>OU898276.1:2377087-2977087 GCA_918026665.1 Diabrotica balteata
CAAAAAGAGTTATGGATGACAACAAAACTAGATATAATGCAAAGTTTTGTTAAAGATCCCCATACATCCTCACGCAGGGTTGCACAAGTACATGAGGTAGGTCGTTCTTCAATCTTACGTGTATTACATAAGAATATTTTTAAACGATACAAAATTAACTTATTGCAAGAATTAAGTGAAGATGACTTCGATCGTAGATTAGAGTTTACTGAGGTAATGATGGATAAAATGAAAAAGGATAAAAATTTCGTTAACAGAATGTTTTTTCAATGAAGCAACCTTTACACTGTGTGGAAGTGTAAATAGACACAATTTAAGGTACCAAAGGGACGTGAATCCACACTGAATGCGTGAAAACCAAACTCAAAAACCACAAAAACTAAATGTGGGGCCAGATATAGCAGGTACTCGGTTAATTGGGCCATTTTTTATCGAAGGAAATTTAACTTTAGATAGTTACGAAATATTACTTAGAAATCAAATTGTACCTACACTAATAAACTTGTTTGGTGCCAATTTTAATTAGATAAGGACAAGATGGAGCTCTAGCTCATTTTGGGGTAAATGCTCGGGGTTATTTAGAAGCGATATCTCCAGGACGATGGATCGGTAGACGAGGTAGAATTGAATGGTCTTCGCGTTCACCTGATTTCAATCTCAAAGATTATTTTTATTGGGGAAACTTGAACAATTCAGTTTACAAAACTAAACCAGCAAGTCTTGCAGAACTAAGGCAACGAGAAATCAATAAATCTCGAATACATTCTAGACAATCATGGAGAAATGTGGTAGACGCATTCTACCATCGATTAGGGCACCGTCAACTCACAAACAGAGCACATTTTGAACACTCGATAAAGTAATCATTGTGTTAAAAATGTTGT
This sequence comes from Diabrotica balteata, assembly GCA_918026665.1. Lineage (NCBI taxonomy): Eukaryota > Metazoa > Arthropoda > Insecta > Coleoptera > Chrysomelidae > Diabrotica > Diabrotica balteata. The sequence continues at coordinate 2,377,972 of OU898276.1, forward strand.
AATCTATTAATTGTTACGTTTTAATGTACATAGTTTAAACTAGTTAGTATTAAAAAATTTATTGAGACAATTAGGCGTTGCCATAAGTATTACATATGGTTAAACTCGTATTGAAAAGGAAATTCCAATAATGAGTGAATATACAGGGTGATGAATTTGAAAAACCAAAGTTACTAATATGTAATATAAGAGAAAACGGGAAATCTGGCAACATTGTAAATATCTAGACTTTTTGGCCACTCTGTATCATAAAATAGATCATGATGTTATTAAAATAGATACTCACTTTTAGATAGCTGTTTTGTAGGTATCATATTTCTACCATCTGTATGTACCATATAGTTCGGTACTGGTTGATAAGTGGTTTGCTGTATTTGACTGGGCTGTATGGGAACCGGCTGTAGATGAATCTGCTGTGTCGGCACTTGCTGCGTTGGAACTTGCTGTCGCATCACTTTTTGCTTAGGCAGAGTATGATTGGTTTTATTAACGCACTCGACGTTGTGTTTCTTCAACGCCATTCTTTGAATGTAAGCACCGCAGTTGTTGGGGCATGGAACCAAAACGCTGCCGCACACTGATGTATGACCCTACGGAATAAACAATGTGCCTACAAATTTATTTAAACGCGATAAGATAGATAATTTGGTTAATATATGTGCAGAATAACTAAAAACGCTGGGTTATTGACTTTCTGAAAGGTGTATCATATGTACATATATAAACATGGTATTCCATACAACTTTGTTGAGAAGACTACGTTGTTAAAAAAACAATTTTTTCAACAATTTCGACAATTTGAGGCATAAGAAACAACCAAACAATACAGTATTATCTGCGAGAGCAGCACACGACTCGAAAACAATTGATTGCAAATAAGGATAATTAATAAAATATTTAGAAATATGCTTTATTATCACTTAAAATTGTACAGCTTTATGGATAAAGTTTACCAAAAGTTAAAAAATAACAATAATAATTAAAATTTACTAAAATTACATGAGCTAGTTTAAGTTTAAGTTGCTGCATGTAATACCCAAATAATATATAAAACAATACTTTAGTTACTTGTACATAAACATACTGTAATTTCTTAGTTATTCCTTAAAAAACTCTTCCAGTGAATAATGTGGTCTTTTAGATGGATATGCTTTTGTAAATTTACGGAACTTCATGAAGGAAGTTGTAGATTTAAATTGCAAAGGTAGATGGTTGTATAATTTTTTTACCGAATATAATATAGATTTCTTTACTCAGTGAACGGGATTGGTAAATACATATCAAAGGTTGAATTTCTGGTGGAGTAGTCATGATAAGAACAACTTAAAGTAAAGGATATACTGCTTAAACAAATACGACAGATATATTTGCAGTATTTTGGACACATCGCTAGAAGCACAGGCACGATGGAAAAACTGATAGTTGAGGGTAGAACTGAAGGAAAAAGACCTAGGGGAAGATCTCCAAGCCGTTGGGTAGATCAAACAAAAACATTGATTAACCAAGGGTTACATAAAGCCGAACAACTAGCCCAGGCCAGAGAAGGATGGAGGTAAATCGTAAAAAACTGTGAAGGCCTGATGGTGTCACCACATTCCAAAAGTGATTAGGACTGAGGAGGAGGAGGAGTCATGATTAAGTCTTGCTAGAAAAACATGTTGCTTCAAGCATTTGAAGCACAAACTTGAAGCATTTAAAATGTGGACATTGAGAAGAATGATGCGCATACCTTGGGTGGATAGAGTTCGAAACGATGACGTCCTTAATAGAGCCGGCGTGGAAAGAGAACTCTTTGAATTAATTAAAAAACGCAAGATTGGTTACCTTGGGCACATATTGAGAGGAGCAAAATATGAAATACCACAGTTAATCCTACAAGGGAAGATCGAAGGTAGGAGAGGAGCCGGCCGTAAACAATTATCCTGGTTAAAGAAGATTAAAGAATGGACAGGAATACACAATACAGGTGAGCTGTGTCACGCCGCCAAGAACAGAATTCTAGTAATGAGATAGTCGCCTACGCACTTTGGTGTATGGCATGTTAAGAAGAAGAAGAAGAAGAAAAACATGTAACGAATTAAGCAAACAGTTTCTAGAATATATGAGGGTGTTAAAGCCAAAGTCATATTTTTGAAATTTTGTGTTGCAACTCAGACATACACCACTATTCCTGCAACTGTTTGTGAGAAGTGAGGTGTACTTGTAAATCAACCACAGCAACATTGTATTTTGTTGAAGGTGGATACTCAATCTGATAAAGATACAAATAGCGAACCAAGTATATTTCAAAATGCAGGATCTAGTGATGATTATGAATCTTCACAATCTGAAATTTCTGACTCTTCAGGTAAAGTTAAACTTTTTGCGTACAATTTAATACATATTTTTACTGTATTCTTCTTATTGTGTTGTCATTATTATCTAGATTTAGCCATACGGCTCACACTCCCTCTAAGGGGAAAATTCACTCATCCCAGATAACTACGGTATCAAAAGGATTGAGCTCTGGTGAGACTCTTTCCATGTTATCGAGTCCTAGGTGACTTGGTACGTCAGTACGGAGTACTGCACAGAGGAAAATATTTTATCTGTTAAAGAGCCAATTTACCGTAGATGCTTTAACAATGACTTCAACTTGCACTTTCATGCGCCACCTAAAGACACGTGTTCAAAATGTGACAAGCACAAAATAGAAATGTCCATTTTAGAAAATGGAACAGCAAGACACAACTTGGAAGTACAACATCAACTTCATCTTCGAAAGGCAGCGGCTGCTAGAACATCTATGAAATTAGATGCAGAAAAGTCAAAGCAAGATCGATTGTTTTATGCCTTCACTTTTGACCTGCACAAAGCTCTACCGTTTCCTATTCTCACAACTTTTGTGACTTATTAGAAAGGAAACTTGTACGTCTACAATCTAGAATGTCATGCTATTAACCGATTTAGCTATCAACCGATTTAGGCTTTATGTACACATGGGATGAGACAATTGCTTCACGTGGTTCGCAAGAAATAAGCTCTCTGTTAGAAAACATATTACTACAGCATCAGAACATGTCACCATGTATAGTGACACTTACACAGGTCAGAATCGAAATTGAAAGTTTGAATTGTGTTTTATGAGATGGCTTTAAAGCAGTGATAAGACCAAAATTATTGACCATAAATTTATGGTAAGTGGTCACTCTTATCTTCCTAATGATTCTGTTTTTTCATCCACAGAATCTTACCCAAGAGGTAAGGTCATTTATGTTTCGACAGATTGTCGCTTCATAATCACGAAGTCAAGAAAGAAGACATTTTTTTTGTAAGATAAATGTCAGGCCAAGACTTCAAGTCTACGAAAAATCTTGAAGCAGCAATTACAAAGAGGAAAAAAATTGTCACAAATGAACAGGTGTCATGGCTCAAAATGCAATGGATTCTATTAGTGAAGGAAGAACCATTTATGCTATATTACAAGGAAACTCTTAACGAGACCTTTCCATTTTCTGCTCTATGTCTAAAGTCAGCAAAACCAAGAAGACTACATTCATTCAGACAAATTGATCTGGAAAATTTATACCCTGGGCTAAGACTTATAGCTAAGAAAAAGAAGAGACGCATGTTAGATTTGCTTTCATACATTCTACCTATCATCCATACTTACTTTCAAGAAATTGTTGAAATAACAGAAACACAAGATATAGGCCAACTGGATTTAATTGATATTTTTAATTTCAATTTACAACAAATTGAGTTTCTTCAAATGCAGTAACGTAAGTCACTTTAACCCTATAAAATACAACCACAGAACTACATACATGATTTTCAATAATTATCCCATTTAGACAAAGATATCTTCCTGCAATATATAACAAAAAAGTGCTAATAATCTGTTGTGTAATTTATTATAAAGATTTTAACAAAACCTTTTATTTCACATAATGCACATAACATGACTTACACCACCTTAAAATATCATCAGATTGGCAGCTGTTCTAGAACCCAAAAATAGACCATATTGAAAATAAGACTCGAACAAAGAAAAATATGTTATTTTGGAAAATGCCATTGGATTGATTTTTTTCGAAACAGATCTTATTGCATAGCAGGCTGAGGCTACTTTCTTATTTGATCAACCAACGATACTGATCTGGCTGTTATTGGTAAGCAAGGGTTGAAGAGCTCCTTCATAGGATAATTTCTCAAGTAAGATTGGAACCAATTCAAAGAAATACCTCGAATTCCGTAGAAATTTAGTTTTTTGTCAACATGTCATGATTTACACAATCGTGCTATGTCATAGTCACAAAAAACAGTGACAGTGTAAAGATTATTGTTTAGTGCTTAAAAGGCCTCAGATAGTACAGAAAACATGGCATCACTAGTGCATTTATTAGATAAAAAGACGAACTGACTTTGTGATAGACGAATATTAATGGCTGTCTTTAGACACTCTAGAAATAGACCTTTTTCAAAGGAATCGTTGGTCATTAGTGAGACCAGGACGTCCAACACATTTTTGGGACATTTAAGAAAATTTTTATAGATAGTCCATCAGTACTACAGGACGATTTGCTTTTGATGCTACTGATTATTTGGATCAGTTCAGATTTATTAACTGGGCTTATTAATTATGAATTCGAGACCATTTTTGAATTGGAGAGATAGGAAATAGACTCTTGTTGTGAGAAAATAGTTGATGATGAATTCCAACACCCTTATGTTCTATTAACTTTTGATAGTTGATAAAAAAATATTTAGATAGAAGAAAAGAAAAAGATTTAGATATAAAGAAAGCTAAAGAATTAAGCCATTGTTAAGAGAATCCTAAAATAAAACTTTTTTTTAAAGAAAATATTTATGTTCCTAAAAAATGGTGATTTTGTTTAATAAAGTTCATATGTTTAGACGGAGTAACACCTTGTTTAATTTATCGTTGAGATTTTTACGAAGACTTGGGAAATACTGCTTTATGAGTACCTTCTTTATAGCATCGTTAGTTAACGCCCATGTCTATGACATCAAAACATTATCAAGTGTTTCCGATTAAATTCAGTGAAAATTTAGATCACTGTTTGGATTTTAGTGTTTTATTTACAAAATAAATTATATCTTCCAAATCTGTCAATCGATTATAGTTTATCTAGACTTTTTGACATGATGTAATCTCTCCAAATTGTAGAATTGACATAGTTTAAGTGATAATTTTTATGGAACTCAAGTACAGCTAGTGCAATCGATATTATTATATTCAGAGACATTTTATGCAATTTACCTATGCGGGTTCACTTTCATCACATAGTTTATTGTTTGTTTATTTCTTAAAATTCGAATAGCCGATAAAGTAATTTAATATGCAAAAAATGTAGACACAAAAGGACAATTAATCAAGAACATGACAGATGAGTTAATGAGCTATAACGTTATATCCATTTAAACTTTATATAAAAGTAGGGACGGTATTGCTCTCAGCCAGTCACAAGAGTTTGTAGATCTTAACAAGTGCAATACAATTGACCATTGGAAAATTAAAATTTAAAAGTTCTAGGATGGCTTTTAAAAGAGCTAAAAAATAATAAAGCTCCATCACACGACACGACCGTACAATTACCATGGTTTTGAAAACAAATAAGACAGCAATAATCCTAGTTCTAACAGAACTATTTATTAGATGTATAGACATATAGCAAAATCCTTAAATACTATAACGAGAGTCTAGTAAATCTTCTACACAAGGCGACAAATGTAATCTAAATAATTATAGACCTGTATTGCTGCTCATTTGCTCAGTCGAGTGTACAAATTGTTTATGAAAATTATTAACAACCAGTTGACTTACAAAATATATAATTACCAACCAGTAGAACATGCTGGATTTTGCAAAGTATATGCATCATGCTATCTGCTGACAATGAGTACATTGATGGAGAAGGCAAATGAATATGAATGGATATCAAACCTGTTAAATTACATTTAAAAAAATAGCCAGAACAAATTGGAAGGATGTTGTTCAAAATAGAGATTAATGGAAAGAGTTGGAAGAGATCTATGTACAAAAATGGAGGAAACAGTGGCACCCACATCTTTATAGATATTATAGATTTTTTTAATATTTAATTTAATCAGTATTTCAATAAATAATTGTGGCAGGTAATCAGTTGATGTCATTTGTTTTTGTGAACTAAAAAAATATCTGTGAGATAATAAAAACTAAATTTTATTCATGATTTTTAAAAGAATTCGACCAGACTAAATTTTATTCATGGTTTTTAAAAGAAAAATAATCTTCTTTGGTCACATACTAAGAAACAAGAAATACGAATTGATGCGGCTAGATACAAGGGAAGGTGGAAGGCAAAAAAGGACCGGGAGAAGACTCACGTAGTGGTTGAAGAATCTGAGACAATGGAATGGGAAAACGTCAATAGAACTATTCAAAACGGCTGCAGATAGAGTCAAATGTGCTATAATGATCGCCAATATCCTTAGGGATGGAACACGTTAAGAAGAAGAATGGAACAACATAGTCTTACATATAAAAATGGTATAAGAATTAGAGAAAATATCTACCGAAACAAAAAGCCAATATAATAAAATAGAAGATGCTGCATCTAAACATAGTGCAATACAAAAAGGAGGGTACCTACTACAAGAAGATGAGCTACAATAAACAGAAGAATTGAATAACAGAAAATAAAGGTAAATAAGATTTGACCAAAAGAAGTGATGCGATATTGGAATTAATAGATTGTCGGGTGTTTAAATCAAATACATCAGGTAATACAGACATAAAGAGGAATTTTGAGTACCTGTTTATATTATTTATCACAAAATAAATATATAAGTATTATAATACTTACCACCTCCGTTTCATTTTCAAGGGTTTTATTACAAAAGTAGCAGGTGTATTTTGGTGTAGCCCTACGATTATTTTCCATATTTGTTCGGTATTGTTATCATATCACATTATTCACTATTATCAGTCAGAGAAGGTGATACACATTTACGGTTCGAAAATAAAACAAGGATGGTTCATACATCAAACACTAGATTAGATTAAAAACGCGCACGCAGACCTTGCTAGTTGAAGCTCAAACGTACTAAATTCGTAATCTACAAAGTTTTCGTCTAGATTAGTAATTTACCCAAGTATTGTAAGGTGTAACAAATTATTTTTCGAAGTACATATCTGACATATTTGCAACAGAGTTTAAAATTTAAAATACAATATGATGTCATATAGAGGGAGTACGACAACAAGTGTAACATTATCTTCGTTTATCTTTATGAAACCTTATACCTACATTTAAAATTAAGTAGCTTTTAAAATCGATATTGTCATAGTCGTACGTTATTAGCGGTGGAAAGGATGCGAAATAAATATCCATCCAATAAAATAATTTTTATTAAAGTTTCATATACATTAAACATGTTTAAAAAAGTTACAGAAGTAGCTGGTCTTTATCATAAGATAACTCCACATACTATAACCGATTCGTCGGAAAAAATGATAATAGACGAACATGAAATTCGAACAACCTGGTGTAATTATATAAGTGAACTGTATAATGATGATAGACCCGAAGAACCGGAGACTTTAGTTGAAGGTGAAGGACCAGAAATACTAAAATCAGAAATACTGCATGCTATAAAGTTAGCAAAGAACAAGAAAGCCGTTAGCACTGATAACATACCGACAGAGATGTTAAAGCTTATAAATGAGGAGAACATTGAAATACTGGTCAAACTTTTCAATGATGTTTATTCGACTGGTGATATCCCTGAAGATTGGTTAAAGTCCGAATTCATAACACTACCAAAAAACAACGTCCGAAAAACTGTAGCCTTATGAGCCACACTTTGAAAATATTTCTACCCATCATCCACAGTAGAATCAGAGATAAATGTGAAGAAGATCAGGATGAAACACAATTTGGCTTCAGAAAAGGACTGGGAACTCGGGACTCCCTCTTTGCACTAAATGTATTAGTGCAAAAATGTCGGGATCAAAGGGAAGACGTCTTTGCTGTATTTATTGACTATAAAAAGGCCTTTGATCGAATACAGCATCACAAATTAATTACAATATTAAAAGATAAAGGAGTTGATAGTCACGACATACGATTCATAGAAAAGTTATACTGGCGTCAAACAGCGACATCTTGCATAAACGGAAAATCAACAGAAATATGTAAAATACAAAGAGGTGTCAGACAGGGTTGTATACTATCCCCACTGTTATTTAATTTATATTCAGATAGAATATTTAAAGAAGCGCTGCATAATTTGGAATGGGGCGTGAAAGTTAATGGAATTCTGATAAATACAATCAGATATGCAGACGATACAGTTATTTTAAGTGATGACATGAATGGATTACAATACCTTTTACATGCCATTGATACAGTGGGAAGAGAGTTTGGCCTAAACATAAACTGTTCAAAAACAAAACACATGGTGTTTAACCGTTTAGCACATCAAGATGCACGATTATATGTTGATGATCATATAATTCAAAGAGTGTCCAGTTTTAAATATCTTGGTTGCCATATTACTGAACAACTAGATCCAGATCAAGAGATAAAATGTAGAATCGAGATAGCCCGCACGACATTTTTAAAAATGAGGTCATTCTTGTGTAATGAAAACTTGCAACTTCAACTTCGAAAGCGCATGGTTAAATGCTACATTTGGTCAGTTTTCTTATACGGTGTCGAAGCATGGACATTAAAAATATCCACGATTAATCGTCTGGAGGCCTTTGAGATGTGACTGCACAGACGTATACTAAAAATTCCATGGATGGCTATGCTGACAAATATGGAAGTCCTCGAAAAAGAGCAAATGCTGCTCGCGAGCTGCTTGATAACATGAAATGTAGAAAGATGGCCTATTTTGGACACGTAGTAAGGGGAGACCGATATAATATTCTTCAACTTATTATGATGGGTAAAATCGAAGGACGCAGAGGAATTTGTAGAAGAACATCAGGGAGTGGACAGGAATAAAGAAAGCTGAGCAACTAGTTAGAATAGCTCGAGACAGAGACAGTTTCACCATGTTAATCGCCAACGTCAAGGGGACTTGATAGGGCACGTTAAGAAGAAGAATACCATCGAATACCATTGATATTGGCTATTGATTTTTCTTTGTTTTTATTCGTCTTTCTGCTGTGTTATTGTCCATTTCAGTTTACTCAAGATTTACGCGTTTCAGTTAGTCAGATAGTAGATAAATAGTTTTCAGAGATATATATTCCATTTTTTTAGGTCCCTTGCTTTCTCTCTCGAATTTGTCACACATATTTCTGACAAATCTTTATTTACTGCTTCCAACCATTTCTTTTTTGAACGTTCTCTTCTTTTTTCTCTATTTCTCCCTCCTTCAGTATTGTTTTAGCATTTCGATTATCTGGCATTCGTACAATGTGACCAATCCATCTAGCTCTTTGAGCTCGTATTTTTGCCGTAATTGCTGGTTTTCCATAGAACCTCATTATTTCTTTATTCGTTCATCTTCTTCAAATTTTCTCTGCCATCTTTATTCCTCCGAAGATTTTTCTGAGCACTTATCTTTCCCAGATATCTACTTTCTTTTCTTCCTGCTAGTTCATGATCCACGTTTCACTGGCATACATCACTGTGGGTCTGATTACTGTCTTGTAAACTCTCAGTTTAACTGTTCTTGACACAATGTTTGATTTCAGTAATGAATTGAGTGACCCTATCGCTCTGCTTCCCTTCATTAATTTTTGCCTATCTCTTTTTTTTTCTTTTTCCGTGTTCGTTATGGGTACTACTAAGTATTCAAATTCGACACTTTTTTAAAACTACAGACAGTCTATGTTCCTTTTATTTTGATTTATTTGTTATTATTTGTAATCTCTCCTCTCATTTCCATATATTACGTTTTTGTTTGGTTTATTATTAATCTGTATCTTTCCGCTTCTTCTTCTAATTTCTGGAAAACTTTTTCTAAATGTTTCTTTTGTTCGCTATACTATCACCACATTATCCGCGTGCGCTATACACTGGTCCCTGCTATTGAAAAGAGTGTCATTTTTGTGCTTAAATTTGATCTTCTTACGATCTATTCTAATACTAGGTTAAATAAATAAATTCATTGATAGCGGATCCCCTTGTTTCAAACCTCTATTCACTGTGAACTGTCTTGAGAAGCTTCCTTCCACTGTTATCCAATTCATTGTGTTCCTAAGCGTCATTTTTACTAGCCTTATAAGCTTTTCTAGTATTTGTATGTATATGTTTTTAGGGCGGATGAACCAAGGATGGTCAACGACGGAAGAATGCAGAAGGCAACGGGGAACCACTGCATTAAAGACTCATATAGTACTCCTAGTTAAGTCATTATGGTGTACAACAAAAATACTGGAAACCCTACTGATCATGGGAATAGGATACCAAGGTCCGGCAGAGTGAGAAAAACACAATACTACAAGGCTCACTTGGTCGTAAATATGCGAAATCCTTGTACAAGAGCGCAGAAACCAACAACTTGTTGCAACGTGGAATGTTAAATGTTTGTTCTCTGCAGAAAAACTGGATAATGTTGGACAAGAAATGAATAGACTAAACATCGATGTTTTAGGAATCAGCGATACCCAATGGCCAGGATCTGGGAAATGTTCAACAAGAAATGATGGCGTATTTTATTACTCCGGAATCGACAACAACACTCATCGTTACGGAGTTGGAATCATCAATTCAAAGCAAGGAAAACTTCTCTGATTACCTGTACTTCTTATTCAGAGCGCTTAATATTAATACAGATTAAAGAAAGACATAACACAATAAATCTTATTCAAGTCTATGCACCAACAGCAGATAAAGATGACAATAAAAATAGAACAATTCTACAACGATTTAGAAGAAATACCAAAAACAATAAAAAAACAACACATTACCATAATAATGGACAATCTTAATGCCAAGGTGGGTCAAGGTAAGGCAGAAGAGTAAGTAGGAAAATATGGGCTTGGAAATAGAAATGACAGAGGAGATCGATTGATTTAATTTTGCCAAAGTGAAGACTTCGTAATAACAAATTCTTTTTTCAAATCTTGTGCTAGCTATCTTCATTTTGTTCTATGTAGGAAATTATATTAACTTTTTCCCATTTTTATTTGATTCCTTATATAAACTTGGTCTCCCTGTTATTCTTCTATATATTTCCTCTTCTCCGACTTTCGCATTCATGTCACCAATGATTATCTTTATATCATATTTCTGTATATTCCCTATTAGGGTGCTTAGAATTTCGTGAAACTTTGTTCTGGTTTCTAAGTCTTTATCTTAGGTGGCGCATGAACATTAATGATACTTATCTTCCTATACTTTCCTGTTACTCTCAAGTGACATATTCTGTCTGATATTGGTTGAAAATTTACAACTGCTTTGTGTTTACTTTCTCCGACACCATGAATCCCACTTCAAAATATCTCTTGCCACCCCTCCCCTTGCCCCACTCTTAAATGTGTTCTGTTCTATTTTTATTATTTCATTTCCCAGTTGTTTCGTTTCATGCGGGGCAAGGATATCTATTGTAAATTTGTCCATAATTTATTGTTAAGGTCTTAGTAAGTTGTATTCCTTTGCCTTGTCGTTTCAGTATCATATCTCCCCCTATCATATTAAATTATTAGAATCTTTCAAAATAAATGCAGCTAATGGATTTGGCAGAAGAGGACCGGGAGGCCGTCGTATCTCGTGGTTGAAAAATCTCCGACAATGGTTTGGGATGACCTCAGCGGAGCTGTTTCGCAGAACAGTTAACAAAACCATGATAGCCTTGATGATCGCCAACATCCGGACCTAATAAGGCAGTGAAGAAGAAGAATGGATTAGGTCCACAGTCAATAAAACCGACAACACACATTAGGTTCTTTTGAATCATGAATATTAAACCGCTGAGTTCGTACTATTTAGTTAACTTGCGCCTCATATACCATATATGTTACTGTAATTCATTTTTCTAAATAACGTTTTAAATAATTGGCAGATGTAGGACGTAAGGATCTTACGTGATAAGAAAATATGAACTACATCTCTCTGTTTGTCAACCATTTTCCATCCACTCCTGAATGTAGGTTTCTTTCAATTGCTGCCATCTTACTCTACCTTGCTCCAATCTAATCCACTGTTTGCCTGCCACTGTTCTTATGTCATCTACCCATCTTTTTTGAGGTCTTCCCTTGCTTCTTGTTGTCGTCCTTGGTCTCCATGCTAGAATTCTCCGTGTCCACCTGTTGTCATTATATCGGGCTACGTGACCTGCCCAGCGCCATTTTATATTTGTAATTTCTTCCACAATTTCCCTAATCTTCGTTATACGTCTTATCTCGCTGTTTCTAATCTTGTCTCTCAGTGATATTCCTAGCATGATTCGTTTCATTACGCTTTGTGTTGTTTCTAATTTTTAAGCAGATTTTTTGGTAAGAGCTACTGTCTCCAAGACGTAGGTACAAATTGGTAGTAGCATGTGTTATGCACCTTTTTCTTTAAGTTTACAGGAATGAAGGTGTTTTTCAAGATATATGCTAATTTGCCGAAAGCGCCCCATACCAGCTGTGTTCTTCTTTTTATTTCAGCATCTTGATTTGGATTTCCTAGTTTGATGACATAACCTAGATATACATATTATTCAACATTTTGTATGGTATGATTTTGTATTGTTATATCTGTCTGGTCTCGGCTCACTATTTTTGTTTTACTGTAGTTCATTTTTAAGCCTACCGCTCCTGAAACTGCATTTAATTGTTGTAACATATCATTTAATTCTTGGATATTATCGGCTATTAAAACTATGTCATCTGCGAATCTCAAGTGGTTTAAGTATAGTTTCTTAAAAATGTCTTCTAGAGCACGAGTAAATAGTTTGGAAGAGATGGTGTCTCCTTGTCTTACTCCTCGTTGTAGTCTTATGAGATTATTTTTTGTGCTTTCGTCCATCTTTATCTACATAGTGGCATTTTCTTGAACTACCTATATCTTAGCAATTAAAGAAATAAGATGAAACAAGGAGGGGAAAATAGAAAACAAAAGCATTAGAAATCCTAAAATTTCCTACTTGGCGAAACTAAATCAAATTTTTTACCACTGCGCTTTTTACGAATTGCAAAGCAGATATATTGATGAATTAGTGGATAAGGAAATCTACAATTTGCATGTCATTCATTACGACAAAAATTCGGCAAATCGACAAAATCGACAAATATAAATTTTATTCTACAGACGTCTTTGCATACTACGAATAATAATCAAATAAACAATGTTGCTACAATCAATTAAAGTATTTCTTATCGCACAAACTATGTTACTAACATTAAGCGAAGACAAACAATCTATTGGAATAAAAAAATTTTACATTGCCAATCGCATGATAATAGTAATTATTTAAATACATATGTTTTGATAAATAATAGTTTAAATATGCAATTAAAATGCTGTTTTAGTAGATACAATAAATGTTATTTCAAATATAACCTTTAGAGAGAATGTTTGTGTGTTCATTTTATAGTTTTGTCTGTTTGTTTACAAGTGAAGGATACTAGTGGATGCTAGAACAGAACACTATTTTTTTGCTTTTGATTAAATTCATTAAACGGGACATTTTTGAATGCGAAAAGTTTTAAATTTCTCTCATAATGTATTTTCTCGATATTTTTTTACTAGGTGGAGAATACGCGACTAGAAATAATCTGGTAGTGCTGAGTTTCTCGTAAACCACATAGAAATCATGGCTGATCGGAGATATCAGGATGGCGCCGTCTTGATATACTTTCTTTCACCAGATCCTCATACGCCGGTTAACTTTATACCTCGCTCTTATGCGATCCCTCCAAAAACCACTACCTCTAAGTCGTAATTTACATATATCCTCGTGTTTCTGCTATCGTGGTACTAAATTAAAAAAATATTCAGATTTTTAGATGATGTTAAAGTACTGAGCATTTAACTGACTCATTCTTTTCCATTTCTGCTCTCCTGGTACTCAATTAGCGGATTTTTAAAGGCTGTTAATAAATCGAAACCTTTTCCATTTCTACTCACTTGGTATGTAATAAATCAGAAAAATTGTCAAACTTTGAGTTGATTTAAAGTCTCTAACATTTGCTTTACTCACCCTTTTCTGTTTCTGCTCTCCTAGTACCAACTCTGAAAAATGATCGGATTTGGAGAGGATTATGTCTTAAACATTTGATTGACTAACCCTTTTTCGTTTCTGCTCTAATGGTACAAAATCAGAAAAATTGTTGGGCTTTGAGAGGATTGTAAAATCTTGAACAATTGATTTACTAACTAAACCTTTTCTGTTTCTGCTCTCCTAGTACTAAATCTGAAAAATGATCGGATTTGGAGAGGATTTTAAAATATTTGATTGGCTAAAACCATTTTAAATTTCAGCTCTCCTGGTACAAAATCAGAAAAATTGTTGGGTTTTGAGAAATTATTTACTAACTAACCATTTACCGTTTCTGCTCTCCTAATAATAAATCTGAAAAATGATCGGATTTGGAGAGGATTTTAAAGTCTCAAAATTTGATTAACTAACTAACCATTTTACGTTTTTTGCTCTGCTGGTACAAAATCAGAAAAATTGTTGGGTTTTGAGAGGATTTTAAAATCTTGAACAATTGATTTACTAACTAACCATTTTCCGTTTCTGCTCTCCTAATAATACATCTGAAAAATGATCGGATTTGGAGAGGATTTTAAAGTCTTGCTCTGTTTCTGCTCTCCTAGTACTAAATTTGAAAAATGATCGGATTTAAACAGGATTTTAAAATCTTGAACATTTTGTTAACGTTTTATCATCCGTTCCGTTTACATTCCGTTTCAGCTCCCCTGATACTAATTAAATCAGAAAAATTGTTGGATTTTAAGAGAATTTTAAAGTCTTAAACTTGATTGACCTCTTTTCCGTTACTGTTTTCGTGGTACTGAATCCGAAAAATTGTTGGATTTTGAAAGCATTTTAAAATCTTGAACGTATGATTGACTAACTCTTTTCTGTTTTTGCTCTTCTGCCTGGTACTCAATCAGAAAAATTGTCATTGTTTTTTAACAGAAAATATTTTTAGTCTTTCATTTTCTCTAGTGTTCTTATTAAACCCAATACTTTAGAAATCGTTGTTTTTCAACCAAAGGTAATTTTGTCTTGAATTTTCGATGTCAACAGTAAGAACTAAAGCTAGATGGGAAGTTTCATAAAATAAAATAAAAACAATAAAGTTATATTAATAAATTCATTTATTTATTCACAATATACATTTTTACAATCTGATGCTCGATCAGCAATGTTCAGTCGATGGTTTATTAGGTACAGGCATATAAACATAAATGTCAACTGTCATTTTTCAATAATGTCTTTATGGTAATTCGGTTAACAAGATTGGTCGTTGTCACGGCTTTCGACGAAGTATAAAATACAAATAATTACAATTTTTACACAAGGAAAATAATTTAAAACCTACATACAATATGCAAGAAAGCAAAATTCTTTGATAACATTTTTAATATTGGGTATTTTTCGAAAATTAAGTATGACTCTTTTGATTCCCAAAGTTTTGACAGTTAAATTGCTAAGTAACTTCATAAGTTTTGGATCGACTGTATAGATGGCGCCACTAGCAAAAGTTTGTGTGCCTTAAGAAGTCAATTTTAAACAATGGACCAAATAAAACCAGTAGTTTAAAAGTTATAGTGCGTTTAAGAGAGAATTTAAAGTTCAAGTGATAAGGTTTTTGGTAGATCCGTGGTTTTTGGTAATTATATCACCAGAGTTGGCCAAAATTTGGGTGATACATTTAGCAGGCTCAAGAGAGGTGAAGAGAGTTTAGAAATTGTTAGTTGAAAAGTCAGAGAATAAAAAAAAAGAACATATTTAAGTTGTAATGGTTGAAGAAGAAAATAATTAATGAAGCTTCTAGAAGGTCAGAGGGTGGTATTAGAGGGCAACTTTTGGCAACCAAATTGTCGGTGAACCAAAATTAATTGTTTGAAATAGTAATATCTCAAAAAGAATAACGGGAAACTTCTAGAAGGTCAGAAGGTAGTATAAGGAGGATGTTTGGCAACCAAATTTTCGGAGAGGTCAACAAAACTAATAGTTTGAGATAATAGCAGCTTAAGAAAAAATCATTGATGGCAGGAAGATTATAGTTGGTCAGATGAAGGTGAAGAGAGTGTAGAAATAAAGATGAAACTTCAGCGAGTAACAAAACTGAAACTTTTTAGGCAGAAGTGGTTGAAGGAGATAATAATCGATGACGAGAAACTTGACGAGAAACCGAAAGTAGTTTTTGTCAACCAAGTAGCCGAAGTGCTGGTCTGAGCGTTGATCAAAATTGAAAGAAAGACCAAGAAATAATCAATGGCAGAAAGATTTTACTAACTCAGATGAAGATGTTGAGTGTAGAAAAACGGTTGGATGGCCAGAAAGTAATTATAATGTCAGAATATCAATTTTGGGTTAATAATAAATAAACTGACATAAAGCTTCTAAAAGATCGGATAGTGGTATCAATGAGTTTTTGTTAAATGGAAGCGTCCAATAGATCGGAAGACTTTATTCAGGGGATAAAAGATAATAAAATAAGGTAAGAGTAAAATACAAATCGAAGTATTTTGGATATTAGTGTCTAAAAGAGTCAAAAACAAAGAATGGGAACTTTTAGCAGATCAAAAGATGGTACTGAAGTAATAGGGATAAGGCTGAATGACAATGGACGGTCAAATTGTATCATTTTTTTGTCATAGCGGCTGAAGAAGTAAGTAGTCAATTACTGTGGAATTCGAGAAGTAAGTATAGCATTAAGAAATTTGTTATAAACTCAATGGAAGAAAAATTGAGAAAAGTTAAACAGTTTATGCTTAATTAGTGGAGAAGCTTACCCTAAAAGTGTAAGAAGAAGTTGGAAACCAATATAGCTACGGTAATCATATTACCAATGCGAAATCAAAGAATTTTGCTTTCGACGTACAAAACTGAAACTGTTAGTAGTTTTTTATGGCTAAGAATGGCAGGCAGAACTGGCTGCCTATATGAGCATTTTATTAAGATTCTTGTTATCTACAAAATATACATATACATATTTAAACTAACATTGGGGTTGAGGTAAATTTATAAAATAGCAATATGTTACCTTATTACGTTACATTTACTGCAGTTTGATAAGGTAAAATGACTGACATTCACAGAATGTACTTTCGGTAAAACGTGGCGCAACTGCTACCTTAAAAATTTGTTAAAGTGGTCGGATCAGTCTGTATAATGCAGCACAGCCAAAACGCGACAATTACTATAAAATACACATTTTAAATTCTCAGTTCCGCATCCACCACTGATTTATTTCTAGAAGCAGTCTGTCGAGCCATCACATGATGGGCAGCTGGTAACCCCGGAGCAACAAGTGGCGACACCGACGGAGACTTGGTAGCTAGGGGGGATAAACTAGGTGAAAAACTCGGCGACATTGCCGTCGAAGTAGCGCCTGACACGTCATGGTTGATAGGCGACCTGGGCAGCATCATCATCTGGTTGTGGTGACTAGCAGCTCCTCTTGAGTTTAACACTGGCATCGCTATTGAGCGCGGCGCGACACTAGTTATGAGAGGAGGAGGTACAGTTTTAGAATGAGCAACTGAGTTTTTACTTTTTATACTAGACGTCGCACTGGCCCCACTATGAACCGACGCGGTATCGTCTTTCAGTCTTGCTATTTCCGAGAACACGTGAGCCAGCGGCTGATACTGCGGTCCCCAGTCTAATAAATAGTCCCAATTATAACTACCCGCTAATTCTTCCTCGCTGTGCACTATGGAACTTAAAGAACCGTTCATAGAAGGCTGATGCGTCACCGCAGGCACGTCCCCGTAACCGTTTATCATATGATCCATAGTTGTACTTAAATTAGAACCACCCACGGTAGCACCCTCGTTTGTAGAGCTAGCTCTGTCGCTCCCAGCAACGTCATTTAATTTGGCGTATATGAGGTTCGTAATATCGTTCTCATTACCGACTTCTTCGTCAAAAATATCTAATTGTACTGCTTTACTACTTCTCGGATCCGTATGCAGTCGAGTACTAGCCGGTGGAAGACTTGATATATTATTATTAATAATGCCCAAACGTGCTAAGTACTCCTGAGTGTTCCTTACCGAAGTATTTGAAAGACTATCACCTTCTTCGCTCTTCCTATGTCCAGCTTCTCTTTGCAAAGGCCCTTCATTAATCATTCGAATTTCCTCGTCTTCACCGTCGTCTTCAGCAGAACCTCTACCACTAGAACCAGACTGTTCAGATCCTGACAACTCTGAAGTTGTTGCAGCACCGGAATTGGAACTCGCCGGATGGGCAGCTCCGTACGGTGGTATTTCGTCGTACTTCGGAGGCGCAAACTGGTTATTGCTTCCTTGTAACGAACCAACCCCACTTCTAATCGGTATTGTGTCAAAAGCGCTAGGATCAACGTAATTATTCGACGTCGACACAGTATCGTTGCCTAGATTTGGTTTATTAATTTTTTTATTCCGCTTATTTCTCATATGCAAGAATACGAATACTGCTCCGAATGTAATTATCAATAGTATCAAAGCAATAAGTAATCCTAAAGCCCAGTCAGCTATTCCACCACTAGCAGCCGATACAGCTGTATCTCCGTCTCTGTTAATAGCTAAATTGGTGCCAGGATCTGCCAGTGGATCTAGTATAATCTCAACTACTGTCATATTAGCCAAAGAACCTTGTCTACCTGAACTTGCTGTTATTACCAAACTAATCTCTCTACCAGAAGTCGGCAATTCAGAATAATCCAACTTCTTCTTAATAAGTATATCGCCAGTAGTTCTATTGACTTTGAAGTACGAATGCTGCGTCGTCAATTGGTAAACTACTCTTCCATCTGGACCTTTATCCCGATCAGTCGCCGTGACATGTCCCACTACATAACCAACAGGAAGAGCAGAGGAAGTAGGTAGAGTGAGCTTGTACGTTCTTTCTGTAAACTGTGGATGGAATTCGTCTTTACCCTCAATCTCTACCCTGACTTTGACCGAAGTAGTTTTACCTCCAGCATCTTCGGCTTGCACTACAAAATTATAACGACTTCTTTGTTCGTAATCGAACACAGTGGAAGTGGTAACAACTCCTGTGGTGGGATCTATATGGAACAACTTCCAGGAATTATCTAGTTGCGCATACGAAGGCACTATAGAGTAAGTTAATTGACCAAAAGGACCTTTATCGGCATCAGTAGCATGAACAGTAAATACAGCTGTACCTACAGGTTCGTTTTCTCCTACAAATTCGTAGTACTCTGATACTGGGAATTTTGGCTCATTATCGTTTTCATCTTGTAAGGTTATTTGGAAGGTATTTAGAGAGCAGAGGCTTGGAACGCCCTTGTCACAAGCTCTTATAACGAAATTATATTCAGTGTTGCCTCTGTCGAAATCCAAAGTTTTATTAACGTATAATACACCCGTATCAGGGTTTAACTTAAAGCTTCCTTCATCATTTCCGGATGTGATGTCGTAGACAATTTCAGAATTAGGCGAGCCAGTCAAGTCAGCGTCAGTGGCGACTATTGTTTCAATCGATGAACCAACTGGAAGATTTTCACTAATTGTTTTTTCGTAATCGGTGGTTTGAAACACCGGAGCATTGTCGTTACAATCTTCTACCGTTATTTGAACATTCACCAATGACAAAGAGGAACTATCAGTCGATATCTTTAGATTATAACTGTTTTGCACTTCGCGGTTTAGAGTTTTGATGAGGATGAGTGTACCGGCTGGATTAATTATTTCGAATATACTTTCTTCGTTGCCGTCGACAATTCTAAAGAATCCGGAAGGTGTGTTGATTGGTTTTGCTAGATTCATTATTGTTGATCCTTTGGTGATGTTTTCTGGCACATTAATCCTAAAACAAAAATACAAAAATTAGACTACACTGCAGATGATACACTAACAATTCTATAACTATTTTTTTGTGGTATTTGTATATTATCCAATTGACAATGCTAATATTTTAAGAACAATTTCTGAAGTAAGAATGAAAACGTAGAAATAAATGAATTTCAATTAAAATGTTAATTTTTTTCAAGTAAAGAAACTTTTTTATTTTAATATTTTTATTTTCAAATCTTTTCTGTTTTAAGAAGCAACTCTAACATGGCTTCATATAGACGCAAATAGCGACATCTGATAATAAATCCATAAACTGTTTTCGAAACCAATTCAGATTTCTGCTTTAATCTGTACCTCTAAAAATTACAAGGCATAACCAAAATCATTAGCGAATTGGTTTCTTGTACTCATACAGAGTATATCTGAATAAAATAAAAAAGACAGTAAAGATTTGATTTAACGTACACGGATTGGGATACTTGTTTCCGTTTGTTTCCAGCGACCTGTTTTAATTTTTTGTGCAGATAAATTGTAGATAAAATGTATCGTGTTTTTTTTTCATATTGTTCAATTTCATTACATTCTTTACTATGAAATTGTGTTTTCGCATGTCTTATCTTCTGCCTGATTATTGCGTGGATCCTCTAGTATTCGTTTTTATCTTTATTTATGACTTCTCTTCTTTGATCCATAAGTCTCAGTTTTTCTTCTGTCATCCACCTTTGTTTTTTTCTTGCTTTTAGCGCTTTTGTTTCTTGAACAGTTTTTAAGATGTCTTTAATTCTCGTCCAGTTTTCCTCAGTACTTTCCTCTTTGCTTGATGTTAACTTCATTTTTTGTTCTAATATCCTAGTTATTTCTTGTTTTACAGTATCATTGAACATTTTTTCTATTTCAATAGTAACTGTTGGCTTATTCGTCCTTGCAACTCTTTTTAATCTCAGTCTTATTTTTCCTACTAAAATATTGTGATCTATTAGTACACCTGCGTCTGGATATGTTTTTGCTGCTAATACTGAATTTCTGTATCTCTTATTTATACATATGAAGTCTATTTGGTTACGAACAACTCGTTCAGGTATATCTGCTGGTGATTTCCCGACGTTTTGGAAGTTGGCTTTTCTACGCAAAAAGATGCCAACATATCTCCTCTTTCATTTCGTATTCCCAGACCATATGTTCCTATGATATCTTCCTGTTCACCTTCACCAATCTTTGCATTAAAATCTCCCATGATAATATTGAGATCGTGTTTCTTTGAAGGAGCTAATACTTTTTCTAAATCATGATAGAATTTTTCAATTTCTTCTTGTTCATAGTCTTGTGTGGGTGCATATACTTGTAATATGTTCACATTGATTGTTGTTGATTGTATTTTTATCATCAGTATCCTGTCTGCGAATAGGACGACGTTTTTTACAGCTTTATCTGTTTCCTTCGACACACATACTGCTACTTTTCAGTAGCAGATCAACCAAATACACCATCTGAGGATCACATGTTTTAGAAATAGCCACAGAAATATTATTCAAACTAAAGCAAAACTGATCAATGTCTTATGATAATAAATATGATAACCCATATAGTGTCTATACGATCTTCAGAGCATCGTTAAACCAAGAAGTAGCGTAATTTTCTTTGTATACTTAATAGTCTATTAAAAAAATATAAAAAAGAAAAAAAGACTTACTTGTACTCCATTTTGTTCAATGACTTCAGCCCGGTACTAACGCCACCGTTGCTTCTAACTTTAACTGGTACTACTGTGTGTAGCGGGGGGCTTCCATTGTCACTGGCTTTAACAGTTAGCAGAATATCCTCGTTGTAGCGAGAGGCCGCAGACAGATTGACCCTTACAATTCCATCGTTGCTGTCTATTGAAAATCCTGGTGCTGCATCTACCAAGGAGTAAGTGATTTTAGCGTTGTCCTCCATGTCTGCGTCGCTTGCGTTTAGAGTTATTACGTCAGTGAGGCTTCCTGAAGTACCATCTAAAAAATATAAAAGATATTTTATGTTGCGTATTTATAAACCAATGTAACAAATATTGATGATTTCAGTGTTTGATTAACATAGTGAATGGTTTATTTTAAAAAACTTCTCTATTATCTATAAGTATGCAATTCTGATTATAAGAAATAAATACATTAGAGTACAACGTCAACCAATCTCCTATAGAAAGAGTGACACACTACAACTTTCTTGGTACCATAATAAATGAAGAATGGACCAACAACCAGGAGAGTAGAGCACGCATCGGAAAAGCTAGATCCACCTTTAATCAGATGGCAACCTTCTTCAAGAGGCACAACCTCTCTCTTGATACAAAAGTAAGAATGCTGCGACGCTACGTCTTGTCTGTCCTTTTTTATGGTGTTGAATCGTGGACCTTGAACGAAGAAATGTGCAGAAAACTGGAAGCATTTGAGATGTAGCTATATCGGAGGATGCTTAAGATGGACTGACCGAGTCACAAAAAAGAAGGTCCTCAGAAGAACGAATAAGAACCAAGAGATACTGAACACAATCAAATCTCGAAAGTTACAGTTCTTCGGACTTATTATGCGAAATTAATCCAGAGATGCTCTCCTTCAAGCCATCCTGCAAGGAAAAATATTTGGAAAACGAGGTCCAGCAAGAAGAAGAACATCTTGGTTAAAGAACCTCAGAATCTGGTTTAATAAAATATCTGAAGATTGCCATGATGATCGCCAACATTCGCAACGGATAGGCACATCCAGAAGAAGAAGAAACAACGTGTGATACAAGGTTAAATGGTAAAGGTAAAGAATAAAGAACGAAGATGAACTTCCGCGAGTTGTATCAGAGGAGCAAGACTAGTCTATATCATAATACAAGCTACAAACGAAAGTATAGGAATCGGAAAAATTGACTTGAAGGCAACAAAAATTTTAAAGCCATAGTTCAACAACAAAACCAGAGATCTAATGTAAGAAAGAAAAAATATATAATATATTGCAGCAATAAAGCAAGAATCATCTACCAGCAAGGCAAATATACAAGACAATACATAAATTATAAAATAAGAAGTTTAATAAGAGAACATTGGAAAAACATAAACAATTCTGAGAAAATACAAATTTGGTAATTCAGCCTGTGACACCAAATTCTATTATTTACTTATTAAGCTACCTTATTTTAACTATGGTTGATCGGTTCCTCTGGGCATGTAGACACAATAGTAGATGTAACTTTTTTTTGAGCCTGACAAAATTTTTGTTCCCACCACTCTCATTCTGACATTACTCGGTGGCTCGTATTGTTCGTGGGAGAGGCTTTCCCACGAACAATATGAGCCACCAGTCTCATTCCAAGTCATTGTTCAGTCAGCGACGAGTAAGAGCTATATCAGTAACGCAGCGTGTTAGAATTAGAAAAGAATTACTGAGAAACAAACCATTAAAATAAACTCTGTGTAAATCAGAGAGTGTGTGTGAAGAGTCTTATACTGGATAGGACCATCGCGCAGAAAAAACTAGGTGGAAAAATTCTCGGAATGACCTATAAATAGATATAAAGATAGGACCGGTGTGAGTAAGGTATTAAAACCAGAGGATCAACGGCACACATGATAAAGGAGCTGCAAATCACCAGACTGTGGCAAATAACTAGAGAGTTGGTAGCAGGTGTTTGTTCGCAAATGTTCGCATAGGTGGCCTGAAATTAGCAGTCAACATCTGACGCATAGTGTCAAAATTCGAAAAATCAGCATGCTCTTCCGAATCGTTTCCATTTTCGTTTTACTATCAACAGCACAATATGTAGTATATTATCATCGCAACCAGGGAATATAAAGTACAGGAGTAAAAATGTTGTATAAGCGATGCCACAGATTATTTGACGAAATCTAGGAAAGCATAGGCTTGTCACAGTAAAGATCACCGTCTGACAGCATTTTATTGTAACTCGACACGCTCAGTATGACATAGGACAGACAAAAAAAGGGAGATGGCCCAGAAAAGGACTTAGAATTTAGTTTCTCGTATAAGCCTACAAATAAAAACAAAAAGAGGAAGAGCAAGTAGACAACTGTCTCTATTTCTGACTTAAATAGCACGCAATAAAAGTCCAACAGGAGCACCTACAGTCAATAAATCTTCTTTACTAAATTCTCTATGGTTCAAATGGTTCAAAAATTTCTTTGTATGGACATTTGTTCACTTGAACTAGATAAATATATCATGAAATAAATTTAAAAAGATTCTCTGACTCACCTGGTAAACTGGCAAAGTACGACGGTTGCAAAAACACAGGAGCATTGTCGTTAACATCCATGACCTTGATCGTAAGGGTCGTTTGAGCTATATGCGCCATATCCGAAGCGACAATCCCAATTTTGCACTCTTGCCACAGCTCGAAGTCCAAAGGTTTCTTCAAAACAACTTTCCCACTGTATCTATCGATGCTAAAGTACTGCAGATCGTTTTTAAAGTTATTCTTAGCAAAGCTGTAAGTAAGAGGTGGATATGTATCGACATCGTTGGCAGTTACGATGGTTAGTACGGTTCCTACTGGTGTATCTTCTTTGACTGTTATTATGCTGTGTGGTGGAAAAGTTGGTTGATTGTCGTTTATGTCGACTACGTTGATTCTAATTCTCGCAGTTCCTGTCATTTGAGGTACACCTTCGTCTGTTGCAATGACAGTCAGCCGATATAAGTCGCGAATTTCTCGGTCTAAAACAATATTGGTCTTAAGTATTCCACTAAAGGCTGGTTCAATCTTAAAGGCATTATCGTGATTGCCGTCGACTATGTGGTAGAGAATACGGGAATTAGCTCCTTCGTCTGCATCTGACGCAACTACTTGCAGCACGAATTCGCCCTTTTTGTTGCCTTCCCAAACACTAGCGGCATACTGTTGTTGTGTGAACTTTGGAGAGTTGTCATTCTCATCGGTGAGTTGAATAACAACTTTACAATAGCCGTGTAATGTAGGAGAACCTTTCGTTTTGGCTTCAACGACCAAATTAATAGTTTTGTGAAGTTCGTAGTCTAGATTCTTCGGATCTCGCACTTGAATAATGCCGCTGTCAGAATTAATGACGAAAATATTATCTTCATTTCCACTGCCTATATAATAAACAATCTCTTGTCGTCTGCCGTCACTTCTGATAGCAGCTACTTGTATAATATCTCTGAATTGTTCGGCATTTTCAGCTATTTGGACAGTATAAGTGTCGTTTTGAAACCGTAACTCGGGAGAACCTTCTTGCATATCACCTACTATAATTTCCACTAGTCCAGAGGAGCTCCTTGGAGGATTACCTTTATCTGTTGCTAGTATATTCAGATATAGAACTTTTCCTTTGTTACTGGCAAGACTCTGCGTTGTAGTAATGATCCCAGAGTTTGGGTTGATTCTAAACTTTCCGTAGGAGTCATGTCTGGATATACTATAGACGATGTCTGCGTTGGTACCTTCGTCGGCATCGTTAGCAGTTACTTTCAGAATCATTTGTCCTGGTTGAATGTAAGGAGCTACTTTATGCTTAAATGGATAGTGAGTGAAGATGGGTTTGTTGTCGTTGACGTCCAGAATTTTGACGGTGACTGGAACGCTTTGGGACCGAGCATTGTATTTTCCTCCATCTGTCGCCACTATGAGGAAGTTGTAGACACTTTGATGTTCTCTATCGAAGATACTGCAAACAAAAAGATAAATTAGATAAAGCTATAGGTACAGTCAAGTGCATAACAAGTATATTAGGAATAAAAGACAGTAAAATAAAACAAAAACAATATATTAGTGAGGAATATCTATCAAGTTGGAAGCCCAATGAATGAATATGCAATAGATATATTTTATAATGCAGAAAATGTTCAAAAATAAAATAACTACCACAGTTTATAAACTAGTGCTGATAGACCGGCTACTTTTGATCAGTCGGATGGGTTCTTAACATGCTTGTGCTGTGATATCCTTAGTTTGCAATTTATTAAGTTGATCGTGTGTTGTAAGGTAGTGTTTTATTTTACCATGTCCGAAAAAAGAAAGAGATTTTATTGACGATTAATGAAAAGAACGCATAAGTAAAATTAAAAACGGTTCTTCAGTACGGTATCTGTGAGCGAGACATTTTATATCATTTGCGTCAATATTAGAAAGCTCTTCTGCCATGAAGAAAAAAATAACAGTAAAACAATGAAAATCTCGTCTTACGAGGAATTACAGAAGGTGTTGGTGGAACGGCTAGTTCATAACATGTATACACATGCATAATCATGTATCATGGAATCAAACAACAAATGTCAAGGTTGAGGGCAGACTAACAGAAGAAATTCAAATCCGTCGAGGAGTCCGGCAGGGATGTATCTTATCGCCACTTTTATTTAATCTGTATAGTGAAACTATCTGTGAACAAGCACTCGAGGAAGAAGATCTTGGTCTGATAATAAATGGTGAGACGATCAACAATATAAGGTATGCTGACGATACAGTTCAACGGGAACGCTAGTAGAACTAAACATCTCGTTCAAAGTCTCAGTATATACTGTAACAGTTACGGCTTGAAAATTAATTTGAAAAAAACTAAATTTATGGTAATCACGAAATCAAAGAACATCAGAGCTAATCTTGTAATAGACAATACAACGATTGAGTGTGTGCCCTGTTATAAATATCTAGGTGCTTGGATCACAGACGATACTGATCAAAGAAAAGAGATTAGATGTAGAATAGAAATCGCTAGATCAGTCTTTAATAGAATGCGCAAACTCTTTTGCAATCGTGATATCAATATAAAGTTACGAATACGAATGCTGCGGTGTTATGTCTTTTCTACCCTGTTATATGGAGTTGAGGCTTGGACACTAAAACAGTTGACCATAAAAAACATCGAAGCTTTCGAGATGTGGTGCTATAGGCGCATTCTCAGAATATCATGGATGAACCGCGTCACTAACACGCAAGTACTCCAAACTTTAGACAAAAGATGCGAAATTCTAAATGAGATATAAACTAGAAAGATGGAATACTTGGGGCACATTGTGAGAGGTGAAAAGTACGAACTTTTAAGAAACATCATGCAGGGCAAAATTAAGGGCAAAAGAAGTGTGGGAAGAAGAAAAATATCGTGGCTTCGTAATCTACGTGAATGGTTCGGGTGTAGTTCGATTGAACTTTTTAGACGCGCTGCTAACAAAGTCGCAGTGGCCATGATGATTTCCAATCTCCGATAGGAGTGGCACGAGAAGAAGAAGAAGAAGATACACATGCATCAGGTCCAATATTTGCTGCAAAAGGAAAATATTTTTCGACGCATGGGTATAAGAAGGATATTTTATTGCATAATCTGGATCGTTGACTCACTTTATACAACGCCATTAGATGAAGGAGATAGGACTTCATGGAGAGAGGCTTTGTGATGTCCAACGGAAAGCTGAGCAATTTAAAAGTGTATAGAAGAGTTCCTTTCTTCAAATGATCCAAGTTACGAACAAATTTATAAAATCAGAGACGAATCAGAGCTTTTCTGAAATTCATTCAATCAGGCGACCATAAATCCATCGTAGCATAAGCCAACTCGCTGCAGTACTAGCAGTTTAAAACAAAGGGCATACATAAGAAAAATTGGCAAATAAAAATCTTATAAAGACATTGGAGCAGAAAAACTATATGTTTAGTTCATTACTTCAATCAAAAGAAAAAGTGAATACATTAAATAATATTTCATCAAGGGGATAAAGCTAAATTTTTATCAGAACTAAAAAAAGCAAACAATTTTCCACAAAAAATTGTATTGTTGATTGACATTCTGAAATGCATGTGCTAAAGTCAGCTAATGGCAAACTATTTGCCAAATTTTTGCCCTCAAACACTACTGCGTTAGTTTTTAATGACAAGAAACTATAGAGCCAGGTTACTTTGATCAAAAATTAAAGAAGGATATGACTTATGATATGATATGATATAAGAATTTTGGAAATCATTTATCATTGAGTGTGTTTGCGAAATACGTTTGTAAAAATTGTTCTGAAGCTATTTTCTTGTGGTATTGTAAATTAATTACTATTTAACTGAGAATAAGCCACAATTAAAGATAAAAATACGTTTATTGACGTTTCAATTTCCACTTCGGAAATCGTTCTCAAAATACAAACAGTAAATTAAACAAATTTTGTTTTTTGTTACATAGTGAAAAATTCTTCTAATAATTTAATTTTATCTGACTCATTTATATTGACAATTCAGACATAAATTATGTCAAGTGGTGTTCGTGTGTATTAAGGTATAAAAACGATTATTAAAAGCTTAAAATTTTTTTATTATAAAGAAGATCTTTTCGGAATTGTATCATTCCATCATCAGTTTAATAAAAAAGGTTGTTAAAAAACATTGGAGTTGGAGTGTAGGGCTAACTCAAGTTAGCCCTAGACTCCAACACAGATCAGAGGTAATGTAAGTCAATAAAACTTCACCAACTACAGGGGGTCATATAAGATGCCCCCAGTTTCATTTTTTACATTACACAAGTCAAGAGTCTATTGCATTTACCTGAATAAATAACACGAAGAATATTATTTTTTAAATCCAGATGTCCACCGAATGTTTTTTATGTGGCCACACAATGTTTTTTAACAACCTTTTTTATTAAACTGATGATGGAATGATACAATTCCGAAAAGATCTTCTTTATAATAAAAAAAAAAAAAATTAAGCTTTTAATAAGCGTTTTTATACCTTAATACAGACGAACACCACGTGCTTTGTATTCAACAGGTATACTAGCCATTCCTGGATATCTCCACTTCATGGTTTGTTCCAGTTTCACTTTTAAAAATATAAATTATGTATTTTAAAGTAGACGACTTTAAAATGATATTGCCAATATTGTTGAGTTGCGCTCCTGGGACGACTTTACTTATAAGATAGTTCATTCGATTACATGAAATCAACTTTAACTTGAGAATATCCGTCAGAAAAAATCATAGCATGTAATTCGTCTTTAAAAAGACAAACAGATGACATGATGACAGTAAAATTCCCCTGTTAGTGATTCCATAGTAAATTATGAGGGAAAAACCAGGAAAAAAACCTTATAATACTATCCCGACATGGTAAGTATTTGTTCGTGCATTTAGTTTACCTTCAATAAATACCAAAATTCTGATTTTATATGTTTAGTTATTTAAAAAACATAAATGATCTATCCGCTATATGTTACTGACTTACTAATACTGGTATTTTCTTATTAATAACTTCCTCGTTCAATATTGGCATTTAGCATAATTAGAGCCGCTTCTTTGATTTTTCTTTTTTTACCATACGTTTCTTTTAGGAATACATTTGAATTATTCCATTGAACCCTATGTTCATTATCCCATGCGTGTTTACATATTTGAGATCTATCAAATTCTCTATTTTTAATATAAGATTGATGTTCACTTATTTTAACATTTAATGGCCTTGATGATTCACCTAAATAAAACTGATCGCATTCACAAGGTATTTTATAAATGCTATTCTTTGTCCTTTCTTGTTCATTGTTAGGTTTGGTTTTGGACAAAATAGATCTCAACGTGTTTTGAATGTTCTTGAAATGTTTAATTGATTTCCTATCCTTTTAAGTTTTTCCCTCATAATTTACTATGGAATCACCAACAGGAGAATTTTACTGTCATCATGTCATGTGTTTGTCTTTTTAAAGACGAATTATATGCTATGATTTTTTCTGACGGATATTCTCAAGTTAAAGTTGATTTCATGTAATCGAATGGACTATCGTATAAGTAAAGTCATCCCAGGAGCGCAACTCAACAATATTGGCAATATCATTTTAAAGTCGTCTACTTTAAAATGCATAATGTATGTCTGAATTGTCAATATAAATGAGTCAGATAAAATTAAATTATTAGAAGAATTTTTCACTATGTAACAAACAACAAAATTTGTTTAATTTACTGTTTGTATTTTGAGAACGATTTCCGAAGTGGAAATTGAAACGTCAATAAACGTATTTTTATCTTTAATTGTGGCTTATTCCCAGTTATATAGTAATTAATAATACGTTTGTAAAGTCTTCAACAATTTGATGTTATGGAAAAAACTGTTACCACATATCGAAAATTGTGAAGTCTAGCAGATGGAGAAGATGAAAATGAACGGCCTGATTATACAAGTTGTGTGAACTCAGTTCCGGAAAGAAAATGTGAACGCAAGTAGTAACTTGTAAGAGTGGTTAGACCGCAACGAAGAATGACGGAATCATAAAGAAGCAGAACAAAGTGACAGACTACTTTCAAAAAGTGTAAAAAATTTAAGTCTACATTAAAAATTGTAAATTAGAGCTTTACGTAAATAATTAATATTTTTTGTATGTGTTTAACTTCCTTTAACTAGTTAGCAGCTTATCCCGACTTTTGTTATCCGCAGCCACCGCGCCAATTAACCTCACGGATAAATGGGAGTTGAATATTATATACAATAAGAAGAACCATAATTTTAACTAAAAGTTTTGCATTCTAAAAAAACCATTAATGTAATATAATCAATATACTCACCCTGCAGTAGTAATAACTCCAGTTTTATTATCAACTCGAAATAACCAATGACTCTCGTTAGCTAATGAATAAATAATTCTGGCGTTCATTCCAAGATCTGCATCCGAAGCATGGACTTTAAGAACCGAAGTATCGATGGGCACATCTTCTAAAATCGCAGTAGAATATTTCGACAAATCGAACTTGGGATCGTTGTCATTCTGGTCTTCGACGGAAATTGTTAAATTGCAGGTACTTTGCAAAGAGGGACTGCCTCGATCTCTCGCAACTATAGTTAAGTGATACCTCGATTGGCTTTCTCTGTCTAAAGGTCTGACTGAGATATCGCCGTTCTTGGCATCGACGCTGAATTTGTTTCCTATATTGCCACTCGTTATACTATAGAAAATTTCCCCGTTTGCACCTTCGTCATCATCTTCAGCGACAATAGTATGGATAACAGCTGTATCTGAATTTTCCGGGACAGATAATCCGTAGCAAGATCCAGGCTGGAAAATTGGAGCATTATCGTTGATGTCAGTCACTTTAATGACAAGTGTCGTCATATCGAAAATGGTAGTTTTATGCGAAGATTCACTAACGTATATTGTTAAAATGTACGTTTCTACTTCTTCTCTGTCGAGTGTCTTCTTCGTAACTACTTCTCCAGTTGGTGAGATGATTCCAAAAGTTTCGTCCGAGGGCAGGATGAAAGTGAGGTTGTTGGCTGCAAGAAAAAAATATTTTTATAGAATATATTTAAAATATTTATAGATTTAAAGATATTAACGTTGCAAATAATTCAGTTTGATCAGTATTAATCAATATTTGTTGTTTAGGAAAGTATTTAGTGCTTTTAGTTTTAATTCTTATTATAATATCTATCTATTGTAATAAATACAAATACCTAGGAACCTGGATTTCAAACAATAACGATCAAACAACCGAAATAAGAGCCAGGATAGAAATAGCAAGAAATTCGTTTGTAAAAATAAAAACAACTCTCTGCAACAAAGTCCTTAGATTAGAACTGGGAGTAGGAGCACTGAGATGCTACGTGTTTTCGATACTGAAATATGAACTTGAAAGCTGGACATTGATACAAGAACACATCAATAAGTTACAGTCCTTTGAAATGTGGTGTTTCAACAGGAGGATGCTTAGAATAGCATGGACACAGAAGAAAAATAATACGGAAGTATTGCGAGAAATGGGCACAGAATGCGAAATAATAAACACAATAAAAATAAGAAAGTTACAGTATCTGGGACACGTAATGAGGGGACAGCGATATAAACTGCTAAGGATGATAATACAGGAAAAGATAAGAGGAGGAAGGAGTATAGGAAGAAGAAGAGTGTCATGGTTGAAGCGTTTAAGGGACTGCAGTTCTATAGACCTCTTCAGAGCAGCAATCGACAGAGTGAAGATAGTGATGATGATATCCAACCTCCAATTGGGAGACGGCACTGAAAGACGAAGAAGAATTTTAATTCCGAATCATATATTTTATCTTTACGGTATCAGTAAACTCGCAAGTGTTTTTAACTACTTCGATAAAGCTGCAAACCAAGAGTTCTACCTTTTTCCAAGTGTTTTCTTGATTAGGCTTTACCTCTTTCCTAAGGGAGGCAAAGACTCGTCGTACAATCAATAGGATGATGGCCCTGCTTAGAGGTCAGAATTCAATCATCCCAACCTCCAAAACGAGGAAGTAGAGACTCTCTACCAAAGAATAGAGGATATATTAGAACGAATACCTAAACACGAAGTCAACATCATAATGGGGGACTTCAATGCAAAACTTGGAGCCGAACGGAAAACGTCACTAATCGGACCTTTTGGGTTAGGACAAAGAAACGAAAGAGGTAACAGACTAGAAATATTTACAGAAGATAACAAGCTACTGGTTCTGAGCACATTTTATAAACTACCACCGAGGAGATTGTATACATAGTTAAACAACGAAACTAACTAAACAACTAAAAGAAGAAAATAACATTCAACGAGAAAACAATCAATTCGAAGAAATAATTAAGAAAACTAAACAAGATCTGCTAAAACCAAACAAAGAAGCAAAGAAGAAATCGTGGATGACTCTAGAAATCCTTCACTTAAGGGAACGTAGAAGGTTTATTAAAGGAAATAAAAATGAGTATAAAAAAATGCAGGCTTACATCAGAAGAAAAATAAGAGAAGCTAAAGAAAAAGAAGCTGTAGAGAAATGTACAGAAATAGAAAGACTACAAGCCAAGCATGACAATTTTAATGTACACAAAAAGGTAAAAGAAATAACGGGTACTTTTAAAAAGTGAACACAAATGAAACTCACAGACACCAATGGAAAATTAATCATTGACACCCAAGAGATGAAAGACAAATGGAGAATATATTTGGAGACACTTTTTCAAGATCAAAGAACGTATTATAGGCATCCATTTTCAGAGAGGATGACGGGCCCGGACATACTTAAATCCGAGGTAGAAGAAGCAATAAAACGGATGAAAAGCAGGAAAGCTGTAGGGCCTGATAATACCGAAGCTGAATTTTTAAAACTCTTGGAGGAAGAAGAAATAAATTGGATCACGGCTGTCTTCAATAAAATATACAATACAGAAATTATCCCTGATAAATGGCTAGAATCAGAATTCATAGCGATACCTAAAAAACAGGGGGCTTAAAAGTGCGAAAAATATCGAACAATCAGCCTAATGAGCCACATGTTGAAATTGTTTCTTAGAGTCATCCATGGAAGAATTTATAAAAAGTGCAATTAACAAATATCGGACAGACAGTTCGGCTTCATTAACGCAGTGGGTACCAGAGAGGCACTTTTCGGAGTACAGGTACTAATTAAATGATGCAGGGATGCCTACGACGTATACGCGTGCTTGATCGAATATGGAAAGGCATTTGACAAAGTTCAACATCAAAAAATGATAAACATTTTAAAAGAGGCAGACCTGGATGACAAAGACCTCAGAATAATTTCAGAACTCTACTGGAATCAGACCGTATACATGAAAATTAACGGAGAAGAAACAGATCACATAAAAATACTACGTGGAGTTCGACAGACTCTTTACGGAATAGACGAAGGCATCCTTCTAAATGGTGAAAGAGTAAACAATGTTAGATATGCCGACGACACCATGGTGATAGCAGATAGTTTAGAGGGACTTCAGAGGATAATGAACAGAATAAACGAGTACAGTCAACAGTACGGACTAAACATTAATACCCACAAAACGAACATGATTATCAGCTAGGAGAATATATATACATTAATGGGACGCAGATAGAACGAGTAAGACAGTATTGCTACCTGGGAACTATTATAAACGAACAGTGGAGCAATGTACAGGAAATAAAGTGCCGCATATGAAAGGCAAGAATGGTCTTTAACAAAATGAGCGCCATCTTCAAAAGTCACAACATATCCCTTGATACAAAAATGAGACATTTGAGATGCTATGTTTTCTCTGTGTGGTTGTACGGGGCGGAGGCATGGACGCTTACAGACACCACTTTTAAAAAACTTCAAGCATTTATGAAGAAGGAACCAGAGATTGTGTTTACGATCAAACGCATAAAATTGCAATATCTGTGACACGTTATGAGAAATAAGCACCGTTACTCCCTGCTGCAGTCTACATTGCAAGGTAAAGTAAAAGGTAAGCGAGGACCCGGTAGAAGGAGAATATCATGGCTGCGAAATTTAAGACCATGGTTTAAGAAAACCTCAACTGAGCTGTTTCGAGCCGCAGCTAGCAAGGTTATGATTGCCAATATGATTTCCAACATCCGAAACGGATAGGAACCACAAGAAGAAAAAGAAGAAGAACCTCCAAGAAGTAAACGCAAAACATCAGTTTTTTTACTACCGGTGCGACAAAAACGCATTCCTTTAGTACCAGACACAAATTCTGAATCTCTTACAAGATTTTAGCAAAATAAAATCTCCAGCCAAATAGCCACAAAGACAAAAAACTATTGACTAACGTAATATAATTATGAAACTATTGTGTTGTGGCATTTTTGTAAATATATTAGAAAACGAGAACATATTTTTAGTACTATATTAACTTGATATAGGAAAAAAAATAAATGACAAATAATAAATGATAAAATTATAAAAATAAAAAACTTACTTTGTGACGATACTCCAGATCTTGCAGTAACTGTAGTAATGACCGAACCAACCGCGACATCTTCAGAAACTTCAGCCATGTATTGAACCTCTAGAAACTTGGGAACACTATCTATAGAATCTTGGACAACCACTTTCAGTTCCATGGTGGCTCTTCTGGTAGGTGTGCCATGGTCATTAGCTGTTATGTTCAATAAAAAAGATTTTTGACTAGACGGTAGAGGTTTGGTTAACGTAAGGCTTCCTGTGTCGTAACCTAAAGAGAAAGTCCCATGTTCGTTTCCGCTGGATATCACATAAGTAACTCTTCCATTATCACCACTGTCCAAGTCTACTGCTACTATATGTGTCAAAGTCATACCAATTATACTAGATTCACTTATAAACACAGAAGAAGTAGGTGATACGAATTTCGGTGTATTGTCGTTAAAGTCAGTTACTAGTATTCGTGCTGTAACGGAAGTACTAAGCCTTTCAGACACATTATGTGATTGGTCAGTTGCAGAAATGACTAGCGTGTATTCTTGAGTGACTTCGAAATCCAATTTTGATACCAAATTCAAGGTTCCGGTCAAGGAATCTATCATAAAGCAATTAGAAGGAGGATACTGCCTCAATAAATTATACCTAAGATCACTATTGCTGCCAGTGTCTGCATCTGAGGCGGTAAAATTGTAAATGGACATACCAATGTCAGTATTTTCGTTAACTTGAAAAGTCATAGGATCTTGCGGCCATTTAGGAGCATTATCATTTACATCAGCTACATCTATTCTAACTGTAATAGCACTACTCTGCGGATTATTCATAGCACTAGTGTCCAATGCTCTCACTTCCAATCTATATTCTGACTGGGTCTCTCTGTCTAGCTGTCGCGAAACCACCAATGATCCTGTACTTCTATCTATATCAAAAGCATCACCCAAAGTGTCTGACGATAACGAGTTAAGAGTATAAGTAATGTATCCGCCTGCTCCATTTAGGGAGTTTTCGTGGACTGGTTCCGATATAGATATGGATCCCACTACGTGACCAATCGATGCATCTTCCTTTACCGTAAATACAAGACTGGAGCTGGTGAAAGTCGGTCTGTTATCGTTAAGGTCTAATACTTCCACTCTTAAAATTCGAACACTCTGTTTTGGAGGCTGACCACCGTCTGTTGCAGCTACTGCCAGTCTGTAGATAGTTTTCTCTTCGTGGTCCAAAATCATTCTTGTTTTAATGACACCAGTTACAGGATCGATAGAAAAAACGTTGTGACCGTCAAAATCCCTATTCTTAACCACCGAGTAGGTTATTGTAGCGTTTGGTCCATTGTCGATGTCTACTGCTCTAACACGTACGACTTCGGTACCAGGAGGTTGTTCTTCTCGAACACTGATAACGTCTTCTTGGGGGTCAACTATTTCGGGAGCATTGTCATTCACGTCTAGCACTGAGATGACAACTACAACTCGGGAGCTTCGTGAAGGAACGCCTTGGTCTCTGGCTTCTACCACTAAGTCGTGGGATTGTTTTTGTTCTCGATCTAAGGGATCTTTGGTAGTTATTTCGCCTAAAACAAATAATGTAATGTAAATATACAATAAATGACATCAGTTCTATCTATCATGTATCATACAAATTTTTAGTATAGAACAAATACAAGTAAATAAACGTTTTATAGTAATTTGTTAGCTGTTAATTATTCGCGAATTATAACAATGATTTAATGACTTAATTAATGTGGATCAAACAGTAAGAACACAATATGAACAGTAACACAGGTAAAGTAACAATCTATATTTAAATTGTTTATCTAAATGATGATTATATTAGAATAATCAATTGCACAGCTTCCATCTCAAATAATTTTGATTTAAGTATCATATATGTCACGAAATGCTAACATGAATAATAAAGAAAGCAATAATCCCCATGTAGTAAGTAAGATTGGGATGCTCCTAGCTACGAGATACTGCTGTAAGTTAAGATATTACTAAAATTTATAACTTAAAATAATTCAGGTACTTTTTGGATTTAAGTAGCTAAAGGGGAAATAAATCTTTACTCAGCACGATAGAAGACATCAAACTCTTTCAAGAATAGTTCAGGAATTGCAAAGTGCTTTTCAGAAAAAATGAGAGCAACTGGACCAAAATAGAAGATAAACCTACACCTATACCTAAATTGGATAAGAAAAAGCTACACATATCAGACTTATAGATCTCTCTGTGACCTATAAATCAGCTATCATTTGTAATAAAGACTCTAAAATAATTGCTCGATATTCTCATTAGGAATATAGAGCAGGATTGTCTCAAAAAATTAAGAAAATAAGAGGACTTTCGGAAGAAGAAGAAGAAGGTTACCAAATTTAAATATCTGGACGATGGTAGATTGATGTAAGGGGAAAGAGAAGACAAAAATTCCACAGAGAAGGATGGAAGAGTGTTTTGAGGATGAAAGATTGTTTTCAGGCAGGCCAGAGGTCACAAAACGCTTTAGCGCCAACTGATGATGGTTCTCTCAAAAAATGGTACTGCTCTTTTTAAGAGGATTGAGTACGTACTGGAAAACCAACAGGTAATACTAGGTGTTTTGCAAAATCAGCAATACCATGTGCATCATTGGTATGGTAGTAAAAGATACAGCAAAGAAGTACAACAAATTAAGTTAGATGCCCAGATATTCTTGGAATTAAATGGGCTCTGACAAGAACACCAACAGCAGCTATGGAGATTCTATTGGACCTTCTTTTTTGCACATCGTTGGGGAAGCAATAATGGGATGTTGAAGAGTGCGAGGCATCCCGAATAATGTAATGGATATATATTCATCCGTTGCAAGTACTTAAAGGAGAAATAAAACCCATCTTTACTCAACACATTAGAAGATATCAAAACGTTTTAGCAACATATTAGATACAGCAATGTGCTCTGCGGAAAAATGTAATAGTTGTTCCAAAATATAGAAAATATCATGTGAAGTATGCCAAACTGTTTATTTACTATATTTCAAGATGAATGATGATACTTCATTTGATACTTATTACTTGATTTTTAAACTCTTCTATTTATGTGTTATAAAAAAATAACCGTACAGACACCAGTTTATTTAACACGATATTCTTTATAATTTACTTTTAAGAGAAGTTTATAAAATAAAATAAAATTTGCTGTTTAACCAGGCTTTGTCGAGGTGTCAAGATTAATCAAGTGTTTCAAAAACCGAGAAGTATTTGCGGTTTTCTCTCGGTTACATGGCCTGAAAGTGATATTTATGTGAAATGAATCGGTAGACACAATAAAAAAGGTTTTACTAATAATTAAAAGATGAACTTGCTCATGGTATGAGTTTAGTTTCAGTTCTTTCGTTATTTTGTACAGTTGATTTGAATATATAACAAAAACTATTTTTATTTACCCAAAACTCATTTCAAATGTTATTGTATATTTTGTACATTGATGTAGGTTGGATTTAAAAGACTGGAGAAATCTAATAGAAAAGATATTAAAATATCTCAAAAACAGTACGGTATTGACAATACTTTACTAGATTAATTTAGAAATGCCATATCTCGCCATATCTCGGCAGTAAATAATCCATCATATGTGAAGTGTGAAACGATAAGGGACTATCTATGACGTGGTGAATGTTCATAATAATTGTAAGAGTTCCTGCTTTCCAAGAATTGATGAATATTTTTATCGAAAATATAGGGTTTTTTTAGCGTAGTTTAGTTTTTAGCTTTTTAATTTAGCCTTTCATATTTTTCATATTTTTATAATAACAACAATTTAATTACAACAAAGTGTGTGTGAATAATCATCAAAATTTATTATTACTTTGAAAAGCCTCTCGATACCATTTTGAAAGAAATATATCATCGTTCAAATGACCGCATGGGCTTGGTTGGGCGTGGCACATCCGAAATTGTCAGAATATACGCCACTTCTGCTGATTATTCGAGTAATTTAACAATATTCGTCGATGAGGACTTCATATGTATTAATACATAAGCACTTGGTGTATTTTATTGGATTTGCGAAGTATTTTTTGAAGTGATTTGCAGAGATCTATTATTGCTTTCCTATGGAACATTTATGCCTATCATTATGCAATGACTTTTAACAATTTTTTTTTTCAATGCATTCTTTGATGCTTCTCAAAGCCAAAGATCTTCGATACTTTCGGCCATAATCGCAGTGTCATCTGCATATCTGATGTAGTTAACAGTTTCTCCCCCGATTCCAACTCCACATGATCCTTCCAAGGCTTCGTTAAAAATTATTTCCAAATAAACGTTAAACAAAGTTTTGGACAACACACAACCCTGTCTACCACCTCTTTGGATACAAATTTTGTCTGTTTCTTTGCCGTCTACCAGAATATAAGCTTCTTGATTCCAATATAATTGTTGTAAAAGTCTCAGATCTTTATTATCTATTCCACTCATTTCTAGATATTCAAACAGCCTACCATGTTGAAAACTATGAACAAACTATGGTTTCTGTACTTCCCATGATCGTTGAAGTAGAGAGAATAAAGCTTCCCTTGTTCCCAATACTTATCTGAAACCGAATTGTTTATTTCCCATTGTGTCTCCACATTTCTGCTTGATTCTAATAATAATTATCCTAAGAAGTACATGATGATGTATTACATTTTTTTGGAGGTAGACTCCAACCATATTTGTGGCAGTGTTCCATTTTCGTAGATGTGGTTATAAATGTTTGTTAGTTGTGAGATATTTTCGTCGTCTAGAAGTTTGAGCCAATCTGATGGTATTTGATCAGGGCCTGGACATTTCCCATTTTTCTTTTGTTTGATATCTTTGTGGTGTTAAGTAATGGTCTCATGTAGTTGCTCCATTCTTCCTTTTTTCGTTTAAGTCAAGAATAATTTTCCCTTTGGAGTTTCTTATAAAGTGAGGAGTTCTTTTTCTCTGAGTGTAAGTAATTTCTTCAAGTTTTTGGTGTAGGATTATTAAACTCATCATGTTTTCTTTTTATTTCTTTCAGCTCACGACATCTCTATTCCATCCAGGCCTCTTTTGCTCGCTTAACCTTCTTTGATGCATGAGTAGCATTTTAGTCTAGGTGTCCACTTTCTGTCTATTAATATAGGTACATTACGAATTCTTTCATATACAACACACTTATATATTATTTAAAATCGTAATATAAAATTATATATAACAATAACTATTTCTCACATTTATTACCATTATTTTTTCCTAAATCATCTATCTTAAACACCTACACAGTTGTAATTTGATTAAAGAACAATATTACCTTTATGTAATTCCTATTAATTCCTAACGGTATTTTCTTCTTTTATTGAACTATAAAATGGTACTTAAGAACACGCAATTAAAATATCTCCACTCCCTCGCTTTACGATAGAAAAAATGCAGATGTTGCTAAATATTGTCTATAAGTATGTGTAAACTGTTTGGTATAATGACTTAAGTGACTTTTCTTTTCGTTGTAGTATCCAAACAATTTATTTCAAGTTTTACCGGAATAATGTATTAATTATCAACAATTTTAACACATTGTAATCAAACATTTAATATTTAGAGTGGAGGTAATTGGCAAGAAATCCATTTGGACGTAAACTAGATTCTGTTTTTTTTTATTAGGCCTTGTCCGATTTTAAGGCTATAATCGCATTTGTGATACTGACTTCCAGCTATCTCGTCTGCTTTTGAAGGGTTTTCCTGATCGTCTGGCGCCGTTTGGTCTTAAATCGCTTGATATTTGTTGAACTAGTCTCTAAATATCCATTCATGTAATATTCTGGTTCCGTATTAGTCTACTTTGCCTTCTCCACCGTAAAATATTCCGTATTTTAAAGATATATTGTATGTGGTTATTTGATACACTTATTATTTCTCCAGCAAGTGATGGCAATTGATGATGGTCAATGGTCATCTTTATTTTTTCAGTTTACATTCGTTAGAAATTGTAATGCATAGTGGTCTCGATTAAGACTAGGGTATTAGAAGAAAAGATGAAAAAAAAGCATAGAATTATATATTCATAGGGTACTTCATCCTGATCAGCTTGTCCCAGGTTTTTATTTGAATCGCAAAATATGGATGACACTAAATAGAAGCAGGTCTGGGTGTGGTAGATGTGCTGATATTTTAGAGAAGTGGGGAAACTAGGTATTCAGATTGTGATCCAAGACAAACCATACAATACATTACCTTTGAATGTCCTCTACGAACATTCCAGATCCATGGCGGGACGTCCTTGGAGCAGCACCAGAGGCAATAAACTGGATAGACAGTTTTGACATTCATGTCTAATTTTCATATATGCTAAGTTTGTTTTCAGTTCTTTATGAATATATTTGTTTTTATTCTACCCGATGGTAGAAGATATTGAATATAATAAAAATATGCTTTATTGTCACTGAAAATTGTGCAATTTTATGGACAAAGCTTACAAAATGGCAAAAAAATAACAATATTAATTTAAAATTTACTAAAATTACCTAAATCGTCAATATCACAAAATAAAGGATAATAAAATATACAATCCAGACCAAGATTTAACTAAGTAGCAAATTGCATAATAAAACTTTACGAACTAGTTTACGAATAAGTTTAAGCTACTTATTCGTACTTATTATTTTGAATGATGTTTAATTGATTTACTTCGAAACAAATCTTATTGCATATCAGCAATCTTATTGCAAAGCGTCTATATTCTTTGATAGCAGGCTGAGGATAGTTTCTTACTTAACAAATCAATATGAATGGACCATTTAAAGTTGCTCTCTATAAAAATACCAAGAAATTTAATAGAATCAATGATACTGGTCCAAAAATGTTTCAATCCATTAGTGATATCATTTATAAAGATAAAGAAATGTAGAGGACCTAGTACTGAATCTTGTAGTAGTCCACATACATTGCTTTTGTGACTAACTAGTTGTTTCCTATTACTCAAGTAAGACTGGAACTAATTCAAGGAAATACCTCGAATTCCGTAGACATTTAGTTTTTTTTATTAAAACATCCTGATTTACAAAATCAAAAGCTTTGGCATAGTCACAAAAAACAATTGTAGTATAAAGATTATTGCTTAGTGCTTGATAGCACTAAGCAATAACACATAGCATCGTTGGTACATTTATTAGATAAAAAGCCGAACTGACTTTGTGATAAAATGTTGATTTCAACTAAAGTTAGTAGTAAGGCGATAGGTCTATAGTTGTAGACATTAAGTTTTACACCATCCTAATAAAGAGGAATAATAATGGCTGTCTATAACCTATTTTTGTGGGAGATTTGCGAAAATTTTTATGAAAGTATCAGTACTACAGAAAGATTCGTTTTTGATAGTACTGATTGTTTAGATTAGTTCAGATTTATCAACTAGTCTTAAAAATAATGAATTTGAGTCCATTTTTTGGATTGGGGAGATAGGTAATAGGATCTTGATGTAGCAAAATAGTTGATGTTATATTTCTGCTTACATTAACCAAGTATTAATTCAGATTTTCAGGGTTTGGAAGAGAAAATCTTTGAGCTGTGTTAGTTTTATTTCGAATATCGTTTATTATGAACCAAATTTCTCTTGCAACATTTTAAGAGCTTACCAGACGATTCTGATACTACATTTTTTAGCTGTTTTGATACATTTTAGATAGGTTCCTCTATACTTGGAAAGATATTCAGTGATAACGGTCAGTTGGTCAGACAAGAAAAAAATGTAATGACGCGATAACAACTGATCTATGCCAAATGGGAGTATAATAATGGGAGATAAGTGCTCAAGACCAACAACATTGGATAAAACCAGTAAACTTGGACAAGTAGAGACAATGATGACAAGTATGTCAATACTAGACTACGGCTAACATTATTGCCTGTCAAACTAGTAGCTAGATCAATCAAACACCTGTACTATTTGGTTATTTACACATAATTTCAGGAACTTCGCTATGGCTATTAAAAGAAATATTGCACGATAACTTCGAGGTTGCTTTTACTCTCGTACTTTATACAGTGGTACCACTATTGCTATTTTCATAGAGTTTGGAATTGATAAAGTGTTAGGAGAGAGGTTAACGAATTTAATTATTAACCATAGCATCTCCTCTATAAACTATCTAACAAAGTCAACAATAAAACCATCTTTTTTAGTTTTTTACATCTCTAATTCATTCAATACATATATTTTACTGGCACCATACTTTTACATATAAACATATATTTCAGCTACACCAATCACATCTACACACGGCGACGTCACAACTTCAGCAATCCATTACTAACAAAGGTCTATACTTCAAAACGATTTTAATATTTTTTGTCATCGTCCCGATTAGAAAAAATTGTTAGATCGGATTCCCTCTTCTTTTTTGATTAACCGCGTCGCTTTTGTCTGTTAACTATTACGAAAGTCTCCGTGCAGTGTAACAAATGCATTGGACGTACCATTTTAACAGGGTCGGACTCTATGCGGCTGAAAAACTTTTTAAAATTAGTGTTAAAAAGTGGTGTAGTGTAGTGCTTTTGTTAATATGAAGGAGATTCTGGGAAGTCATTCTGGGAAGATATGGTGTGTAAAGGGGTAGTGAAGCGCAATACATGATGTCGTATCCTGTTGGCATCACTTAGCTTCTCCTACTCAATTCCTATCTTCACCTCCAAGCTGGTACACACCGGTAACCTGAGCAACCCCACTGGAGATTGGGTAACCAACCCCAATGGAAGGTGGGGTCAGGGCTGACGAAGAAGGGAGTCTTGGTCCTCCGACGAATAGGGGGTTGGGCTGAAGGTTAACTACCTTCTCCTAGAAAAACCATGAGTTATGAACGTTCAAGGAAGAAAAGCCGGACTGATTAAACGACGACGACTGTGCGAGAAAAAGGAACACGATTTGAGGGTTGCGACATGGAATGTTCGAACATTGTACAGATTAGGGGCTCTCCAAAATCTCTTAAACGAACTAAGTAGATACAAAATTGACATAACTGCCATACAAGAAATGAGGTGGATTGGA
This sequence comes from Diabrotica balteata, assembly GCA_918026665.1. Classification (NCBI taxonomy): domain Eukaryota; kingdom Metazoa; phylum Arthropoda; class Insecta; order Coleoptera; family Chrysomelidae; genus Diabrotica; species Diabrotica balteata. The sequence continues at coordinate 2,421,551 of OU898276.1, forward strand.
AACAATATTATGGAAAAAAAGAGCCATACCATTTTCTACAGCTGCGCTCCTAAAGATCACATTTTGGGCACTGGATTCATAGTTAACAATAGAGTAAGACATATAATAAAAGACTTCAGAGCCATCAGTCCCAGAATGTGTATTTTAAGAACTAAAGGACGTTTCTTCAACTACAGCCTAATTAATGCGCATGCTCCCACAGAAGAAAAAGAAGAGGAAGTCAAAGAAGAGTTTTATGATGAATTAGAGTCCGCATACCAGTCATGCCCAAAAAGTGATATAAAAATAATTTATGGAGACCTAAACGCAAAAGTTGGAAGAGAGCAGCAATTCCAACCCACAATAGGTAAGCACAGTCTCCATGAGCAATCAAATGACAATGGCAATAGGTTGGTAAACCTAGCAAGATCACTTAACATGGTGATTGCCAGCACATACTTCGCTCGAAAAGATATACACAAAGGCACCTGGAAATCACCAGACGGACTTACAGTGAATATGATAGATCATGTTATTGTAGACTCAAGACACCAATCGAATATAATAAACGTCCGTACCAGAAGAGGGGCAAATGCGGATTCTGATCACTACCTAGTCGAAAGTAGGATAAGGGCTAGAATTTCAAACATCAAAAAGGAAAGAGGCTCTAAACATGAACGATACAATATAGAAGGACTCAAAGAAACAAACAAAAATAGAGAGTACAAAGAAAATATAAGCATCAAACTAGAAAACAGACTAAAACATGAAAACCTAAATGAGGAGTGGGAAGAGTGCAGAGAAATCATAAAAGAAACAGCTAAAGAGGTGTTGGGCATGGAAGGTAAAGAAAGAAGAACAAGAACGAATCACTGGTTTGACGAAGAATGTCAAACTATAACAGAAAGAAAAAACAGAGCATATCTACAGATGCAACAGAGGCACAGAACCCAACAAGCAGAGGAAGAATATAAACAACTACGTAAAGAAGAAAAGGAAATTCACCGAAGAAAGAAGAGAGAATATATCAACAAAGAACTTCAAGGACTACAAGAACTAAGTAAACCAACAGAGACAAGAAAATTTTACCAGAAACTCAACAAAAGCAGAAAAGAGTTCAAACCGAGAACAACGATGTGTAAAGATAAGGAGGGTAATATATTGACAGAACAGAAAGAGATACTTAGAAGATGGACAGAACATTTTAAGGAAAAGCTTGGGGTGAATAGGACGGAGATGAACCCTGATATACCGTTAGACCAAGCAGACAACAGAGAAAAGAGTCCACCAACAATAGCAGAGATTAGAACAGCAGTGGACAAATTAAAGAACAATAAATCACCGGGATTGGATCAAATATCATCGGAGCTACTGAAAGAGGGAGGAGACGCATTACTTAAAGCCATACATGAGCTGATAAGAAAGATATGGTTGAATAAACAGCTACCAAAGGAGTGGAATAGCGGCATTATTGTACCACTACATAAAAAAGGAAACCAGTTAGAATGTGAAAACTACCGTGGAATCACGCTGTTGAATGCGGCATACAAAATAATGTCCAACGTAATGTATGAAAGACTTAGACCATACGCTGAAAAAATAGTTGGCAAATACCAATGTGGCTTCTGTAGACAGAAGTCAACAATAGACCAGATATTTGTTCTGCGACAGATACTTGAAAAAACAAGTGAATATAACATCGACACACATCATCTCTTCATAGACTTCGAAAGCGCATATGACAATATAAACCGAGAATTCCTAACAAAAGCAATGAAAGAATTTAATATACCAACACAGCTAATAGAATTGATAAAAGAAACACTAAAAGTAGAAAGTAAAATCCGGATACAAAACGAATTAACGGAAACAATAGATGTGAAGAAGGGACTACGCCAAGGAGACGCTCTATCATGCATATTATTCAACATCATACTTGAAAAAATAATAAGAGACACAACAGTTAATACCCGAGGAACAATAATTAATAAAAGCGTGCAAGTACTAGCATTTGCAGATGATGTTGATATAATCGCAAGATCAAGAAGAGAAATGATAGAGGCATTCACTCAAATAGAACGAGCTGCAAAAAATAGTGGTCTTAAAATCAATCAGACAAAAACAAAATATATGCCTGCAAATAAAAACGCACAAATAAGGCAGCTGCCAAATTTAACAATAGGAGAATACAACATTGAGGCGGTAAAAAACTTTACATACTTAGGATCCCTAGTTACGTCTGATAACAACGTTGCAGAGGAAGTGAAGAGGAGAATATTTATTGCCAATAAATGTTACCATGGCTTAATTAGGCAACTAAGATCAGATAACGTCTCCAGAAAAACAAAATGCCAAATATACAAAACCTTAATAAGACCGGTACTCACATACGGTTCAGAAACCTGGACACTCTCTAAAAGGGAGGAAACGTTATTAGCCACCTTTGAAAGAAAAATCTTGCGACACATATATAAGGGCACAAAAGAAAACGGGATTTGGCGGAGAAGGTATAACTTTGAACTATACAACATATACCAGGATCCGGATATCATAACATTCATTAAAATAGGAAGGCTACGTTGGATTGGACATGTGGAAAGAATGGAAGAAGGCGAAATACCAAACAAAATATTCAAACAAGTGCCAGTAGGAAAAAGAACAAGAGGAAGACCGAAGCTGAGATACGTAGAACAAATAGAAAATGATATAACAACATTAAAAATTAAAAACTGGAAAAAAAAAGCACGAAACAGGTCAGAATGGAGAAGAATCCTTGAACAGGCCAAGACCCAAAAAGGGTTGTCGAGCCAGTGATGATGATGACCACTATTGCTATTTTCATAGAGTTTGGAATTGATAAAGTGTTAGGAGAGAGGTTAACGAATTTAATTATTAACCATAGCATCTCCTCTATAAACTATCTAACAAAGTCAACAATAAAACCATCTTTTTTAGTTTTTTACATCTCTAATTCATTCAATACATATATTTTACTGGCACCATACTTTTACATATAAACATATATTTCAGCTACACCAATCACATCTACACACGGCGACGTCACAACTTCAGCAATCCATTACTAACAAAGGTCTATACTTCAAAACGATTTTAATATTTTTTGTCATCGTCCCGATTAGAAAAAATTGTTAGATCGGATTCCCTCTTCTTTTTTGATTAACCGCGTCGCTTTTGTCTGTTAACTATTACGAAAGTCTCCGTGCAGTGTAACAAATGCATTGGACGTACCATTTTAACAGGGTCGGACTCTATGCGGCTGAAAAACTTTTTAAAATTAGTGTTAAAAAGTGGTGTAGTGTAGTGCTTTTGTTAATATGAAGGAGATTCTGGGAAGTCATCACATTAACTTAAACCTGAAAATGAGATTGGTTAGATGCTACATCTTTTCGATACTGCTGTACGGAGAAGAGACAAGAGCAATACCGATACACTAGAGGTCTTCGAAATGTGGATATATAGAAGAATTTTGAAAATACCTGGGACAGACAAAATAACAAATAGTGTAGTTCTTCGAAGAATGAAAAAAGAACGGGAGCTGTTGATCACCATTAAGAGAAGAAAGTTGGAATGTCTTGGTCATGTGACGAGAGGGAAAAAGTACCGATTGCTCCAGTCAATTATCCAAGGAAAGATTCAGGGCACAGGAACCGTGGAGAGACGACGTATATCTTGGCTGCGCAATTTAAGAGACTGGTTCCAGTGCACATCTAACCAATTATTTAAAGCAACAGCTTCAAAGATACGAATAGCAATGATGATTGCCAAACTCCGTAGCGGAGAAGGTACTTGAAGAAGAAGTGTAGTGTAATGTAGGTGTTGTGTAGGTAAAACAATAACACCCACATAAAATCTCTTTTAATATTGGAGGTAAGAGACGCAAACACACGCCTCAAAAATAAAAAATCCCAATAAGTAGACTTTATCCCTACAGAGCTCATCAAACATAGAGGTAACAGCATTATGTACCAAATTCACCGCATAATAGTCAAAGTCCGGAAAGAAGAGCAAATACAAGATGAATGGTGCACTAGAATCATATGTCCACTGCACAGAAAAGGAGATTTGTTGAAATGTAAAAATTATATTGGTATAACTCTTCTGAACACAATATACAAAATATTCTATAAATAAAACACCCTGTAGATCAGTTGAAGTACGTACGCTGAAAAACTCCTTGGTGAATATCAAAGTGGTTTTAGATTAGGTAGGTTCACATGCATTTAAACTTTTGTGCTACATTAAATCTTGGAAAACTGGAAAAAACCAATGAATTTAACATTGATAAGTTCATCTCTTTGTGGACTTTAAGTCGGCATACGATAGCATCCTAAGATGTAAATTCTATGAAGCCATGCATGAACATTCCCCATAAATTAATAAGACTTGTAAGACTCAGACGAATCCTATTAGCGACATCAGTAGGAGATAGAAGTAGAGGTAGATAAAGACTGAGATGAACGACGGTATGGATGAGGACGCGATGAAGATCAGCGCAGCAAACTGGAAACGGTTAGCGATAAACAGAAACGACTATCGAAATAGACTGGGGTAGGTCGAGGCTCAACTAGGACTGTAACACCACTGACGATGATGAAAAAAGTTTAAGAGTTAATAAGTACATCAAACTAGCCTCCACCGAGAATTACCCTCAAAAAACCTAGTACCAGAGATGCATCTCTGCATCCTGTTATCGATCTTAGCACTCTAGACCCAGTCTAAAGTGCTAAGATCGATAGTGGATGCACCATGGTAAGTAAGTAATCAAACACTTCACTCATCATCATCATCCAGCCTCACGAGTCCACTGCTGAACATAGGCCTCTTCCTGATGTTTCCAACCCCTTCTATCTTGCGCCGCTCTTATCCAGTTTTTATTGAGTCTTCTTAAATCGTCAGTCCATCTTGTAAGTGGTCGACCGACGCTTCTCTTGTCTTCCCTGGGCCTCCATTCCAATAACCTTTTTGTCCATCGCCCATCTGTCATTCTGGCTGTGTGTCCTGCCCATCTCCATTTTAGTCTGGCTATCTTCTCGATGATGTCAGTCACTCCGGTTCTTCTCCTGATGTCTTCGTTTGTTATTCTGTCTCGTAGACTTATTCCTAACATGAGCCGCTCCATTCTTCTCTGCGTGACTCTCAGTTTGGTAGCTGCTGCTTTTGTTAAGGTAAGTGTTTCTGATCCGTACGTCAAGACTGGGAGGACGCACTGATCAAATACCTTTCTCTTTAGGCATGTGGGCAGCTCACTTTTAAAAGTTTCTCTGAGTTTTCCAAATGCTGCCCACCCAAGGCCGACTCTTCTCTTCAGTTCATGAGTCTGGTTATCTCTGTCAATCATAATTTCATGTCCCAGGTATTTATATCTATGTACGAGTTCTATTTCTTTCCCACCAATACTGATGTTCTGGTTGGGCACCAAATTGGTAATGATTTTTGTTTTCGAGATATTTATATTTAAATCTTCATTTTCTGTAGCCACAACGAGTTTCTGTACCATCTCTCTTGCCATACCTAGATCTTCAGCTATTATAAGTATATCATCGGCGAAACGTAAGTTGTTTAGATATTCTCCATCTATTTTTATTCCCTTTGTCATCCAATCCAAATTCTTAAAAGCATGTTCTAGCACCGTATCAAAAAGTTTAGGTGACATTAGGTCTCCTTGTCTAACCCCCCGTTCTATTTTTATGCGATTACTATGTAATCGTTAGTATGTAATTTGACAGTGGTTGTTGCCTACAGGTATATTTTGTATAATAATTTAGTATATCTATAATCTAGCCTGCATTCTTTAAGCGCCTGTAATATTTTGCTTAGCTCAACTGTGTCAAAGGCTTTGTGAAAACCGATAAATATTAGAACTAGAGGTTTATTGTATTCCACTGCTTTCTCTATTAGGGTTTTTATACTTTGTAGATGGTGTAGATGTGTAGATGGTCATCACCAGATCCCGATATTTATATGTTTCGTCGATTATACAAAGGCCTTTGATAATGTTAGATGGGACAAACTATGGAACATATTGACGACAATGGGTGTACCTAAACACTTGACTCACCTTATTAGCAAACTGTATCAAGATAACCTGGCATATATTCGAATGGACGGATATCTGTCTGACAAATGCACTTTGGAGAAGGGAGTACGCCAAGGATGCGTTTTATCTCCCTTATTATTTAACATCTATTCGGAGTTCATAATGCGCAGAGTTTTGGATGGTTGGGAGGGAGGAGTAAACCTAGGTGGTGTTAAGATATCTAACTTGCGTTTCGCAGACGACACTACACTTCTAGCCTCTACTCCAGAAGAAATTACTAGATTATTAAAAAAACTCGAGGTAGAAAGTGCTAAATTTGGACTCATGGTTAACTACAACAAAACCAAAATCATGGTTATTGATCGCCAACAACAGTTTCCTGAAACCCCAACTATTGCGGGATGCGAGGTAGTCTCATCTATGATATATCTTGGAGCTCTAGTTAACAACACAGGCAGTTGTGAATCCGAAATTAGAAGACGCATTCAACTAGCAAGAGCAGCAATGAGTGAACTAAACGGGGTGTGGCGTGATCGTCACATTACTATGACAAACAAAAAGAGACTCGTTTCAACTCTGGTATTTTCCATATTTTACTATGCATGCGAGACATGGACAGTCAAAGAATCAGATCGACGACGTATAGACGCCTTTGAAATGTGGACATGGAGACGCCTGCTTCGAATTCCATGGACGGCTCGCCGTACAAATATCTCGGTTCTGGATGAAATTAAACCGGATCAACGTCTCTCCAGTACCGTTTACTCTAGAATTTTAAAGTTCTTTGGCCATATCCATCGAAGTGATCACAAAATGGAGCGGTTGGTGGTCCAAGGAAGGCCTCAGACTCAACGCCAACGCAGAAGATCTCCACAGCGATGGGCGGACATTACTAAAAAGCTTCTCAATAAACAGTATACTGAGGCAATACATATAACTGATGACCGCGAACAGTGGAGAAATATTATCAATCAAACTGTCCGAGCTGCTGAAGCCCAATTATGAACCACAACACATCTACTAAGATGTTAATGACTGTGATGATGAGATGGTCATTTGTTCCGAAACTTTTTCGGAATCCTGCCTGTTGCCTTGGTTGATAAGTCTCTAATTTTCTTTCCATTCTCTTAACTAGTATTCGCGTAAACAACTTTGTCTTTGTCTAGTCTCTTTGTGTAATAGTGTAATAGTGTAATTGTCGGACAATATTTAGTTTGAGCCTGTTGCATTGTGTTGACTATTTGTTTGCTCAATATATTGATGTCAGCTGTTGTTGTATCTTTCAATGAATTCCCAATATATTTTTCGAACTCCTGAATGTTAGTTGGTTTTGTCCATTTCTTTGGTTGTTACTTATTTATCATTTTGAGTCTTTTTTTTTTCGGTTGATATCGTTATTTTAGCTCTTACTAACCTATGATCATTGCTTGTATTGGACTGGTTTAGCACATTTACGTCTTTAAATAATTCTTTTTTTGTTTGTTAAGAAATAGTCGATTTCGTTCCTTGTTTTTCCATCAGGACTTTCCCATATCCATCTTCTGTGTTTCAGAAACACTTCACTACGACTTAAAGATTCTTTTCTACAGAGAAGAAATCCGTCGAGCTACTGAGTCATAAAATGAACGTACCATTCACCATAAAAATGAGCTAGTAAGAAAATTATTCAACAATGGTCCAGCCACAAGAAGACTAGATAGAACCTGACCCAAAGACCTACTTCAAAACTAAACCCACCTAGAATAAGGTGAGACATCATTGGATGTCTTTCTTTTACGCGCAAAACCTGTAACACATTAACTTAATAGTCTGTAATGATGTAGATTGTAAATAAACATAATTATAAAAAAGAAACAAGCTTACTCTTTAGGAGCTACATAAGATATCTATAAACTAAGTAGAAATTGATCACGAATAATTTGGGCAACTAAATTTTGATATTCCTGAACCTATCGACATTTAAAATACAATTATTGTTTATTGCCTTAATAATTTAGCGATAACTAGACGGTGCCGCTCTCTCCAAGAACCGTAGTACCAAAATAAGTTGTATTTTTATTTGAATAACATTTTACCAAGCCTTATTACCTATTACACAAACACGCACACACAATTCAATAAGTGAGCGCTCTCTTTTAACTCTAAGAGCTTAATTAAAAATACAAGACACTGAAGTACATCCTGAATAAATACGACGATATACACCTCACGAGATCTTTACCTGACAGATTTTTTGATCTTTTCGTTAATAGTAAATCCGTGTATTTGGTTCCTGTGCAAACGTTCGACAAAAAGCATCTTGATTTCATGTCGATGTCGACTAAATGAAATACAAACATACTCGAAACCTTTGTTCGACCCGACATGGCGACTACGCTTTTTTAGATATATAACTTGGGGTTATTTGCACTTGGGAAGACGCGAAAGGCTTTCAATAGTCACAAGAAACTATATATCAAGCTCTATCAAATGTATATAGACTTTTTTGTTGGAACAATTTATTATTTCAATAATTTTTTGATAGGTTTTTTGGGTTTTTATCGAAACTGATTAGCGGCCGTAGATCAACGGCTAAGAAATTGACATATAGATCCACAGTACCATCGATCCAGATCACCGCGGTACCATAGTGAATAAATATCTAGATATACGAAGAAGGTTGCGTTTCGATTTAATTTGAGTCTCTTACCACTCCCTGACACGTGTTTCTGGGTCTACCCGTCATCAGAAAGAGTTTGTAAGAAGACTCAAATCAAAACGCACCGATTACTCTGGCAATTACATGAAAATAACTGCCAGAGTATGCAACTTTCCTCACTAGAGACCTCTAGTGAGGAAAGATGAAGACAAACAAACAACAAACTTCTTACTTCTTACAAACCCCTTCTGATGACGGGTAGACCCAGAAAAACGTGCCAGGGAGTGGTAAGAGACTCAAATTAAATCAAAACGCAACCTTCTTCGTATATTTATCGTCCTTACTTGACGCAATCAGTACAAGAATGATGGTAATTTATATGGGTAAATTGTTGGTGCATAGAGGATTATACTTTATTCCCAGCACCGCTCTGAATGGCTTGATTAAGCTTGGGTATACAGTTTACTTTAATTGCTATCGACGTATCTTTAAATATCTAGATATACGAGTAAATAAAAAAATCAAGACATTAAAACAAAAGTAGAATAACTCTTATCCTATGATCATCATTCTGGATTTACAACCCTGCTTGGTACCAATTAGTTCTTTAAAGTGTTCAGCCTATCTGTTTTGTATTGCGTCACTGGTACTAACTATATATCCATTTTGGTCTCTATACGTCATTAGCCATGATTTGAATTCTTTTCTTGTCTTATTTGGGATGTTATAGAACTTTCTAGGCTCTCTCTAAGGCTCTTAACCAACTAAGAAACAAAAAAACTCCAGGAATCGATGGCATAACAGCGGAGACTCTAAAAGCAATAGGCGAAATTGGCGTAGATGTAATGCTGGATATGTGCAACATGATATGGATCACAGGTGAATGGCCTGATGAGTGGTGTGAATCAACCTTGATCCCTATCCATAAAAAAGGATCACTAACCATATGCAGCAATTACAGAACCGTTGCCCTTATCCCTCATGCAAGCAAAATCCTGCTACATATAATCAATGAACGACTAAAGAACTTTCTACTTCCAGAGATAGCCGAAGAACAATGTGGATTTGTACCAGGAAGCAAATACTCAACACCAGACAGATAGTAGAAAAAGCGAGAGAACACAACATACCAATGTTGCTCTGTTTTGTAGATTACACAAAGGCTTTTGATTCAGTAAAATGAGATCCTCTCTGGAGTATAATGGAAAATATGGGAGTACCTAACCACTTAGTTAACATAATAAGAAATCTGTATAATAAAAACTCAGCCAAAGTTAAAGTACATGGAATATATTCAAATGCGTTTAAAACAGAGAAAGGAACTAGACAAGGTTGCATACTATCACCATTATTGTACAACATATATTCTGAATATATAATGAGAAAAGTACTAGATGAATGGGATGGAGGAATCACTATAGGAGGCAGAAAAATCAGTAACCTGCGATACGCAGATGACACACTTATACAAGCAGCGAATAAAGTCGAAATGATTACCATCATCGAACGGCTAAGCCGAATAAGTGAAGAATTCGGACTTCAAATCAACACCAGAAAAACAAAAATAATGATTGTAGACAGAGCAAATAATAATCTACCGCATATACGCCAAATAGGGATTTTCGAAGTAGTCGACAGATTTGTATACTTGGGCTCTCTGATAACCAACAATGGTGATTGTTCCTCAGAAATCAAACGTAGACTAGGAATGGCCCGAACCGCAACTGCTAAATTAATTAAAATATGGAAAGACCGAACAATAACAAGGAATACTAAGCTTAGGTTGGTCAATGCCCTTATTTTTCCCATTGCTACATATGCAGCTGAAACATGGACTCTCAAAAAAATCGATAGGAGTAAGATCGAAGCCTTCGAAATGTGGGTATATAGAAGAATTCTACGCGTGTCCTGGACAGAACATAGAACCAACCTGTCAATTCTGGAAGAGCTTCATATAAAAGACAGGCTACTAAAAAAAGTAAACCAAGCATACCTAACTTACTTCGGCCACATAGCTAGAAGAACGGGCACCATGGAACTATTGGTAGTAGAAGGTAAGGTAGAAGGCCGAAGACCAAGAGGAAGATCTCCAATACGATGAGTGGACCAAATGAAGAGTTTGGTGGGAAAATCCCTACATGAAGCCGTCCATATGGCACAAGATCGCAGTCAATGGAGACAGCAGACTAATAATATTTAGGGTGTCACTACGCCCTGACAAGGGCTAAAGGATTGAGGAGGAGGAGAGAACTTTCTAGTTTCACTTTTTCTCTTTAGTAATTAAAGTTCTTGCATAATCTGGTTTTTCAAGGTCTGCTTTTTTCTTCGATACACACGATTTTCCTCCTTCCTAAGTTCTTTGTACATTTAATCCTTATGCCGTATTCTTCTTTGTTGCATAAGTTTGAAAGCATAATTTTTTCTTTTAGTTATATCTTTACATTCATCATCGAACCAATCGTTACATATAAAGTGGTTCTTCTGGCCCTAGGACGTCATCTGCCGCTTCCTTAATTGTTCTTCTATATATCTCCCATTGGTCGCTAGCTGTTAAATCCGTAGCTACTGTGTTTTCATTTTCAAGGTAATTTTGATACCTTTCTAGTGTATGGGGCTCTTTTTTAAGAGTTTTAAATTAAAGTAAGTATTTTCTTGCCCTTTTGTCTGTATGCGTTTGAAATGATTACTCTTTTTTTTGCGCCTACCAAGAAGTGATCTGAATCTATATTAGCCCCATGATAAGTATGGTTATCCATTAGATCAGAAAAGTGCCTGGTTCCTATTAGAATGTAACCTATTTGATTTTTTGTTGCTCCATCAGGCGAAGTCCACGTTACTTTATGAGGGAAGTAGGTACTTTCAACGACCATACCCTTGAAAGCTGCGAACACTATTGTTGGTATATTACTGTGAAGATTTACACTTGCTGTTGCTCTTTTGTATACATTTTTTAATTATTGTTGCATCTCCGTCTAAATATTTTACCTGTCTAGTCTACCATTAACCAATGCACCAATTATTATTTGATGGAATCGACCGTTACTTGATGGAAATTAATTTTATGTAACAATAAAGCACTGAAAACTTCGTTTTCAAACTTTCACAAAATTTATTTTAAACTTTTTACACTACAGCTGTTTCGGCTGATTGTCTTTCTCAAGTGATCTATTTTTGGCATACGGTTACACTTTATAATCTTTAATAAAATAGGTTGAGGAGGGGAGAACTGTTCGTCTCAAGTTGGTCATTCAGAATTCTAGGTGGGTTTTTTTTTAAGTTGTTGATTTCCATAGATTCTAACAAAAATAGCTTAAGGCCTTTATTTTGAATGTGGAGAATTTTAAATTCGTCATTAAAAGAATAATTATGATCTAGAAGGTGAAGTGCGTATGTAGATTCTGTTTTTCTATTATTGAAAGCCCTTTTATGTTCTGCTATTCGTTTATTAAAATTTCTAGCAGTTTGACCGATGTAAGTTTTTGGGCAGTCGCCACATTTAAGTTTGTACACACCACTTTGTAAGTGTTTTTTATTTTGGCTCTTGTTGTTTTAATATATGTGCTTAAGTTGTTATCTGTTCTGAAAGCTGGTGTTATTCCTGTCTTTTTATATTTCGTAAACTCGACAATTTTTGAAGTTTACAACTTTTATTGTTTTTACCTTATAGTTAAGCACTTTGTACAGTTCATATACTTTCTCGTTTTTCCGTTTACTGTGAAGGCGGCAACCAAAAGTTGATCGTAGCCACGATTTATGATCCAGAATAATCAGCGTAAAAAAGAAAGCATCACTTTGTCCCTTCTACATCACATAAATCATTTTTAGTATTATCTCCTTGGGCAGGGATTATCGCGATGTATATCGGAACCACATGAAATGCACTCGCTAATCGCATTAAGGTACATGAATCAATCGTGAATGTGCCACTTCCATAAACGTAGTGGTGTTCTTAGTATACTTATAACTCAATTGTGAGCAATAATAAGCAGTTTTAGAGGTCATAAAATTGCTATAAGCGGTGAAATGTGTAACGGGTAATTTTACATGTTTAAAATTGAAGAATTGGACTTTCTTTAAAACTTGCTAGCGTGTGAGACTTCCTTACATTAAATTTGTGCATCCATTTTATCATATGTAGACAAAATAATTAAAACATAAGATAAAAATAATAGATAATAGGTAAAATAATAATAAATTTGAAGGTAAATACATAATAAAATAAACATAGTAATTGATGATCATGCAATAAAACAACTGATCCATTTTAATTAGCTGTGGTATTAAGTTTTAGCAAATACAGAGACACTGAATGAAAACATAAGAGGCTTTTGTATTTAATTAAAAAGATTCAGAAAGCAATAAATATCATAACAAGGATCAAAACTTTATAAAACTTTATAAATCGCACTTTGATATATCGATGTGATATTTGGGCTAGGACGCAAAGAAATAATTCTAAAATTCAAACTAACGACAACAAAATAAAAACAGCATATCAATAAAATGGATTATGTTATGAACGTCCCTTTTCTTCTACATAGGACAAAAATTAAACTTCTAAGTGGTTGATTATGAAAGATTTTGATTAATTAATCTTCGTCAACACTTTTATTTTACTCTACACTATTAATAAATTGGTGAATCTGGTCTCTTTCCAACATTTGTTCACGTATTGGTTCACATTCATCAATAATTATTTGTTTGAAATGCTCCAAATATGTTGATCGCCTATTGTAAAATCTACCGGATTAAGATCCGGAAAACGAGCAGACCACTCTATGAATACGTTTGGTTTTAATAGGATGGTGTTATGTGCCACACAGCTTATACCACATTGGAATTTCTGCATGGATAATTTGAGAGCATGGTTGGTCAACTCACGTCGAAGTTATGTGAACTGTTCACCGAGATCGTGCGAATTGACTCTGTTTAAAATTAAAGAAAGGATGCCCCAGACATTTTTTGTTCGTTTAATTCATCGCTCTTTCTTCATTTAACAAAAAGAGGGTAAAAAAGAATAAAATAAAAAGATTCCGTAATCAATATTATGAAGGAAATCGTAGGAATAATAGTGGAGTAACAATACCCGTTCAAAAGTTTGGCAAAAATAATGGAATTAAAATATTTTAAAGACAAATTTAGAAATGTGTACAGCATAGGTATTCAGGGTATGTCTAATGATGTACCACACATGATTAGAATTAGTGGTACTAAAAGGAAGGGGGTTGACAAATGAAAAATGCATATTTTGTTAAAAGATCTGTCCATTGGAACCAAAATCGGCCTGTCTTATCATTTTCACAAAATCCAATAAATATTGCCAACTATGTGGGTGAACTCTGTTGATTGGCCAACCCTGTATAAACAGATATATGTATACTGGAAAATATCAATAGATTTGCACATTTCTCGATTTTTTTAAGTCAATAAATAATCGAATTTACGAAGACTAATCATCATTAGCATTTAATTAATCTACAGTTAAAAATTAATTGAATTGTCATAGTTGCTGAAATAACGGTATACCGGTAACGTATTTAAGACTCTGAGATGACAACTAACTTCTATGTCCTGAAGCGAGATCATATAAATAATATTTTTGTGCCTACCTACACCAGAATTTAATGGATTAGACGAACATTTGTAATCGTCAATTTACAACAGACGATTTAATTCTGCCTTTATTAAAATGCCAAGAGGATTGTTTATACGTTATAATACATATCTACGAGGGAAGACCAAATAATAAAAATATTTTTCAAATTTGTCCATCTCTGACAAAACGTTATGTGAAAAATGTTACCAGATTATTAAAACACTGATTTATTATAAACTTTTCTTTATATCTCGTATAACGTTATAAACGTCACATCTTTATTAATTTATATTTATATAATTATTTTAATTTAATTTCTTTATTAATTTATTCATTCCTTAACCTTCAGTTTTTTTTTATTATTTTTTCTTCAAAAAATAGTTGGCGCCATCTCTCTTTCTGTTCGATAGACAAAATATTCTGTTCTATTTTGACAGAAGAGCTAATTTCATCATATTTTTTTGTTTGTAGTTGAAATTTATAAAAGAAGGAAATATGAAATAAGGTTCATTTTATGGTCTGCAAAAATCTTATTGGGTTTATGGGATAGTTTATTAAATAAAACTAATATCTGCTGCTCCTTTGGGGAGTAATCTCCTGAAAACATCGTCGACGAAGACCACTCAAATGGCAAATACCTAAGACCTACTAACCTATCTTTCTGATAGGTTAAATCAAGTGAAAGTGGGGAACAGTTTATCTAAGCCATTTATGTCGACATCAGGTGCACCACAAGGTAGCAATTTGGGTCCTCTTCTGTTCGCTATATTTATTAACGACTTGCCTCACTGTGTGAAGCTTTTGACAAGCCTGCTATTTGCAGATTTGTAGATGTAGGACTCTGAGATGCTGCAATGTGATCTGAACTCAGTAAGTCAAGGACTCGATGATAACAAAATGTTTCTAAACACTTCTAAATGTCATGTTTTTACTATCACTCGAAAAACACAAATCATGTGACTTAAGACCCGATACAAAATTTCTAGCACTCTACTTGCAAAGATCTTGGAGTAATGTTCCAGCAAATTTTGAGATTTAGTGAACATTATCGTATAATCATTGGAAAGGCAAACAAAACTCATGGCTTCATAATTCGTCTTTTAAAATTTTTTAAAAGATTTGAAACTCTAATATCTTGATATAATGCACTGGTAAGACCTCACTTGAAGTATACCTCCATATTATATAACCACCACAAGCCTAATTCAATGTTGATCAGAAAGTTTGGTATCTATTCATACATGATTTCCTATAATGCTATGTTAACTTGTTTTAAAGTTCAGCGACTGGAAAACAGAAGAACTTTTCATTTAATCCTTTTTATTTACTATGTTGTAAGTCACATTAAATATAAAGATTGACTTTTTATAAATAATATTAAATTTAATGTTCCAAAAATACATCTAAGAATTAGTAACAAACGACTGTTCTCAACTAATAAGACTGATTGTTCGCCCATAAATAAGATGTCAGAAGAATGTAAACATGTGATAATTAACTGTGATATAGACTTTTTAAATGCTTCTGTGAAATAAATAAAAGTTGCTTTTGAATCCAATTTCTAGTCTGCAAAAGTTGTCTCAAAATTTAATTTAGATATATAGTGTTTTTTTAATTGTTTTATTCTGTCTAGGTTTAGTTTTTAATATAGTTTTTAGCAGTGGTAAGCACTCTCGTAATGTAATAACAATCATTTTGTGTTTTAAAGGAGGTTAAATAAATAAATAAAATAAATATATTTCGATTTAAAATAAACTAATAAATGTGTAAAAGTGAGTTGTTTATTTTTACTATTTTACACTATAAGTACTTCATCACCATCATTAGTTGGCGCTAAAGCTCTTCGTGAGCTCTGGTCTGCTTCAAAACATTCTTCCAGCCTTTGCGTTGGAGTTTTTGTGTGTATTCTTCATTCTCGCACTCTTAATCTTCCTGCACATGGTCCAGATATCTGAGTTATATACCATTTTTCAAAGTAAAACGTTGCCCGTCAATATATATATATATATATATATATATATATATATATATATATATATATATATATATATATAAAGTGAGGTCACTTATATTTAAAATTTCCAGAAGCAAAAGTGTATAAAGTGTTGCCGCTTTTTTAGAGTAAGAATTTTGTTTATATTTTGATTTCTTACACAATTTAAACATAATATATATTAATCAATTGTATTTATAAATTCATATTAAATTTGGATTCCTCCTTCTCCTAAGTGCCTTCCCCGTTGAGGTTGGCGATCAATATGGCAAATTTCTCTCTGTTCTGGGCTTAATAAATTAATTAATTTCCTCTTGTGTGGGTACAATCTCTGATGTTTCGAAGTGAAGATTTTTTTTTCGTCCTATGCCTCTTTTACCTTCAATCTTGCCTTCTAATATTACCTGGAGCAACTCAAATTCCCTATAGCGCAATATGTGTCCTAGATATGACGTCTTTCTAATTTTGATAGTATTGACCAGATGAAGGCATGCGTACATTACAAATTTAGACTAATAGCTTTATAAACTAATTAATATTGTTGTGTATTGTGATTATCTATGCCAAAACAACTAAATAGTCTGTAGAAAGCTGATAAGCTTTCATAAAAGATATAATCCGTTCACAAATTGTTGAGAGCACGAAATGTGCCTCAGTCATACAACGGTCGTAAAATTTGTATCATCATAGGCGTTCCTCAGGTGTTTATTCATTAAAATTAATGCCTTTTACATTTATTTTCATTTCCAAAATGTTCATCAATATTAATAATGTTTTAATACTAATACATTAAGCAAAAAACAATTAAAACCTTCACGGCTAATGTTGGTTATTATATTATGTTAATAAAAATAAGAATTTAACCATTAACAATTTTGTAAATAAGAATACCTTATCTTTTTGGATATATCAATACTAATCTTCGCGTTTAACCAGTTTACTAGAAAACCTGGAATTCATATAGGAAGGTACAAGATAGGATGGAATTCCCCAGATTTTTAATAATATAATGGGTATAAAGATACCGGATTAGGCCACGTGCCTCGTCTGTTCAGTTTTTATTCGAAACTTAACTTGAAAGGGTGAAGTTATTACGAACGAAAACAATTTTTTTGTTTAGTACATTTTTGATCACATGTAATTTACGGCTCGTCGGTGTTTCCGCGTCTACGGCAGTACACATCATCAGTAGCAACATCATCAAGTTTTACACCGGTACTGTTGAGTACAGTCAGTAAGTCTGTCTATTCACCAAGAGAGAAGACTATTGTCCTGAATGTTCACGATGCTCTGGTTTTTCAGAATACCACAAACACTATTCGCAACATAGTCGAAAGTTGTGCCAACATAACTGGCGTAGGGGAGTCAACTATATAAAGGTTCCTATCAGAGAGAAAAAAACACGGTATAGCTAACTCAAACACAAACGAACACTTAAAGAGAGGGAAAAAGCCTGTTGAAATTGATGAATTTGCCAAAAATGGTATTCGAAGGAAAATTTATGGATTTTTTTTCAAAAAAGAAATACCAAACCTAAACAAAACTTTACAAGAAGTTAGTGACGACCAGGATTTGCCTCATATCGGGCGAACTAAATTGTGGCAAGTTTTAAAAGAATTAAATTTCCGGTGGGAGAAATCAGACCGAAAATCACTTTTGATTGACCGGGAGGTGATAATATGTTGGAGAAGAAATTATCTAAGATCTGTACGAAATTTTCGGGCTAAAGGAAGGCCAATCTTCTACCAGGATGAAACGTGGGTAAACTCAGGTCATACTCTAAAAAAAATTGGTCAGATAAAAATATATTAAGCTCGAGGCAAGCCTTTATGGAAGGTCTACTGGTATCATCCCACCTTCTGGTAAAGGCAGTAGATTAATACCTTCTCACATTGGCAGTGAAAAACGATTTGTTAAGCATGGTTTGTTGGAATTTCAGTCCAAAAGCATAAAAGACTATCACGAGGAGATGACAGCTGATGTTTTCGAAGCATATTTTGAGCAGATGATTGAACACATACCACCAAATTCAATTATAGTATTAGATAATGCACCTTATCATTCACGACTAGTAGAAAGACTTCCAACGACTGCGTGGAAGAAACAGGATATTCTTGACTGACTGCGGAATAAGTATCTGCCTTACGAAGATGTAATGGTAAAAGCAGAACTTTTAAAAATTGCCCGGCAACACAAATCCAAGTTCAAGAAATACGTAGTTGACAAAATGGCGGAAACGTGAAACATCACAGTCCTTAACTTCCACCCTACCACTGCGAAATAAATCCAATTGAACTCATTTGAGCACAAATGAAAAGTTATGCGGCTAGAAAAAATACGTCATGTAAAATACAAGCTCTAAAATACAAAACAAAACTGGAAAGATGCAGTAAGACATGTAATAGAAGAAGAAGAAGAAAAAATGTGGGATCTTGATAAAATAATTGATGCGACCGTAGAGACACAGCCGCTAATTATTAACCCTCAAGACGACTCGGATTCTGAAGATGATCCTATTTAGTTTGAGTTTGAATAGTTTTCTAATCGTAATTATATAAGGTAAGTAATAGTAGTTGTAGTAGTAAGGTATTAAAGGAGAAAGGCGCAAAATGTCGCCTGTCAAAATGTTCAATGTGTTTTAAATGTATCCATTTTTTTCAAATCCTGAGAAAACTAAAATGCATTTTTGAAAAATTTAAAGGCAGAATGAAATATTTATTAGATTAAATAGAAAGTTTCTTTTGCATGCAATATTTTTAATTAAAAATTATACTATATTTTCTCTTTTAATTTCACCCCCGTTACATAACATATTAAAATAAACATTGTAGAAGTTTTCAGGGACTTTCTGCCCTCGGTAATAATGTACCTAATCTTTCATTCTGTGTTTAAATTTTTCAAAAATCTTTATTAGTTTTCTCTGGATTCGAAAATAATGGATACATTTAAAACAAATTGAACATTTTGCCAGGCGACATTTGACGCCTTTCCCCTTAATTAAATAAATGTATCTTTACAAATGGCAAGAAACTTATTATTTTTGAATAAAATAAAGAAGTTTTATTAAAACAAAATACAATTTACATAAGTACGATTTAAAAAATATATTTATTTAGTTCAAATAAATGTTTCAATCATATACTCTACAACACTGATCGGTCATCTGTAACCAAAATACCTTCGTAATCGGATTATAAGGTTGACTGCTGTATTGTATTCCTTCAGATACAAGGTGGGTTAGTCGAAAACATCTTAAACTGTCAGTTTCAGGTTGGTTTTGACTATTATATCGTATTACTTATCCTATCTGTATTTCAGTTCTCTAATTAGGGTTAAACTTGTAGTGAGCTATCGACAAATTGTGAAACGATTATAGATTATTTTGAACAAGAAATAATGACTGAACGTTTTTACTATTAACGCTCTAAAAGAGGTAAGTTTAAAATTTAGAATATATAATTTTGTATTAAAATGTTTTCCTGTGTATTTTAGTGTGTTGCAGCAGTCCTGAAAGTAAGTGTCGTTACTGTTACTATAACAATTTGACAAATAGTTGAATTTTAAAAATTCCTTTCTTACTAACTATTCTGATCTGGCAACGCTGCGGGGTTCTGACGTCGTAAATCTTGAATGACGTGCAATCATTTTTATATAAAAAATTCTATATAGGTACTTCAATATTGTTAAAAATTTAAATTTTTTAAAGAGAGTAGCAGGGCAATAGCAATAATAATACAGCGTAACAGTAACAGCGTAGCATCAGACCATTCAAATCCTATAAATTGAGATTGATGTTAGTAAGAAGAAGCAGAAGTATACGATAATTAAAATAATAAATGTACGTGCCATGTATAAGACAAAACAATAATTTAGTTTCAAAAGTCAAGACGCTACTTTAATTATCGAACGGGTACTTAAAGTACAAGATTATTGTGTTAAAATAATAGAAACAGCCGTTTAAACATTCACAGAAAAACCATAGAAATAATTTGTGTTCTGTTGTGCAGAGGTAGCTTTATGAATTTGTTAATTAAATCTATACTTTCTTGTGTGGCAGCTATAAAGTCCTCTCAAGTACACACCGCCATCGAAAAAAAAACTGCAGCCTCAAAGAGCTGCATGATTGGTTTTCATAGTCGTACCGGTTGGGGTTATCCATTTCGTGAAACAACGTTTCTAGGCTAGCTAGCACAGGCTCGATACCACGATTCTAATTTATGATAGTTTTGCATGGATATTGTTGTAAATAAGTTCTTAGCCAATTTATTTACGAGTTTTTAACGGTTGAATGCTTACAAACACTTCAATATCGTCGGTTAATTGCCCAAGATCTTTCTTTTTCTCTTGCAGCAGTGACGGAGACAATAGAAATACGATCAAACAAATTTAATCGCAAATAATTATTTAAATTAACTGAAAACACGTTTATTGTGACGTTTATATTTCAGAATACTATCAGAACTTTTATATTACTCACAAGAATTATTCGAGAAGTCAATGAGAATGAAAAACGCCCTGAATATCTCAATAAAAGAGATATCAGCACTTGGTTGCTCATATATGAATATTACGGTTATCGTCATCGTATCCAGTTGGATAAAAAAACCTATAAAAAATTAAAAATAATAAGTTTTTCACTGAGAAAAATACATAAAAAAGTGGTGGGTATCAAATTTTTACTGAATGCCATAAATGACCTCGATTGTAATTATATATCAATCGGTTTTAAAACATCTTGCGACGTTCTTCTTCTTCATGTACCATGTCCTTTCAGAACGTTGGTTACCATCATAGCTATTTTAATTTTATTCACTGCCACCCTAAATAGCATGCTTGCGACGTTGGCCGATGCCTAATTTCCATGACACTCTCTCTATCATTTCATTGGCCCTCTCTAAGATCTTTGCGCTTATTGCTTTCGTTACTCCTTCTCTCCAAGATTTCTTGGGTGTTCCTCTCTTTCTGCGGTTTGGTGGTACCCACTGCATAAATATTTTTGGGGGTCTGGAGTTATCCATCCTCTATACGTGTCCGTACCATATCAGCTGTTTTCTTTCTATGTCTGTTGTTAGAGCGCCGTCAACCCCCATTCGCTGTCTTATCTCAGCTTTACGTGTTCTCTCTCTGCGTGACGCTCCTACTTAAAGAGCATTTAACAAAAACTGCCCAAAAGTTGAGTACAAGAAATAACATTATACAGAAGCTCTGCGGTACCACCTGGGGAGCATCGGCTTCCACTCTCCGCTCTACTGCTTTAGACCTTTCTCGACCGCTGAATATTGTGCCCCAGTTTGGCCACACAGTCCACACGTAAAAAAGGTCGACACTTAGCTGCACATCACTATGAGGATGATAGCTGGTACAATTAAATCAACTCCCACCCAATGGCTTCCAGTATTAAGTCACATTCCACCTCCACATTTACGACGAGTTGACGCACTTACACGTGAATACAAAAAGATCATGAACAATATAAACCTGCCGATCCACCAAGATACCGAGGATGCACGAAATACCCGTCTACGTTCTAGGAAACCACCAATGAAAACGGTAAGAATGATACATGAGGAGTTCAACATCACGAATGCATGGTCGCAAGAATGGAATGCATGGCAAAATAACATGCCCTGTATTACCCACAAGCCACCAGGTTTTGACCTTCCGCGTAAAACATGGTCCACTCTAAACAGGATCCGAACCAGACATGGCAGATGTGCATACATGCTACATAAATGGGGAAAGAATCCGTCTCTTCAATGTGACTGTGGGAAGGACCAAACGATCGACCACATTATTGAAGAGTGACCCTCAAGATCCTATAACGGTAGCCCTGAAGACTTCCTGTTTGCAACTTCAGAGTCAATTGATTATGTTAATACACTTGATGTTTGTTTGTAATTATTTAAAGTTTGTCATATACCTATATTACTAGTGTTTGTAATTTTGTTCTAAATGTAATTGCCATACGATAAATAAAATAAATAAATACTCCTACTGATCTTCAAAAAGCGTCCATTTCTACTGCCTCCAGTTTTCTTCTGTTGTTTTCGGTTAATCGCCAAGTTTCTGCTCCGTACAATAGACTGCTTTTAATAAGAGATTCCTAGATATTGTGTTTTATTTTTTTTTTCCTATTTCTTGATTCCATAGTACACTGTTTAGACAATCTATTGTTTTTCTGGATTGTGTTATTCTTCTCTTTATTTCTTCATCTTATTTCCCCGATGTGTAAAAATTCTGTATACAGCGAAAAGTACGGCAAGGAAACCGTCTCTCCAAAGCTATTCAAGACGCTTTCGAACATAGACAAAATGTATTGTGGAGTGGAGACCAAGACAAGAAACAATACGAACAGAGGCCCATCAACTAGATTGACTGACAACCTGAATTGTGTTAGCAATAACTGAATATAAGCCGCACAAGACAGAGACAGATAAAAAGAGCTGAGGAAGACCTATGTCCAGCAGTGGACGCACAGGTTGATGATGACAATGATGAGGGGAAATCTCAATCTTAAAACATTGCTTTAAAATCCATAAACAGAAATGAAGGGTACCGAGAAATTGTAAAAATATTTGTTAATGGTAGTAAGAATTCTGGAAGTCTAATTAAGATGTAAATGTCGAAGAAAATATCCAAAACCACACAAATGAAGAATATATACAACAGTAATCCAAACGAGGAAATACGAGCTACTTTGATGCATTTTGCAAGGTAAAATTAAAGAAAAAAGGGCCCCAGGACAAAGAAGAATATTATGGCTTGCTAACCTGAGAGCATGGTATAGAAAGACTTCAACACAGCTATTTCGTATAGCAACCAACAGTCATCATAGCCAGAATGATCGCCAACGTTCAGACAGGCACCCTAAGAAGAAGAATCCAAATGAGATTTGAAAAGTCATTGAGATAAAAAACGCCCGAAGTGTCTCAATAAAAGAGATCACGCCACCCGCTTTTTTAACAAGAGTCTTCATGCCAACTCACTTACATCTCAAAACTAATATCAAACAAAGTCCGTCGTAATTCCTTATTATTAAGAATATTAACAGTCTTTGTAGAGTAAGATTTACAAGAAAGCAATAAAAGCGACACTTTACTTTATTTATCTGCTGTTTCAGTTCTATTTTCCGTCTACATGTGCTAATATACCACTTGGTTTATTGTCAATTCAAACCCCATTTTGTACGACTATGTACCTGTGTAATATAAATCAACTAGATCTTAAATACCGCTGAATATAGGTGAATATCACTTCCATAAAGCATAAAATTTGTCTGTTTTGAGAGTTTACGTGTTTCGTGTCCGTTCAAGCATCAAAAACATAGTCATTTTAGAATGTATCGAAGTATACTTTTAAGATTACAAAGCTGTTAATAATATAAACCGGCTTTAATAAATAATCTTGTACTTACCGGTGATTTGATTGATCTGAAAACTGCTATTTCCAGGTATTAGACTGTATCTCAACGCCGCGTTCTGTTCAATATCAGCATCTGTAGCCATAACTTTGCCCACGAGTGTCCCCCTTCTCAAATTTTCTTCGATCTTAAATTCATATGAGTCTCTGGCAAACACTGGATCGTTATCGTTAGCGTCTAGGATCTGTAGTATTACTTTGGTGGTAGCTGTTTCTGAAGGAGTACCGTTATCGCTGGCGGCAACTGAAAAAGAAATAATTGTAAATGTTTAAAAAGAACATCAATGTCTAATTTACAATAGTGCTTTGTAAAACGGATTGAAAATAATTATTCAGGAATCAGAAGTAAAGAAAAAATACATGAACATCTTTACCTAGGATTTGGTAATATGACGAAAGCTCTTGACAGACTATACAGCTAAAATTTTCAAATGTTTATCTAATATGAATATACACCATAAAATAGAAACTA
Organism: Diabrotica balteata; assembly: GCA_918026665.1. Lineage (NCBI taxonomy): Eukaryota > Metazoa > Arthropoda > Insecta > Coleoptera > Chrysomelidae > Diabrotica > Diabrotica balteata. Next base: position 2,445,706 of record OU898276.1, read on the forward strand.
TTTTTTTTAACCTATTCTCTATCCTTCCATTGTTGGATACAGGTCTCCCCCAGTTCTCTCCATCTTTCCCTATCTTGAGCTGTTCTCTGCCATGTGGGACCTCCTTGTTTTCTGATGTCATCTTTCCACCTCATCTGTGGTCTGCCTCTTGATCTCTTTGCATTGTATGGACATCACTTTGCGATGACATTGTTCCATCGTCCGTCTTGGAGACGTTCATTGTATCCAGCCCATTTCCATTTCAGTTTTGCTGCTTGTTCTATCGCGTCTACTGTCTTTGTTCTGGTTCTGATCCACTGGTTACGTTTTCTATCTTTAAGTAATACACCTAACATTTGTCTTTCCATCGCTCTTTGTGCCTTCCTTATCCTATCCAAATTGGCCTTTGAGGCTTCTTTTAAGATCCACGATTGAATACTATAAAAAAGGACAGAGAAGGCGTAGCGTCGTAGCATTCTTACTTTTGTATCAAGAGAGAGGTTGTAACTTGAAGAAGAACCCCATCCGATTAAAGGTGGATCTAGATTTTCCGATGCTTTGTGGCTTTAATGAGTGTAATTAGCTTGTGTGGCTAATTCACCCACTTTATTGTAAGAATTTGTTCCTTTTGACTGATTCGTATGCCTGTTTGAAGTCTACACAGTGACAACTACATAGAACAAAACTATCAATAAAATTGGAGGAAGAGTTTGTAACCTCGGAAATCTTTTTTGGATGGTGCTAGAAAGATAATAATGGAGACACTGCGGACGGCAGCCAGATGGTTGGTGGAGAGCGAGTCGTGGGTTCGAAACTAGCTTTTGGAACCGGGATTGGGTCCAACGGACGATATAAGTAAAGATAGGATAAGAGATATTAGAAAAGATATAGAAATAAACAAAGAGATAGATGGGTCAAATTACCAAAGATAAGAGAAGATAGAAACAGGGCGCCACTCAATTTTTTGGGGTTAAGGAGAAAATTAAGAAACCTTAGAAAAGAAAAGAGATAAGGAAAGATATCCTTCAGAGATCAGAGATCAAACCCAAGGAAAGATACCAACAGTTAATTATTAAATAAATTTGGTCAACACAATATATAAACAAATATATAAAGGTGTTACACTTACTTACCTACGAAACTTAATCACCCTGATCTTTCTACTGGTCAAAGGTATAGTAATAAATTAATATACCAAGCAAATATTTAAAGCTACTATTTTATCAGGAAACTTGTTAGGAGCCGACAAATAAAATACATGCATAAAACATTAACAATATATTAAACACAAAATTATGATGCTGCTAAATGCAACACAAGTAATAAAAATACACAACTATGAAATGGTGTTATATATGTAAAAAATTAAGCAATAATATAATAAAAAAAAATACCTTTACCAAGATATATAAGGCAATCATATACAAATATAGTTTGGCGTATCTCGAGATATTATAGGAAAGATAATGAGCAAAAATTATAGCAAATACAAAAGATAGCAAAAATTTCTTAACTCTAAATTTACAAAAAAAAACAAACAGGTTACAGAGTTGAAAACATTAACTAGCCAAACCGCACTTGGCTAGGTGGGTTACTATCTCGCACTATTAATTAATGCTAAACTGAGATGTTCATAGTTATTATTTATGGAAAGTTCTTGAATTGTTCTTTAAATTAAATATAAAAATCGGCAATCTACAGATGAAGATATGGATGAATGATAGGTGATACGTCCAAATAATGGCAGGTGGTATGATACCATACCACATTACTCGCCCAGATAATTTGCAGATAAAGATTATGGTAACTTACATAATTCCTGATGACGGCAGCTTAATTCACTGAATTTAATATACTGTACTGGTATTCAACACTGAATTTAATTAGGTACCATTAAAGGTAGTGTAGAACTATATATAACTTAATATATTCTAAGACAAGAAAACTGAAATATAGAGTGTATACATACTTAGACAATAATGCACAGAGACGATAATTTCAGGCAAGCGGCCACACTCAACGAGATGCCCCCGAGAAGTCTCATGAGATAATCGACCTGTGCTCAACGAGAGCCCACCGAGAAGTAAGTTGGTTCCACTAAAAATTTCACCAACTATCCAAGAAAAAAGAAGAAGAAGGTATATTCCCCACTAAAGATCATCGGACAGTTGTAGGTTGTACTGGGGAAGTAAAAATTCCGAAAGCTTTGAGTTACCGGTACCAACAATTGGACATGAGAAGCAGACAATACTTGGGATTAAGTTATTGTCAAAAGATACGGGCCTTCGGCGAAAATTATCAATTTATGTAAAAGAACCTGCATACCCAAAAGCATTAGATCTTTTCATACTGAGTATTAAGACGGAAAGTATTAACTACCTTTATTAATTAGGGGAGTCCATTATAATTTAGTAGATCCAATATTATTTTCTTATCGTAAACACGGGAATTCCTAATTATCGGCGTATCGCACGGGAGTAAAAGAAATGAAAAATAATTAATTATTACTAACCTGTTAATATATATTTATCCTTAGTTTCTCGATCGAGAGGAGAGCGGAGATAAAGCCAACCGCTATTGGGAAAAATGCCGAAGATTTCCTGGATATCCGAATCATCTGAAGAATTAGCATACGATAGCAGACGATAGGTTATTCTGGCGTTGTTGCCGCTGTCGGCATCTATAGCTGTGAGCTGTAGTATCTGCAAAAAAGTATAGATCATTTAAATACAAGAACTGAAATAATTTAATTTAAGAGATTGATTTGAAAAAATAGTGGGAATTGATCATATAAATTCTATTTCCTGAGCATTTCTACAGGCAAAGAATAGTGCATAAGTTTAAAAGTAATTTGAATAATACTAGCTATATAACTACTATAATAATAGCTATGAATCCTTGAATTTTTTTCTACGTGAATTTTTGCACTATTCATGAGTTCTTTATCCAAGTACTGATCGTTTCCATTATTACTTCTTATTTCTACACTCAGCACATAGACGTTTATATCTCTTTGATTAAAAGTTGTAAGAATTGCTCTGCAGGAGAGGTCAAAGGAGTTTTTAAAAAATAATAATACATGCTCGATTTTTCCCCCATTTCGGAATTTAATTGTTTTCTACTATTTACTCTACATTGATCTATAATGCTATTGGATGTTTGCAAAGAAAATCTTTTGGGGTGTAAGGGGTCGACCCAACATCGATAACATCATGACCCAAATGTCAACCTCACCTGCTCGAGCGGTAACAAATGGTTACACGGTGCACCCTGCTAAATAACCAACGAGGCTCTGACGACCGAGTATAGGCGGTATAACCTTAGTACCATAAACATGAAGAAAATGTCATGGTCCCATTCCAGGAATTCCTGAGGCCAGTCTGATGGCTAGAGCCGGCAGCCCCGGCATCAGAATCGGGCGCGAGAGGCCAATCACCTATCCGCCTCAAATTACTAGATTTTCGAAACTTCTACAGAGAACAACCGGACGGATCCTTTGATAACGACCTTTGGCTTACGCAAACGGACAAGAATCGGATATTGGAACATAAAAACTATGATGCAAGCATCACGCCTTGCCCAAATTTGTAAAGAGATGAAAGCATATAAAGTCGATATACTAGGTCTCAGTGAGACACGGTGGAATGGGACGGGAGAGCACGTCAACATGGAAGGCGACCTGCTGATATACTCTGGTAAAACAGATGGCGGAAGACATGAAAATGGAGTAGGAATTCTATTTAGTAAAGCCACAAAAAATTCTCTTGTGGAATGGAAACCTGTTTCAGAGCGAATAATCACTGCAAGAATTAGGACCAAATTAAGACTGGTAACACTGATTCAGTGCTATGCACCAACAGAACAAGCAACAGAACAAGAAAAAGAGGATTTCTACGAATGCCTTGAAGCAACATTAGAACAAATTAAAAGATCCGATATAAAAATAATGATGGGAGACTTCAATGCCAAGGTTGGCACTGACAACACCAACCTAGGACACGTTATCGGAAAGCATGGCACTGGCCAGAGAAACAACAACGGCGAACGCTTCATTGAATTATGTGGTAACCATGACCTAATCATTGGAGGGACTTTGTTCCCACACAAAACAATCCACAAGGTATCATGGAAATCGCCAGATAACCGCACCTACAATCAAATCGACCACGTTGCAATCAGTAAGCAATGGAGAACATCTCTCTTAGATGTCAGATCATGGAGAGGCGCAGATGCGGCCAGTGATCACTACCTGATGATGGCCGAAATTAGATTCAAAATAGCTAGGAATAGAAAAGAACTGAACAAACCTATTCGAAAAAAGTTCAACATTGAGAAACTACAAAATAACGAGACGAAAGTAGAATTCGCACGACAGCTGAGATCCAAAATCGACGAAAGACAGGACAAAAATTGGGAAACGATTAGCAAAGCCCTTGTGGAAACAAGTGAAAACGTGCTGGGCCTAAAGAAAGACGTAAAGAAAGAGTGGATTACGAGAGAAACGTGGAACAAAATAGAACGTCGCAAACACATTAATCTAGAATTACTAAATTCCAAGACAGCAGCAGAGAAGAACCGACTTAGAGAAAGTTATAGAGAAGCGAATAAAGCTGTCAAGAAGGCAGCAAAGAAAGACAAAAGAAAGTGGGCAGAAAATCTTGCCGAAGAAGCGCGAGTCGCCGATGAACATCAAAACATGAGACAATTATATAATATCACTAAACAACTAGCCAATAAAAGATATACTACCCACCAACCAATTGTAAAAAGTGCTACAGGTGAAGATATTACAACGCCACAGGAACAAGTCAAAAGATGGCATGAATATTTTAGCGAATCTCTAAGTGCAGTCCCAACACCACCAGAAGACGCAGAAAACCTAATACCCAATATCCAACTGAGAATTAACACCAACGAACCAACAACGCAAGAAATAGAAATGGCCATAGAAAAACTGAAAGCACACAAAGCAGCCGGCCCTGACAATATTCCACCAGAGTTGTTAAAAGCTTGCCCAGGTACAGTGGCAGAGCTAATCCAACCACTCTTGAAAAGGGCTTGGAGAGAGGAAAAGTTCCCCAAAGAATGGAAAACGGGATTAATAATAAAGATACCAAAAAAGGGTGACAGAAGATATTGCGAAAACTGGAGAGGAATCACACTTCTGAATACTATAAATAAATTAACAGCAATAATTATAAACAACCGACTAACAAAGAGTGTAGAACCAATGTTGAGGAAGGAACAAGCCGGTTTCAGACCAAACAGATCATGTGTGGACCAAATTAACACACTAAGAATAATTGTAGAACAGTCACAGGAATTCAACTCTCCTCTCTTTGTGTGCTTTGTGGACTTCAAGAGAGCTTTTGACACGCTCACACATACGGCCATATGGAAAGCACTGCAGGAAATAGGAATACCAGAAAAAATAGTAAATCTCATCAAAGAACTCTACAGTGACACAGAAAACAAAATCCTACACAACGGCATAACATCTGACCCAATAGCTATGCTAAACGGAGTAAAGCAGGGCTGTGTTTTATCCCCTATACTATTTAACATTGTACTGGACTCCGTACTAACAAAGGTAAACTCTAATAGAGGAATTTACTGGGGATTAACAAACAGACTGGAAGACCTAGATTACGCTGATGATATATGCCTCCTAGCACATACAAAACAGGACATGCAACTCCAAGTAAACAAAGTACAAGAAGAATCAAAGAAGGTTGGTCTAGAAATAAACACCAACAAAACCAAAGAAATGCGATTTGGTACCAGAAACAACCAACCTATTATGATCAACGACCAGAAAATTGAGAGAGTAGCGGAATTTGTATATCTGGGCAGCATAATTGACTGTAATGGGGGTACAGAGCGTGATGTACATGAAAGAATAAATAAGGCTCGCAACGCCTACAACATGCTTAACAACATATGGAAATCCAGGATTTACCCAACTAAAACGAAACTAAAAATCTTCAACACAAATGTAAAAGCTGTATTACTGTATGGCTGCGAAACGTGGAAGATATCAGCACCCATAGTACACCAATTACAAGTTTTCATTAATAGAGCGTTACGAAAAATCCTTCGTATATTTTGGCCTAACCGAATCTCCAATGAAAATTTATGGAACCAAAGCAACCAAGAATATTGGTATTGGGGATTAACAAACAGACTGGAAGACCTAGATTACGCTGATGATATATGCCTCCTAGCACATACAAAACAGGACATGCAACTCCAAGTAAACAAAGTACAAGAAGAATCAAAGAAGGTTGGTCTAGAAATAAACACCAACAAAACCAAAGAAATGCGATTTGGTACCAGAAACAACCAACCTATTATGATCAACGACCAGAAAATTGAGAGAGTAGCGGAATTTGTATATCTGGGCAGCATAATTGACTGTAATGGGGGTACAGAGCGTGATGTACATGAAAGAATAAATAAGGCTCGCAACGCCTACAACATGCTTAACAACATATGGAAATCCAGGATTTACCCAACTAAAACGAAACTAAAAATCTTCAACACAAATGTAAAAGCTGTATTACTGTATGGCTGCGAAACGTGGAAGATATCAGCACCCATAGTACACCAATTACAAGTTTTCATTAATAGAGCGTTACGAAAAATCCTTCGTATATTTTGGCCTAACCGAATCTCCAATGAAAATTTATGGAACCAAAGCAACCAAGAATATGTCATAAAGCAAATAAGGCGAAGAAAATGGAGATGGCTGGGCCACACACTCCGTAGACCGCCAAATGACATTGCCAGGACAGCACTGGATTGGAATCCCCAAGGCCGACGGAAAGTAGGCAGACCTAAGGGAACTTGGAGAAGGACAGTACTGGACGAAGGGAGAACAATGGGAAAATCCTGGCTTGAAATCAAAGCACTAGCCAGAAATAGAGTTCGCTGGAGACACTTTGTGGAAGCCCTATGTTCCTCTTAGGAATCTTGGGACTATATATATATATAAAGAAAATCTTGGTGGCAGGAATAAAATCGATTTCAAAACTTTACCCTATATAAAATAAACAATTTATCAAAACAATAATGATGACATAAACGTCAAGATGTATTAGAATAACAATGAAATTGGAAAAAAATTACAAAAACCACCACAATTGGGAGACCATTTGTATGGCCCAAGTATTTTGAAAGCTGAAATTGTACACGCTATCAAACTATTAAAAAGTAATAAATCCCCAGGACCAATTGATATGTACGCAGAAACAATCACGTTACTTAATGAAGAAAACCTCGACATTATTGTCAAGCTCTTTAATGGCATCTACGATACAGGCTAGACTCCAAAAGATTGGCTTCGATCTACATTTATCGCCCTACCAAAAACACCACGTGCGAACTTATGCAAGGACCACCGACTAATAAGCCTAATGAGTCACTTTTTGAAACTTTTCCTGAGAATACTTCACACTAGATTGTTTAAGAAATGTGAAGAGGTCAGTGGATGGAGTCAGTTTGGTTGCAAAAATGGACTTGGCACGAGAGAAGCGATCTTTAGTATGCAAACATTAATACAGAATTGTTTAGATCAAAAAAAGGATGTTTTTGTCTGTTTCATCGATTATGAGAAAGCATTCGATAATGTAAAACACGAATTGATGATAAAATACCTACAAGAGTTGGGATTGGATGCCAAGGATACAATAATTATCGCCAATCTGTATTGAAACCAGACAGCAACAGTATGTCTTCAAAATTTCAAAGAAACAGAAGATTTCTCCATTAAAAAGGAGTAAGGCAAGGTTGTATACTGTCTCCAATGCTGTTCAATTTATACGTAGAAAAAGCCTTCGCAGAAGCAGTAGCAGACTCTAATAAGAGTATTAAAGTTTCCGGCATATTTATTAATAACGTAAGGTATGCCGATGATACCGCCATAGTGGCAGATAACATCGAAGACCTTCAATGCCTTTTAAATGATCTAACTCTTGCAAGTGAAGCTCGGGGTTTGAAAATAAATATTAAGAAGACAAAAACAATGATTATAAGTGGAAATGATTACCCTAATGATTGAAATGTGGTGCCTGCGTCAAATGCTTAGAATATCATGGACGGACAGGGTCAGAAATGAGAAAGTACTCAGAAGAGTGGGCTTACAGGATAGGGAACTTTTTAGTTATGTAAAAAGTAAGAAGACTGCATACTTGGGGCACATATTACGAGGAGAAAGATGCACTTTTCACCAACTGATACTCGAAGGGAAGACAGAGGGTAGAAGAAGTCTTCTTCTTCTTCTTCTGGTAGCACTACAACCCGGGGTGGGTCTTGGCTGACTGCACAACCTGCTTCCATCTCGAACGGTCGTCCATGATGTTTAAGTCAGTGGGTAGCCCCATTGTTCTCAAATCTGACCATATATTATCTCTCCATCGCATTCGTGGACGTCCTAAGGGCCTTCTCCCTGTCGAAACTTCTTCCCAGATTAACTTGGTAAGGCGGTTATTAGGGAGCCTATGAACTAAATGAAATAAAAATAAAAATGAAGAAGTCTGGGACGTAAAAAAATGTCTTGGCTGCGCAATATTCGACAATGGACAGGAATCCAAAGCTATGAAATACTTCGCAATGCTGCTAAAAACAAAATTATTTAATCCTGAGTATTTAACATCTCACCTGACAAGACGATGTACGATGGACGCCTACGCAGAAATGCACGGTACCTTAAGAAGAAGAACAATGAAATGAATTGGAGTATCTCCCAAAACGTGTCTATGCTACTGCATTAGTATAGAATAAACCGGCATATCTTCTTGACCTTCGTCTTCCCGGGTGGGGTACAACTACAAACGTACCCCAGATACACATTTTTTGTCAGTAGATCTGGTAACCCTACGAGAGGTAGTAATAGGCAGCGTAAACGCACCAAAACATGGCGGTTACATCAAAACTGGCTTCACTTTTCAAAACTTTATTAAATGAGCGTTACCTATCTTCTTTCTTTTCTTGTCCAAGTTTAGTATACCTACTTCTGCCAAAACATTTATAAACCATCGGATAAAAAAATGTAGAAAATTTCCAATACTGCTTGGCAAAAAAGACATTATGAATTAGCTAAGGAAATATTAGTGAAAGAACCGGTAGAGCCCGTTAACTGACTAAGTTTAACAATAATTATTATAATAATATTAATCTTAGTTGTACATATATCTAAAGAGTTTAGAATAAGTTTCTTGGGTCTTGCAAATTGCTGGTTTTGCTTAAAGCTTAAAGCACTCTACAATTAGGATTAATTTAAGCAAACACAGGTAATTAAACAAGAAGTATGAAGCAACTGAGATCTCGGTAAATAAAACTATTCATCGCTTAAATGTATTTCATGAGAAACGTAAATGTTAAAATATTAATTTTCTATTAGTATAGTCGATAAAGTATGAAAGAATGTGTACTTGTTTGAATGTGAATAAGGTGGGTGTGACCTACACGAAAATGTTTTCAAAACAGTTACTGGCGCTTTGTTGCAACACGACAACGATGGGAGGTGATATTTAGGATTATATTTTAAACATTATTTTATGATGAAGGTATCGTTCGTTGTGAAATTAGTGTAACTCATTTTTTTTTTAATTTAGTTTATGAATGCGCAGTAAATGTTGAGAGCACTCAATTTATTTTTTATCATTACATTACTGGGCTTAACTTTTTTCACAAATAAAGTCTCACGTCATAATTGATTGAATATATTGTCTGCTCAAAAGCAGACAATATATTTGAGTTAACTGTTATGATCTAACACTGTCATCAGTAAATAACTCAGTGGCGGCACTGCCGACCCACACCTTTATAGATATTATATATATTTTTTAATATTTAATTTAGTCAGTATTTCGATCATTAATTGTGGCAGCTAATAAGTGAATAATCTTTTGTTTCTGTGAATTAAAAATTATTTGTGAGATAATAAAGACTAAATTTTATTTATGGTTTTTAAAAGAATTCGTCCAATCTGAGAGTTAAGTGATCCCTGCATAAAACAATGTTCAAATTATTGATCCAAAATCCGAGACATCCATTCGCCTGTGTGAATTCTTAAAAAGACACGTTTCGGAGTTTCGGCAAACCGATTCCAAGCTTGACTATATACATGTAAAATTTAACAAAATATTAGTTTATGAGCAACCAAACATACATTTCTATCCTTACGTATTTCATTGCTAAGTACGGCAAATTTAAATGCCGATTCCTCATTTGGATTGGCCGCAAACTGTACCTTGCGAGCGCGGGATGAAATATTATTTCGGACTGGATAAGTACTTAAGTCTTATCCATCTTAAATCAAGACACTGCCAGACATGTTAAAAAGTTTGTACCTATATCATAAAGAATACTCCTCCTTCAACTTAATACCTACCCAATTACATCTAAAATTATCCAGGTATATGCCCTTACAGCTGACAAACCGGATGAAATAAGTGAAGCATTTTATAACTAACTATCGAACACCTTAAAACGCCTCCCCAGAAAGGATTTAACTTTGATTATGGGTGATCTAAATGAAAAAAGTGCTAGGGGACAATCGGTAGAATTCATAGGACAATTTGGACTTGGAGAAAGAAATGAGCGAGAAGAGCGACTGGGTGAATTTGTAGCAGAAGAAGAGTTTGTGATTACTAACACTTACTTCAAACTCCCACACAGAAGATTATATACATGGAAATCACCTCAAGATACTCCATTCCGCATAGTGAGAAATCAAATAGATTATATTCTGATTAATAAAAGATTCCGGAACAGCATAACATCAGTCAAGACATACCCAGGAGCTGATATCAAATCAGACCATAACCCACTAATTGGCAAAATTAGGCTCAGGTTAAAGAAGGCTAGACATAGTGTTAATCCAAAATTCGACATTAAGCTATTAAAAGACCAACACACAGAACATAGTGTAAAGCGGTATATACAGAACAATTTGAATACCGTTATTCAATCGGATGTAATGGACCAGTAGCTAGAAAAGTTACATACAGTTTCAAAAGACATACGAGAGAAATTTCTCAAACCACCAAAAATAAAGAAGAAATCGTGGATGACAAATAAAATTCTAGATATGATGGAAGAGAGGCGAAAGTTTAAAGATCAAGACATGTCATTATACAAAAGAATCGATAAAAAGATCAAAAAAGCTATTAGAATAGCTAAGGATACACATCTAAGAAAACAATGTTCGGAAATACAGCAATTGTAACATAAACACGATTCATTTAATATGCACAAAAAAGTTAAAGAAGCCGCAGGCTTATACAAACCTAGAAGAGTTAAGTGCTCGGCAGATAACCAAGGCAAACCACTGTTAACCATGGGAGAAAAACTAGACACTTGGAAGAATTATGTGGAAGTAACTTTTGCAGATAAAAGGCAGAATACCATTGAAGACACTAAATGCCAGACAGGACCCCCGATTACCATTGAAGAAATCACGTCAGCTATTAAAAGAACTAAATATGATAAAGCCTGACGAGTTTTACAACATCGAAACCTTACCATGACCCAGCTACAGTCCAGATTTAAACCCAATCGAAAATGTCTGGAGAGTTATTATAAAACGGTTGTATCGGCGTAATTTTATACTTCAAAACGCTGAAGAGCTGTATACAACAGGTTTGGGAAGAGCTCTTTTAAGATTCGTTCACGCAGATGAACCGAAGACTACAAGTTTTTATCAATGCTGATGGAGATATTACAAAATTTACATACCTAAATTTAGTATAGTTTTGGTCTTCCAGATCCTCGGATTCTTTCGAGAATTTCTTGTTCCCTCCATTATTATTTATTAATAGAAAAACTGTGATTCTGCTTATATTAAAATGTTTTGCTGCCTCTGATAGTGCCCAGTTATCTTTGAATTTGGTTAAAATTCTTGCTTTAATATATTGTTGAGTTAAGTCGTTTGTTTTATTCCTTAATAATGATAAAAATAATAACAACAACCCTATTTTATGTAAAAACTATCTTTATATACTCTTTATAAAATGAAGGAATTTAAAATAATATTAAAATTTAGATCTTAATAATTATTACAATTTATAAATTAACATATGTATTTAATTGTTTGTTGTTGGTTTGTTTATTTTATTATTTGTCTGTCCTAATAAATATAATCACACCAATCAAATACACTGCTCAAAATGATCAAATCTTGAGAAGAGTCGTATCAAATTTTTTAGGATCCAGTTGTATAAGTCAACACAGAAATTTATTTACTTTTTTTAAATTTTTGATTTATATAAAGCAAAAAATTATAAAAACACATGTATTAGGTTTTATAATGTATTAGCTTGTTCTCTCTTCTTATGTTCTTGTGATGTGACTAACGTACCAGCAGATAATAGTACATTGTTTACCGGGTAGGAAAAGCTTAACATTCCTGGACGACTGTGAAGATTGCTAAGTCGAGGCGCAAGCCGAGACTTAGCAACACAGAGTCCAGGAATGTGGCTTTTCCTACGAGGTAAACATACTATTTTTCCGCAAATCGTTTAAAATTCGACAGATATTGATTGATTTAAAAAAAACGCGATAATTTTATTCCCAAATAAATGGTGCTTTGAAATTCCTAATTAAATTACTTGGGTTACTGTGGAAACGTATTGAGGTTGAATTGTCAAACTTGACGCTTATAAATTTAATTGCTGGTCAATCGTAAAATAGTTTCGAAACACAAGTTTTCACTTTTAATTGCTGGTGTTCTCGAAAGTAAAATGATAAGTGATGATGAAATTTCTATTCCTGGGACTCCTCCAGAGCTGGTTGAGGCAGTGAATACTGCTTCATTAGAATTATTGCCAAAGAAATCAAGAGAAAAGTACGAAAATGCATACAGACGTTTTATGGATTATCGCATGAGTAAAATTACGAGTTCTTTCTCAGAAAATGTTGTAATGGCATACTTCCTAGACCTTTATTTAAAGATAAAATCTTCAACATTATGGACCAATTATTTAATGCTGAAGTCAACCCTGCACTTAAACACAATGTAGATATATCTACATACTCAAAACTTCGTTCTTTATTGAAACGGCAAGCTCAAGGTTATAGGGCAAAGAAATCTAAGATTTTAACGAAGGAAGAAATTGAAAAATTTATCCAGGAAGCTCCAGATAAAGAAAATTTAATGATTAAGGTAATTTACAAGGTTTTATTTTCTATTTAGATTATAGCTTTATTTATTTTTTAGGTAGCTGTAATATTTGGTATTTCTGGGGCCTGTAGAATGGATGAGTTAGTCCGAATGACTGTACACGATATAGAAGACTTAGAATCTAAGCTTTTAATCAGCATACCTGATTCGAAAACCAACAAACCAAGATCATTTGTAATTAATCAGATCTACTTGAATGTTTATCGAAAGTATGTTTCGTTAAGACCAGAAAATATGAACAGTGACCGATTTCTCTTTAAATATCAAAGCGGAAAGGGTTGTAGACAAGTGGTAGGAATTCATCAATTTAGAAAAATGCCCAAAATAATTGCTACTTATTTGAACTTGGTAAATCCGACAGAATATACCGGTCACTGCTTTCGTCGGTCTTCTGCAACAATATTGGTTGACTCTGGTGCCGACATAACTAGTTTAAAGAGGCATGGCGGATGGAAGTCATCAAACGTTGCTGAAGGATGTATCGAAGAATCGCTTAACAATAAGGTTGAGGTGGCAAATAAAATTTTCACAGTACAAAATATTCAACAAAATGACACTTCCACCCTGCATGTTGTCCAAAATGTTTCTCATAGTTCTAAGAGTGTTCCTCCAATGTTCAATAATTGTACTAACTGTCAAATTACTGTAAATATAACAAATTGATCTTAAAAATGTATTCAGCAATGACTTGATGTTTTCAAAATATAAATTAATTCCTTATAAGCAATGTGTTTTCTATCATTTATGTAGAACACTAACAACTGTACGGAAATATCATTTCCTTACAGTAAGGAAATGAAATTTCCTTACAGTAAGGAAGTCCTGACTTTTTCTTCAAGAAATTTTCACATTTTGACATTCCTGTCAAAATTTCCTGGCGATTTGCGGAAAAAATATTTTTTTTTTCACCGTCAACCTTAAATACAACTATTCGATAGATCGACAAAACGATTTATTCACTTCTCGGACTCTTCTGCCGTTACTGGAATTGTTCACTATGTACTTTTGAGCTGCATTGTCTTTTGCTTTATTATTTAGTTTCGTGTGAGCTTGTCTCTGTCACTTTTTATAAGGGAACAACTGTTTATTCGATTTCCTTTATTAGAATACAAAATTGTGTTCCTTTACTTTGTTTTGCTTCTAGAAATCTGTAATAATAAATTAACTACTAGGCAAATATTTAATGTTTTATGGAGGAAGCAATTACCGACGAGTATAAACGAATTTCTGAAAAATCTTTCTAATTAGAGAGCGTGCAGCTTTGCTGGAGGTATGTGGTTTCAAAATAATATCTAATTTTCATCAATTTGAAAAACATAAAACATTTATGATCGTAATTGTGCTTGATTGCATCAGTGATGAACACGATACGTGCTATTTGTTCGTCATATAAAAAACTTCGTTATTTTTAAGTGCATTAACTTGGTATTTGTATATTTTACGTTTATAGGTGTAAAAACTTCTAAAAAATATAGTATATATATATATATATATATATATATATATATATATATATATATATATATATATATATATATATATATATAAGGTTCTTGAACTCCTAAGTGGAGCATAGAATGCGCCTTCAGTGAAAACGCGCCATCGGGTTCTATTTTGCGCTAAGGCCTTCACCTCATTCCAAGACTTTCCTTGTTTTCTTATCTCGTCCATGATGGATCTTCTCCAAGTTTGTACTGGGCGACCTTTTTTTCGTTTTCCTTGGGGATTCCACTCTAGGGCAGTCTTTGCAATACTGGAGTTATTTTTTCGGAGTGTGTGACCGATCCAACCCCACTTTCTGGAATATATTTCATTTACTACCCTCTTTTGTTTAGTCAGGTGTAGTAAATCTTCGTTTTTGATGATGTTAGGCCAGAAAATACGAACAATTCTTCGTAGACATTTATTAACAAAGACCTGCAGTTTGTCTGTAAGGGTTTTTGTCGCTTTCCAGGTTTCACATCCGTAAAGTAGTACAGACATGACATTTGACTAAAATATGCGGATCTTTGTCCTCGTAGTGTATTCTCCAGGCCTCCAAACAGGGTTGAGCATGCTGAAAGCTTGTTGCGCTTTTCGTATCCTCATACGAATATCGTCTTCTGTACCTCTGCTTTCTGTTATGACACTTCCAAGATACGTAAAGTTTTCCACATTTTCAATCTGCATGTTATTAATGGTGAATAGCGTGTTGTTTCTTGCATTTATTCTCATGGATTTGGTTTTACCAATATTGATTTTCAAACCTATTTTATTGGCTTCAGTGGAAAGTGTTTCCAATTGGTCAGCCACATCTTGGAACCTTTGTCCTAACAGGCAGATATCGTCGGCGTATTCTAGATCGCTTAGGCGTGTGGTTAGCGTCCATTGTATCCCTCTTGTGTCAGAGTCTAGTTTGGAGAGAACATAGTCTAGAACTATGTTAAAAAGAAACGGAGAAAGCACGCATCCCTGTCTGACTCCAGTAAGTACGTCAAATTCGTCACTGTTGATCCCATTGTGTGTCACGCTGCATTTCGCTTCAGGGTACAGTAACTTTATCATGGAAATTATTTTATGCGGGATGTTTCTTAGCTCTAAAATTTTCCATATCGCATCATGAGATAAGCTGTCAAAAGCACGCTCGAAATCAACAAAAACCATGTATAGGGGTGCGTTCCATTTAACCGATTGTTCCATTATTAGCCTCACAGTATTAATGTAGTCTATGCAGGAGGATTCTGGTCTAAAGCCTACGAAATTCAACCTTGTTTGTTAATCTTTTAAGTATGATGGTCGTGAAGATTTTATTTATGGCGGTAAGCAAGGTTATTCCTCTCCAATTTTTGCATAGTGTGAGGTTGCCCTTTTTTGGAAGCTTAGTAATGATGCCTTTTTTCCAGCCCGCTGGAATGCGGTTTGTTTCCCACACCTCTCGAATTATGGGGAGCAAAAGTTCAGCAGTTAGATGCGGATCAGTTTTAAGTATTTCGGCAGCAATGTTATCGATTCCCGGAGACTTGTTATTTTTCAAAGATTTGATAGCTGTTATTATCTCTGTTTTGGAAGGGGCGTCGCAAGATATACGCAAGTCTATATTCTGTGGATTTTCGACAATTTCATCTGCGTTATCCCTGGGCGTGCCTAGCATCTCCTAAAAATGCTCTTTCCATCTCTCTATTTGGTCATTTGTTGTAGTAAGTAGTTCTCCTGTCTTGGATCTTACGACGTTTGAACAGTTGGGCCTACTTTTTGTTAGACGTCTAGTAATTTGGTATAGCTCTCTAGTTCTATTGTGTTGTGCAGCTGTTTCAGCTTGTTTTGCCAGTTCTTCAGCCCATCTTCTTTTGTCTCTTCTTGCATTTCTTTTAACTGCTTTATTTATTGTTTCATATTCTTGTTGTCGGTTCGCTCTTTCTTCTAGAGTTCTTGCTTGCAAAATATCTTTTTTTTGCTGTTTTCTTTCTTCGATAAGATTCCAAGTTTCATCTGATATCCATTCTTTTCTGTTTCTCTTTTTTACCCAGTTTATCTTCAGCTATTTCTGTCAAAACATTTGCCAGATCTTCCCAGCTATTTACTTCACGTTCTCTTCTTTTGAGTTGAATTTCCTCCCTAAACATGTGTCTTCCTGTAGCCGTTTTTTATTTGTCTAGATTGTATGTTGGTCGTTTGGTGTTTCGTGTGATTTTGTTTTTTGCCATTTTGATTTTAATGGTACCGATTACAAGATGATGGTCGCTTGCGATGTCTGCTCCTCTTTTGTTACGTACATCAAGGAGAGATGATCTCCATCTTTTTGATATGGCGATGTGGTCTATTTGATTTTCTCTTATATGACCTGGTGCAGTCCATGTAACCTTGTGAATATTTTTATGTGGGAAGATGGTTCCACCAATAACTAAGCTATGATTGGAGCAAAAATTTGTAAAGCGCTCTCCGTTTTCATTCATCACTCCCAGGCCATGTTTGCCCATTACGGTTTCTAAGTTAATATTGTCTTCTCCAACTTTAGCGTTCATATCGCCCATCACTATTAGTATATCGCCTTGGTTTACTTGTTGGGTCGTTTGTTCTAGTTGTTCGTAGAATATGTCTTTATCTTCGTGGAGAGATGTGTTCGTGGGAGCATAGCACTGAATCACTGTTATCTTGCGGTATCTGGTATAAAATCTGGCAATCATAATTCTATCATTGATTGGTTTCTATGAAATGAGGCTTTTTTTGGCTTGTTTGCTGAGTAGAAGACCCACTCCGCTCTCGTGATTTCCATTTTCTTTACCACTGTATAATAGGAGTTCTCCTGTTTGGGTATGGTGTTCACCATTTCCCATCCATCTTCCGATAGACCAACAAAGCCTAATTTATACCTGTTTATGAAAAATGTTATGTTTAAAAATATAGTAGTTTATGAAAAATATGACATTGTTGCATCCTCTTCCGGATGATTACAATTATATAACACGTATTATCTTTGGTGATCTGGTAG
Organism: Diabrotica balteata; assembly: GCA_918026665.1. Taxonomy (NCBI): domain Eukaryota; kingdom Metazoa; phylum Arthropoda; class Insecta; order Coleoptera; family Chrysomelidae; genus Diabrotica; species Diabrotica balteata. Next base: position 2,463,336 of record OU898276.1, read on the forward strand.
AGACTGACTTATGTAATTTCCAAGCTTGGATGATATTTGAACGCACCATATCAGAAATTTTGGAAGAGAAATGATAAACTGGCTTTTATTAATGATGAACCCATGCGTAGAAGTTTTAAAAATACCTAGCTGTGACAAAAATAAAGGGCAGTCGCAATTCTGAAATCAGGTAAAACACCCATTAAAGCCAAATATTTCCGAACCATCATTGCTTTGCCATCTTTATGAATCAGGAGATAGAAAAAGATATGGAAGAAATTGGACTAGACAATCAGAAAAGAAAAATGAATAACAAGAAGGAATGGGGAGAAAAGAAGAAAAGTCACAAAGAAGAGCGAAAATGAAGAAAGAACAAAATTTTTAAGCCATGGGTATCTAAGGCCGTTAGTGCTATTGTATATATTTTTCGCATACGAATGTACTACGTATTCTTGCAAAAATAATTGTACAGTGTGTGATGTTGTTTGACGTGGAATCATAAATATAAATTTCCGCAATTTGGGACCTATAAGTCACTGGGAAAACAAGTACTCTCAAATAAAAAATATGTTTTGACAATGTCACTACCGCTACCAATCGCATCGTCATCGGATAATAACCCTTCTGACTTTTATAATATTGAAATTTTTCAGTTAGTCTGATTAAAATACCGTGAATGTTAAGCCCTAACTGCTACACCATAATTTAATATCAATGTAGGCTGGGGACGCGGACAACGCATCAACAATATCCAGATAATAAGGCAAATACCCTCTTATACCTCGTCAATTTGCATAAGCCCGTACTAAAATCCTGCAAAACAAACAATGCGCTATTGTTCTTTAACGCCTATTGTTACTGTTATTTTTATATTTATTGCAATTTTTATCTTCGAATAATAAGAGAGTACAGAAGGAATTTCCTGAGAGTACTGTCTTTCCCGGTAATGTATTTAAAAGGTCAATCTTAGATGATGAAAACAGCATAAAACGCGTCAAATAAATTCATTTTGACCAATAGTTTTGAGTAGAGTATTTATTTAACTACATAACATATACAAATATTGTTTGTAGCAAGTCAAAAAAAGAACATACATAGTATTAAATGATAAAACATTAAATAATACAAACATGAAAACATATTAAACAGAAAAATATTTATGGCAAAGTTACGGTAAGCAGTTCAGTGGATGTTCTGCAATGAGTCATATATTCTTCTGAGCAGTAAAAACAATGTTTTAAAAGATATTTTTTTATAACTTTATCGAAACTATTACAGCTTAGCTCTTTTATACTTTTTGGTAAAATATTGTAATAGTTATAATTAAGACTATTTTTTTCTGAAAGACTTAATCTACAGCGATTTGTTCGTAGGTAGTGACAGTTTCGCGTATTGTGAACATGGACATCAGACTGCTTTATTAAATGGGCACGAACAATATCAACAGAGTAGGTAGCGGCATAATTTTGAATTTGATAAAGACTATATATTTGATAACTAACCCCTGCTAAAATCCTGACAGCTTTCTTTTGTATTCTAAAAATTTGAAGTGCTTTTGTTGAATTGCCCCATATAATTAAACCATAGTTTAGGTGAGAGTGCAATAAAGAAAAATATGTCATTTTTAATGTTTCAAAGTTAACAACCCTTGCTAGTTGGCGAATAACAAATAATGAACTGGATAGCTGTTTCTTAAGGTGTGAGATATGAGCAGACCAGTTGAGTCGATTATCTATGGTTATTCCCAATAGTTTAACAGTCTCTTTGTTAACTAGATCATTGTGTAAATTACTTGCAGATATAACCATATTTTGCGTTTTATCAGAATTAAGTTTTAGTTTGTTTGCAGCAAACCATGAGCTAGATTTAGTAGTAACTTCCTCATGAGACATTTTTAAATCATCATTATTTTTTCCTGATATAACGTATGTCGTATCATCTGCGAATTGTATGGTTTTGTACGGAGATATGAATTTAGGCAGATCGTTGACATAAATAATAAACAAAAGAGGTCCTAAGACCGAACCTTGTAGGACTCCATGTTTTACGGATAGAAAATCAGAGAGATGACCTTTAGACACTACCGCCTGGTGTCTGCCACATAGATAAGAAGTTATAAGCTTAAGAGGGATACCTCTGATTCCATAATAATTTAATTTGTGGAGCAAAATGTCGTGTGAAACGCAGTCAAAAGCCTTTGATAAGTCACAAAGAGAAATTGCTATGCGATTGCCGCGTTCAAGCCCCTCAATCACCTCGCTCACTACATTAAATACCGCGTTCGTAGTAGAACGAGTACTTCTAAATCCATATTGTGAGTTGCTAAAGTAATTATTTGACTCAAAATAGGAATAAAATTGTTGTTTGATAACCTTTTCAATCACTTTCCCAAAAGTAGAAACAATGCTTATGGGTCTGTAATTGTCAGTTTTTGAGGAATCACCTTTTTTGTAGATTGGTAGTACTTTTGAGTATTTTAGTACTTCTGGAAATACTCCGGTGGATAGAATTAAATTAATAAGATGAGTAAAAGGTGTTAAAACCATTTGGTAAGTTTCTTTTAAAATTTTGCTATTAATCTCGTGAACGTCCCTACAATTAGAATTACTAAGCGACTTTATTATTTGAGAGACCTCTTCTTCCAGAACGGGCCGAAAAAAAAATGACTTGCTCGGAGAAGGATAATTTCTATAATTGACGAGGACATCGATGTTAATAGTGGGAAGAGATGTAATTATATTCTCTGCAATTGTACTAAAAAATTGATTCATTTCGTCTGGAGGTAGATCAGGTTGTACCGAACTGGATTTAGTGTAGTTTCTTTCGAAATTTACTATTTTCCAGCAGTCTCTAGGTTTATTATTTTAATTAGTAATAAAATTACAGTAAGCTGACTTTTTAGCAATTTTTAATTGCCGATTATATTCAACTTTTTGTTGTTTATATACTTTGAACAAATCGGGATCCTTAGTGACCTCTGCAATGTGTTTAATAAGAGAAATATTAGATCTGTTAGACCTTAATTCATTATTAAACCATTGCACAGGTGTTTTTTCAGTCATTTGTCGTACTTTTTTTAGTGAAAAATACTGTAATATTAAATTGTTATAAGTTTAGGTAAGAAAGACTGTCAAAGAATCAGGATCATCATTAATATCGTAGAAAAAGTCCATGTTTGTAATAGCTAGCGCACGTTTAAGCTTCTGTAAACCAGAAGAAGTAATAAACCGTTGAAATATTTGATTAGTGTCAATAACTTTATGCTCTGAGTCAATAAATAAAAATTGAGCTCGATGGTCAGAAAAACAAGGTTCAAATACGCCCACTCTATATATATTTTCAGAAAGATTTGTCATAATGTTGTCAATCCAACTTCTAGACTGGGATGTGATTCTAGTATAATCGTTTATAGCTATTTTTAGACCAAAAGATGTTAATAGATTTTGAATATCAAAAAAATGGTCAGATTCAATTTTAAAATTTATATTAAAATCTCCAAGTATGATTAGTTTGTCAGCTTTACTAAGCAAGGATGTTATGACATTTTCAAAATTCACCAAAAATAAGTCAAAGTTACCCTTACCCGATCTGTATACAGTTAAAATATTGGTTTTTATTAAAGGTACATAAATTGCACAAAACTCAGAACTTTGCTCTACATTATATTCATTTAAATTAAGAGAAGAATACATAAGATTGTCTTTTATATAAATTGCAACTCCGCCTTGTTTCTTTTTTACCCTACAAAAGAAATTAGCTAATGAGAATCCAGAGATGTTAATTAATTTTAAATTTTCTTCACTTAGCCAGTGCTCCGAAAAACATATGACGTCATATAATTTTTGATCCGCAAGATAAGCATTGATCATATCGACTTTATTTGAAATACACTGCAAATTAATATGAAACATGCTTACCGTACCTTTTCGAATTTGTTTATTTTGATGAAAGTTTGTAGAAGCTTCTAGGTTTCTTCCTCCGTCTTCTTTTTGTGCTGAAAATTTCTGTTGAAGTTAAATCTCCTAACGGCAGCTCCATTGGGCCAAATATTAGGACTGTAGACTTCGTCAATTTTATCGAAAGGGAAAGATACCTTATATGTGGAATATTTGTCAGTTCTATGCCATTCGACGCAGTTAAAAGTAATATCGGGTACCGTCTCACCCAAAAATTTTAGAAGATCGTCGGCTTTAATATCAACACCAATGCGGGACACATGTACATCGCCTTGTCTAGGAATAGTGTTTACAGTAGACGATTCGTTGTTTCCAATTATCGGTTTGTATTTGTTTTCTTTTTTTGGTTGGGTATTCCAAGATGAGTGTCCTGTTTTTAGGTTGTTTTTATTTTCTTTTTGTTTATCACTCATGTATGAATGAGGTAGACTTGTGTTTCTGTTTAATGACATTTTAATGGGTTCTTGACTGATAGAACCTGAGTTGGTCGGGCTTGATTTATTTACAGATTTTTCGCTTGATGACGTAGGAATGGACATGGCTGAATTTTTATTATATTTATCTTTTAATAAAGAAATTAAATCTTGTTGCTCTTCCGTACGTTTTTCTAGATGGAATGATAGTTTACTTACTACTGCGATTTCACTTTTTATTGTAGTAAGTTCCATGTTGGTCTTTATACACTGTTCACACACAATAACGTCTAGGTTATGTTCGACATTGAAAGCTTTGATACCTTTTTGCACTGTTTGTGTTAATTTATTAACGTATTCTGATAACTGAGGATTAGAACCGGACAGTGGTAACTTTAAATTCACTAATATGTCAATTAATTCCTGCTTTTTTAGTTTATTTAGTTCCGCTGTTAAAACTGCGACTTGACTATCGGACGCCATCTTGAAGAATGATGAAGGATGACTGAGGTATTTGTTACGAAACAACAATTTCAAATATACTTTAATTCAAACTAGCATTTCTATATATGCTAAATGTTTTTTAAAGGTGTTGCAAGTGAATTACAATTTTCTACAAACAAAAGGTCTAGATTTGGTCTAAGGTATTCTAGGCCTATCCAAAGCTATTTTAAGCTCTTATTACATATTCTGAGCTGTTATGGACAGAGGCAGTTATAGAGTAACGACTTTGCGCAGATTTATGACGACACAGTAAAGTAAGAGATGTTCCAATTAAACCAATACCAAGGAGTGTCCTACAAACCACAGGTCTAGATCAGTTCTTAGTTATCCTGAGCGTATCTTAAGTTATTCTGTATCCATTTTATGCTCCTTTAGACATATTCTGAGCTGTAAGTTGTTCAGGATATTTTCTAAGCTGTTGTAAGAGCTAGTTCTGGAGAAACGACCATGAGCAGATTTGTGACGACCCAATGGACTCGTGGGTATTTCCACTGAAACAATACCAAGCAGTTTTTCACAAACAAATTATTTAGATCTGCTTTGTGATTATCGGCGTGTTCTAAGCTATTCTATGCCTTTTTAAGCTCTGTTAGACCTTTTTTGAGCTATGCTGAATCCATAATTATGACGAAAAGTGGAGAGATGGCGTTCCAACAAGGAGTATTCTACAAAAAAACAGTTCTGAGATATTCTGGGCCTATTCTTAGTTATCTAGACCTATTCTAGAGCTTTTTAGACATATTCTGAGCTGTTCTGGATTTGATATAAGCTGCTCTGGATCTTTATCTAGAGAAAAGACTGCGCAGATGTATGATGTCACAGTAAAGTGAAGTATGTCCTAGCCCAGTACATATTTTGTGAAATTATTTTGAAGACCTTGTCCGTAAAATCTTCAAGATAAAGGCATACATCTATCTTCTGTTCTGACTCACCTTGCTGGTTATCTTTAACTGAAATTGTTGGCAAATCTGTTCCAGTTTGCCGCTACTGACCATTAAATGATTCGGGTAGTCTAAACAAATTCTTTATTTTGTTGTGTCATCTCTTCTTTCATTCACACTTTTTTTATATATAGTTTTCTGTTAGGTATTTGTTACCCACTGCTGACCTACTGGAATATGTACTTTGTTATCAACTGCATCAGGCAATATGTAATTAGAAACGTACAACAACTAGCAAATGACTAGCAAGCTATCAACGATAAAGATTTTACTGCTTATGTAAGCAACAGGATAGTGCCAAAAACAAAAAGAATCAATGAAAGTATAATAGCCACAAAGAAGAAACAAATAGGACAAAGCAAATGAATAAAAATATATAATAAATAGCAACAAAAGAGTAATCGGAAAATGAAGGAGAAATATGCAGACATATTGTAATATAAACATAGCAAGAAAATAAAGAATAGAAAAAATAAATCCCTCATCCTTTAAGAGTCATATCGAGGATGTTACAGTGGTGACAGCGTTGTACAGTGATGAATATTTTCTCACCCTCTAGTTCCAGATTTTACAGTAGGGAGGGAACCCCTGCTTGTACAATATAAAGATTAGAAAAACAACATGACAGGTTTAACATATACATGAAAATTAAAGAAACAGCTAGCAGTAAGCAGTATCATGCAATGGAAACTGGGAATAGAAATTAAAACTAGACCATTGAGATGCTACGCATTCTCTACCCTTTTACACGGAGGTAAAGTCTGAACAATTACCGAAGGAAAAGAAAATGAGCTAATTTGGTCACATACTAAGAAATCATAAAAATGAGTTGATGTGATTGGTTATAAAAGGAAAAGTGGAAGGAAAAAAAGACCAGGGGAGACTACGCAGGTCTCAATTGGAAAATTTAAAGCAGTGGACTAGAAAAACAAGAATATAACTCTTCAGAACTTTTGCAGACAGAATAAAATAGGTCGTGATGATCCTCAATGTCCTTAACCCATTCGCTGCGTGTACCTGCACGTCCACTCACACCTACTGAGTTTTGATTACTGGCTAAGTAAATTCGAACGAAGCTCTGACGCCAAATGGCGTCATACGCAGTGAATGGGTTAAAGGATGAGGCAAGCGAAGAAGAAGAAGTAAAAAATGTCATTTTAGGAAATTGTTTATCAATAATAATAATTTTTACCGAAAAACCAGAATACCTGTGCATTGGAGTAGAACAAAAATATCTCATATTAGACGATAGCACCACGATAAAGCACTGCTGTGGCTACAAATATGTAGATATCACTATTTCACAAGATGGAACATAAGACAAAGCCATAAGAGAAATGAGCTCGAGAAAAAAGCCATCACAACATTAAACAGCATTGTATCGGACCAAATCATCAGCAAAGAAAATAAAAAGAGGATATATGAGTCTATAGTAAAAAGTATTACTTTAGACAGCGGTGAGGTATGACCACTGAAAGAAAGAACACTGGCAACGCTGAAAGCGACGGAAATGGATTTTTGGAAAAGAGCCGCAGGAAGATCTAGATGAAAAAGGATTACCAACGAACGCGTTAGAGAAATAATGGAAATCAAATGAACAATCACAGATGATCTAACAACAAAACAACTTATCTAGTTCGGACACATACAAAGAATGGATGAACAACGAATACCAAAAGAAATATTAAAATGGCAACCAGAAGGAAAGAGAAAACGAGGTAGATCGAAAAAAGTTGGAGCGAAGGAATAAATATAGAACTGAGAGAGTGGGCCATAGAAGAAGACCTATGAAAAAACCGGACCAAGTGGCGATTGAAAGTCGGAAAATGGCGGAGAACGTTATAAACAGACAAGTAGTAGTAGAAGTACCTAAAAACTCAATAAAACTGTCTAACTAGAAAACAAGCCAGAATTCAACGAAAGATTCTGCTGCAATATCAAGAAACATATGCAAAAGCAGACGGCTCGAGTGGGTAATGTATATCTTGGTGCCATAGAATTACCAATTGTAGATAAAATCTTTCCTGACCAATTACCAGAGGATTCAGGACTCTCAAAAGCAAAAAGACGTCTAAACCAAAATCATAGATCGGAAATCCGGATAAGGACTAGGGTTACCTTCATTCCCAAAGAAAGGAAAAATGTCTCATCTACAATTCCCAAGAGAAAAATTTTTGCAACATTTGCCATAAAATAAAAGAAAAAGTTGTATATAGTTATATTAGAACAGAACATCTGGTGAATTGTCATATTGCGACATTGACATTAAGTTATGTCTTATTGAATGGAATAGAGGATGATGCTTTCTACAAAAAGTAAATGATGGTGTTTTATCTGGACCAAAATATTTTCAAATTGTTGCAGTGTTTATGCCATACTCTAACTCTGATATAGATATAGACAACAGTTCATACGAAACAATCATCAGAAAACTGAGTGAAAAAAGGATAGATAGTCAAAATGAGTGAAATTGGTAGTTCTTTATCTTAATGTTTACATTTTGTCTATAACAAAGAGATAAGATTCGTCTTAGGTACCAGAATAACTTCAACACGATATGACAAATCTCACAGTAATGATCATAGCATATTGCTGGGAAAAAAGTGGATAAAATTCAAACCTAAAACTAGTGATTTACGTAGAAAAAGACTACATAATGTAAAATGCTTTGATCTACCAACAAAAAACTTTATATAAAAAGAAAAAAATAAACATCAGGAACCACAGGTAACAAAAAAGAAATATGAGATGGATCTCAGATAGGAAAAATTTAGGAAGAACGCAAAAGTAGATGCTTTTGAAACTCTTGGTACAAAAACTGCAAATCAAAGCATCAAATGTACTGTAACACCCCACCCGTCAATTATAAGGGCAAGGTATATTGATCAAAAAATAAAAACAGTACAGAATTTATCCACTTCTCACACCGCAAAAATGTTGACTATTTTAATCAGACTAAATCTCTCCTATTCAAGTTTACTGACCCACAAACAAGACTGAAACAAGAGACTACCGCAAAACTAATCACGAAACAATACTTCCTAGCTTTGACACTGTTCTCATCACCTTCATCAGTCCGTATTTGTGTTTTTGTTGGGTCGCTTCGAAAAAGATTTTTCTCGATTTATGGGAAAACAATTCTAAATGGGTTCTTCTTCGAAATGAATTGCAAAAAACGCTTTATTCACGGTTGGGGAATCGAAGAATTCAACCGTAACAAACTTAGATAAAGTATGATACATTCGATTCGATGCACTTTTTTCTTTTTAAATCAATTAATTATTAGAAACGATGGTATTTGGAAGAATGCTAGTTATTTGGCGTTTTTTGTCAACTCATGGTATGGGTGGTGTTACTTCATTAATGAAATCTATCAGAAATTCATTATTGAGTATGTGCGTGATTAAGAAGAATGTAAATTTTTGCAATCACGATCTATATTTATACAAGATTTGTAGACCTGGAAAGGGCTACGATGCTTTTTTTCCGAAGACATTTGTTTGTCGCTTTTATCGTACTTCTTCCATTCGTATAAGCCCTCTGCCCTCGTGGGCTCATACAGTCGTGCCCTCTATCGCTGGCTCATAAATTAGTTTTGCAAATTTCAAAATTTATTTGTTGTAATCCTTATCTAATATAAATAATTGAAAAAATTTGTAAAGAAATGCTTGAGGACTTGTAAAAGCGTATATCCTCTTTCTAATTTTGTTCAATATTTATGTACAAAGAGCTGTAGAGCCAACTCCACCTCCGGTAAGTGCTGGATAGATTGAATAGCTCAGTAAAGATAGTGCAAAAACTCCTGGCCATGAACCTGCGCGAAGGCGTGTCAAAATTCACATAAAGACAGAGGAGTTCTATTGTAAGTGGAATTATACAGTGCACAGTACAATGCATTTCGCAAGGAAGTGGGGACTAAACCAAATTTCTTCTACTGCGCCATGGTCAGGAGTGCTTGCACTAACTCTAAATGCCGGTGCCTGTCCCAATCCTGTATAAGGAGGGGTGTTAAGGCGATGGGCTACCAATTCATTCCTTGCCAAAAGCCTCATAATACAAAGGATGGATCAAAATAAAGACGACTAATTCAACGGAAAAGAAAATGATATTGGCTACATGGAATGTACAAGGACTTAGAACCAAACAAGTAGAAATATTCAAAAAATTAGCGGAAAGAAAAATAGATATATGTATTCTCACCAAGACCAAGAAAAAGGAAAAAGGAAATGAAGAGATACACATACATACACAGGAGAATATACACATATCTACAGTGGAATTAGTCAAGATAACAGAGCTAAAAGAGGAATCTCTATTGCCATTCGAAAAAATCTTAAAAACAATATTAAATCGTGGAAGTTCATGAACAACTGCTAATAGTGAAAATGAAAAAGACTGGGACAACATCGTAATTGTCGGAGTTTAGGCCTCAAATGAAATAAAATGAAGATGAAGATCCAGAAAGTAAAGACGATTTCAACAAGATGAATAAAATACTCTCTGAAGTTAAAGAAAACTGTGAAATCTTTATACTAGGAGACCTAAACGGCAGAGTAAACAGAGAAGAAAATAACAGAGTCGTAGGAAGATATGGGGAACAAATAACCAATGACAACGGAATGCGTCTTAGAGATTTTTGTGAAAGAATGTCTCTCAAAATTATAAATGGATTTTTTCAATAGAGATATCCACAAATTTACATGAAGAATTTGGTAAAAGAGAAGAAAGCTGCTTATCAGAAATTAATATCAACGAGATTACAAGATACGAAGGAGGAAGATTACAAGATATATAAAAAATTAAATCAAGATGTAAAAAGAAAAGTAGTGAAAAGTTAAATGAGATGTGGAATCGAAGATGTGCAGAGGTGGATAGGTATCTGGGGAAACAAGAATTGGGCAAGCGTGGAAGGTGATAAGGTCTCTCCGGAAAGAAGGAAAGGAAAAATCTAACTTAAAGTTAATAGCTCTGAATCAGTAAAAACATCATTATGAGGTCTTACTGACAAAGAATAGATTGTAAATTACAAGGGATCGAAATGGAAGAAATATCCAAACATACACCGATAATTAAGATAATAACCGGAGAGTTAAGCGATGCCCTCAAAAGATCAAAAAACGGTAAAGCAGCAGGATCTGGAGACATCCCAAGTGAGTTGGTAAAGTATAGACCAAAAATATGACATGAGATGTTGGTGCAATTTGCTAAGTAACAAATGCGTAAAAGGACGAAATATCTCTGATAATTGTAATGTTGGATACTTCAGCTCAATAGTTAAGAAAGGAGATAAACGCAAATACTTAATTAAAGGAGAATAACTGATCAGCTCAGTGGGGAGGTTGTACGGTCGAATAATAAAAGAAGGAATAGAATCAGAATACGAAAACAGAAGAAAAAAATGGATTTCATGCAGGAAGATCGTGCATTGATGGTATATTCGTTCTGCAGCAGGTAATCGAAAAACGGAAGGCAAGGAATCTATCTACCCATCTATTGTTTGTAGATTTAGAAAAGGCATACGATACGGTACCTTTAAAAAAATGTTTCAAACTTGACGAAAGCAAGTCTTAGTAGAGAGTATGTGGATGCTATTGCAAATATATACAAAAACGCAAAAAGTGTCGTTAAATAAGGGTACTTTATATCTGAATCATTTCCAATAACAAAGGGGCTTAAACAAGAATGTTGTCTATCTCCGACCTTATTTAAAATAAATATTCAATCATGAGATAATGAGAAAGACATGGACTACATGTTTAGAAAACTAATGAAAAAATATGAAAAATGGAGCTTCAATATGAATATGTCAAAGGCAGAGTATCTTAAAATTGGAGATGATGAAGAAGATTTAGAGTTAGAAATTAGAAACACAAAAAGATGCAATGAATATAAACATCTCGGATCTATAATATCTAAAGAAGGCACTAACAAAAGAGACATCGAGAGTATAACGCAGCAGGGAAAAAAAGCGTACTATGGTCTAAAGATATTAGACTAGAAACGAAATTGACAATCTATCGAACCTTTGTAGAGCCTATTATGACTTATGGGACAGAAGTTTGGCAGATCACGAAAAAAGATAGAAAAAGAATAGAAGTAGTAGAAATGGATTTTCTAAAGAGATCATATCAGGAATGAAGATATTGGAAAAAGTAAACATACTGTATATTCCAGTGTAGACAAAATTGAAACGAGACAACTGTGGTATCGCCACGTGAAGCGAATGAATGAAGATAGATAGCCAAAGAAAGCTTCAAATTATATATCACAACAAAGAAGAAGAAGGGGAAGTCCTTCAGTTGGCTGGGAAGACAATGTACTATGTAACTGTAAAATGATACAGCCATCAAAGACTGTAGAGCTTAGCCAAGTAATCTCATTAATGATAACCATGTATATAGCTAAAATTTTGCAGACAATCAACTAGTAGTGTATCAGGATTCGAATTATATACTGCACAAATAATGAATAAGAAATATAATATTATGTGAAGATAAACCTTTGAGATCTTGGAGATCCTACTTAAATTTTATATTTTATTTTTATTTATTTATTGTCTTAGGTATTTAGATTTAAATATAATAATTATTTAATTAAAGATCCTATAAAATTCATTAATTATATAATATGTTAAGGTAAAATAAAAGCCGACAAATCGTTAAAAAATGTTAGATCTCCAACAGATGGCACCAGAGTTGTTATTTATAAAATTAAAAAGTTTTCTTATTCTTAAGTAAATGCTTATCATTTGGTTCTATAAAGTCGTTCTTTTTGTTACTTTTTAATAGCACCTATTCGCCCTGTTCTGGGAAAGCCCTAGTGCTAGTTATATAGAACCATCTACGTAAGTTTTTAATTGAATCAAAAATTATTCAAGCTTACCTGTGTATTGACCGTTAGTGATTCCAAAATACTCAACGAATACTCCTTCCGTTCGAAAACAGGAGCGTTGTCGTTCACATCCTGCACCTCTACTAAAACTGTCAAATTAGCAGATAAAGGTGGCACGCCAGTATCTGTAGCCGTAATCATCAAACTGTGTCTCTGGGAAGTTTCATAATCCAAATGTCGCGTAATTGTCAAATCCCCCAATTTACTATCGATCTTAAAGAGGCCTCCGTAGGGATTGTTGACTATTTTGTAAGTTACTATACCGTTTGGACCTGAGTCTTTGTCTTTAGCATGCGCAGAGTATAATGGTAAACCTGTCTCGACGTTTTCGGGCACGGAAATTCTGACGATAGTTGAGTCGAATTCAGGGGCGTTATCGTTGACATCTTCTATTTCAATGTTCACCTGTAAAAATATAATAGGTTAGTAAAGTGAGTACGAACTAAGTGAAAAAAAAAGTGTGATAACTTCTGACCAACTATTACAGAGGCGGAAATAAGAAATTGGACGCATCTAGTAAAAGAACTATCAATTGAACTATACAGGTGCTTAACAAACAAAATTATAAATGATAAATTGCCAGAATGATTAACAATCTCCGATAGGCGGAAAACTTGAAGAAGAAGAAGAAGTAAAAGGGAAAAAATCAAGACCAGCTAATTACTGCACATAAATCCTTAATAGTTTAATCGATATCAATTTTTTTTTCCGAAAAGACGAATTTTCATGTTAAGTGTCAATCAATTCCATAACATCAGGTGCTTAAGTCGTGTATAAATAATTGCAAGTTTCAGTATTAAAAAGATTATAACACACATATTCATCCACCTAAAGACAAGCATTGATCCCACCGTTAATCGATAATCTCATCGATAATAAGCGCTCGTGCGACATTTGAAGCCAGCTACGATTATCTAGTAAAGTCATATTGTTTTGGGCCTTCCGATTCTCCAAACTCTAAGAAAAATCATTGCCACTTTTGACTACATTCAGGCAGAATCCCACGCATTCTAGCTTCGCACCACTACCCCATGATACATAAAAGTTATAGTATCATGCACTACCCGCTTGACTTGCGTTAAATGGCGAGCGTAGCTCACCGGCGCTGGTATTGTTTCGTGTGTGTGTGAGTGAGTGAACGACGTATGCGCTTCACCTTAACCAGTAAGAAGAGAAACGATAATGGAATTAAATGGTAAACAAAATGATTCACTTGTGTGTGAGACAAGTACCATGCCGCAGTAGACTTAGTCTTCTATTTTTTACCCTTCGTAAGGATCTGGTAGAGGGAATGGTATTTGACGAATGGTTGCTATCCATTCTTTTCTCTCCTGGGCGCAGTGTGCTGCCTCAGACAGAGAGTAACCGGTAGCGCAATTTATTTGGTCTGACCGTCGGAGTGGCGATCTTCCTTGAGTTCTTTTACCATCTACTTTGCCTTCAACCACCAACCTCTTCATGCCTTTCATTGGTCTGGAAATGTGTCGTTGTGTAATGTTGATGATTGTGGTAAGCCTAGTATTGATGTCGAGTTCGGTCAATATTGAGACATTTGTGTGATGTGCTGTCCAGGGTATGCGCATCATTCTACGATATATCTACATTTCAAAGGCCAATATACTTCGTGAGTTGGACTTTTTAATGGTCCAAGTAATGACAAGTAGGTAGCGATAGGAAAGATAAACGTCCGTACTAGACACAGTTTCGTGTTCCCGGTTCTACTTCCCTAAAGTAGACCAAGAGATCTTAAAAGGCTTACGCTATTTTGCTTATGTAAAGCTACTGAAGTATACATTGCCGCTTACTCAAATCCTACATCACTTCTGCTCAAACCTAGTAGATAACAAAGGTTAACTGACTCTCTTTAAATTCTTAAAGGAAACACACTTCGAAGGTTCAACGGACAGTTATGAGAAAGTATTTCTTATAAAATAATAAGTAATTTTGAACTTCCAAGAGTTGATACGATATATGAACATTCATTTACATTCATATGATATATGGAAGCCCAGAAACTATAAGGAGCCAAGGACGACCACCGACTAGATGGACCGATGATATAAAACGTGTAACGGGAAACTGGCTACAAGTGGCCCAGTTTAGAGAACACTGGAAAGAAAGAAGGAGGCCTATGTGTAGCAGTCAACGCAATTGGCTGATTGATAAAGAGTTGATACGTTTATGAAGTCGAGAAGATTTGCGTGACTTGAACCACAGAAAAAAATATTTTATGGAAGAAGAAAGGAGACTTTAAAAAGTTCGATTGATGCATCCTTACCATTTCCTCAAGTTACGCAACCATGAGATTCTTTTCAGAATAAATATAAATGTGTATATCAATTATTTAGTAAATGCGTTTATGGATAATCTTCAAAAACATTTAAATGTATCAAACATCAAGTTTATGGTGTAGTGGTCGGTGCATTCTCTAGCATTTTTCTTTTTTGTGAGACAAATAAATGTTGAGGTCAACCATTCATTGGGTATATCAATCGACTGATAAATTTCATTAAAGAACTTTAAGAGGACATCTATGAACTCGTTTTCTATTATTTTAAGGATATTAATAGGCAGTTGATCTGGCCCCCAAGCTTTTTCCGTTTCTGATGTTCTTTAGTGCATACAATATTTCTTCCTTTGTAATTTCTATACTTGTTTCTTTTCCCTCGAAAGATGTTTTGTAGGTTTCCTCTTGGAGGAAAGGAAGACTTAAAAAGAGAAATTTAGAATGATGTATCTCATGCGGTGAAGATATGTAGGAAAGCAAATTGGTAACTGGCAAATTGTGAAGGAAGCCAAAACCCATTATGAGTTGTAGCGTCGAGGATGTATGTATGATAGTGTGACGACAACAACAAATTAATGAAAATTTCAAGAAATACAACAGAATCTATAACATATCAGAACAAAAATTTTAATAACAAAATAATAGTATTTTACCAACAACTGCCCAGAAAAAGAAGAATTAAAAAAACATGATACGATACGATTACGATACTTCCAATAGGTACAGAAAGGTAAAATAATAAGAAAGTAGAAATATACAGACCATCAGAAAACAAAGTGGTTATAAAAAATAAAACGTTATCATTACCGAATAAGAAAAACTCGAAAGATAAAGAACTTAATCTAATCTAACACAATTTTGATATGTATAGAATTAGCTAAAGAAGCTACTGGACTTCAAAATCCAAACAGTCCAAAGAAATATAAACTTCTATGTCTTAATGATCCAGTTTAACATTGTCGTCAAAAATATCCACGCTGAAGTACATCATGGCTGCAAAACCATCAACATTCAATGGTCGAGCATGGTACAAGAAGAAAGACATAAAATTACTTACTTGTGTGTGACCATAAACTGGGGGCGCTCCGCTGGTGGCTTGTACATTGAGCAGTACATTAGACTTGGTCTCGTGGTCCAAATTAGATGCTGTAGCTATAACCCCTGTCACACTGTCAATACTGAATAAACCATCTGGATCCCCAGAGTAGATTGAATATCTTATGTTTGATCGTCCACCTGAAAGAAAACCCAAGATTAGTATTAAAGAATACATGTTTTTAAAATTAAATTAAAATAAGATGAGGAAAACCAATACAGTGCTGTTAGTCATTTCAATGCACAAGTGAAAGAGCGAAAAAATTTACAGTCTTTAAACGAAATTGCGAAGGTATAAATTGACAACTACGACACTCATCTGGATTTTATCTGGATCCTTGTTATGATTTTACGTCTCTTACAGATAACCATGATTTTTGTTTTTTATATGCATTGTTAACCCCAACTACTGTCCCCCAGTATCGCAAAGTGTGTTAGTGGCGTCTTCAGGTCTTTCTCATTGTTAGCAATAGTGACTGTATCGTTATTATAACGAATATTATTTATAGTTTTACTATTGATTTTAATGCCTTCTATATAGTTTTAAAGTGCTTGTGTAAATCAATCTTAGTATATATTAATAATAATGGTGAAAGTACACAGCCTTGTATCACTCCTCTTCTTATTTATTGCGCACTGGTTCTATTTTCATCTAATGTTACCACAAAATGTTGGTTATTTTATAGCAGGTTATCCAATATAAGTTAGACTATAAACAGGTTAGTTAGACTAGTAATTAATTATAATATGTCACTTTAAGATTGATTTTAAAAACGTTTTGCAATTACCGCAGCACCGCCAATTGCCGTATCCAATAATCCCCCTTTTGCACCTGGCAGAAACAAATGAGAGGTCCCGATATCTCTCTCTCTTCAATCCTGACCCCCCAGGGGGAGTGTAGTGGTCGACGTGATGTCGTGTATTGTTCGTCTCCAGAGATCTCTGTCTCTGGTCATTTCTTTTAATTCATGCATAGGTCTTTGGCATATTCCTGTAATTTGATCTATCCATCTTGTTGGGGATCTTCCTCGTGATCTTCGGCCTTCTACCTTTCCTTGTATTATGAGTCTTTCCATGTTTTCTGTGTTTGCTCTCATAACATGCCCAAAATATTTTAATTGTTGGAGATGGACTTTACTAGAGAGTCGTTGGATTACTTTTAGCTCTCTTAAAATTAAATTATTTGTTCTACGGTCGGTCCAAGGAATTCGTAACATTCGTCTCTAACAGAACATTTTAGTGGCGTCTATCTTTCTTCTCTCCGATTGTCTCAGAGTCCAAGATTTACATCCGTAGGTCAGTATTGGGAATATTAAGCAGTTGATCAACCTCCTCTGTATCGCTCTTGAAATTTGACAGTCCTTCCATATTTTGGTCATTTTAGCTGTGACAACTTTTGCTAGATCACATTTACGTTTAATATCTTCTTGTAATGACCCTGTGTTTGTGATTAATGATCCCAGATATAAGTATGAGCTCACAACCTCGAACCGGTCAATTGTGGTTATGTGTGGATGATTGTTGTGTAATCTATCCACTATCATGATCTTTGTCTTTGATATGTTTAATTGCAGACCAAATATTTGACTTTCGTTTTCGATCAGTCGTATAAGTTCCATCAGCTCTGCTTGACTATTTGCAAGAAGGGCTGTGTCATCTGCGAAACGTAGGTTGTTTAGTTTATGACCATTTATTGAGATGCCCTTTTCCCATCCTTCAAGTGCTCTTCGCATAATATACTCCCCATTTATGTTGAATAATTGTGGAGATAGTATACATCCTTGTCTGACACCCCGTTCTGGATGAAACTCGTTCGAAAGTGTGTCAAGTACTTTAACTGATCTAGTAGTGTGTTCATATAGTTCAGTTATAAGCGTAATTAGATGTTGTGGTACGCCTACTTCTTTTAGTATTCGCCATAAGTGTCTCCACTTGACCCTGTCGAACGCTTTACGGTAATCTATAAAACAAATGTATAGTGGGATGTTGAATTCCCTAGATTTCTCGATTATCTGTCTTATATTCAGCAGGTGTTCTCGAGTGCGTCTACCTTTGGTAAATCCAGTTTGCGCTTGTGGAATTACTCTTTGAACGAATATTTTCAGTCTCTCATTAATTATATGTAGCACATAGGTCCCGATATAGTCCCTTATGAGAATGTAAAGGTACTTTTGATTTTGTATTTTTATAGACCTAATTCTTCGATATCTTTCAGCTCTTTTATTTCTTGAAAGAAGTACCGAAACATGCAGATTACTTGATGGCTGCTTTGTTAGAAATTTGAGAGCAATCGTCATTTTTTTGGGAACAAAGAACATTTAAGCCCTTTTTTACAGCGCTAGGAAGAGAGTAATAAAAGTTGTTAAAATTCGTACAAATAGCTTTACTTTACAGCGAATCTTTCTCTCGATATGGTTCAGTTATTTGCGGTTTTTCTTCCGTTTTTAAAAAATACCGTTATGTTTATGTGTTTTCGCCGAAAATGATAATATGTCTGTTCTTGTTAAGATGGAGTTCGTTAAGTGGGGATGATCCTGTTCAAGGGGTCCAATTTGAGAAAAATATAATCACTTTTCCTTGGGTAGTCTAAGAGATTAGACTGACTTTTGGTTGCATCGTCTATGAGTTTGGAAGCATTTCGTTTTCTGAGAATTTATCTCTATAAGTGTATATTTACACTTCATTTAACTATCATGATATCTTCGACCAGAAGAAAGATCAGGCTATATTGGTTTGTAGGTAAGTGAGTGCACGAATTACACCGAACATATTATTTATTAGGTATTTGTTTATGTAGTGTGTTACTGGCATTTGCAGACGATATAGATCTAATAGGAAACACGCGATTAAGGATGAAGGAGACTTTCGTAAGGTTTGAGAAGGAAGCGGAGAAGATGGGGCTCCAAATCAACGAAAACAAGACGAAATATATGTATATGAGCCGCAATAACCAAAGCAGAGACAGAATCGGTCAGAACATTACCATCGATGACTTTAACTTTGAGCGCGTTAGAGAATTCAAGTATCTTAGAACAACAATAACTGAAGACAATAACGGATCACAAGAAATAAACAACAGGATTCAGGCCGGCAACAGATGTATTTTTGCCCTCCAAAACCTTATAAAATCAAAACAACTAACACGACGTACGAAGATACAGGTCTATAAAACAATCATACGACCCGTTGTGATGTATGGAAGCGAAACGTGGACGATGACAAAGGCAAATGAAGAGAGACTACGTGTTTGGGAAAGAAGAATCCTAAGGAAGATCTTTGGTCCGGTGCTTGATGAAACATCAGGACAATATAGGATAAGAACTAATAAAGAGCTTGAAGAACTTTACCCAGACGCCAACATCATAAAAGAAATAAAGTCCAGAAGACTCCAATGGGCAGGACACCTCAGAAGACATTCTGACGAACGAACAGTAAGACTGGTGTGGCAGGAAGTCCCAACTGGAAGGAGACCACGCGGACGCCCTCGTCTCCGGTGGCGAGATAATATAGCAGGAGACCTAAGCACTATGGGCGTGGAGAATTGGATGGAGGTTGCTCAAGACAGAAAACAGTGGAGGCATGTTGTCGAGTCGGCTAAAACCCACAAAGGGTTGTAACGCCACGGAGTAAGTAAGTAAGTAAGTAAGTAAGTAAGTGTGTTGCCCATCTTCATTTAATAATTAACTGTTTTTTTTTTGTATTTGCTTTTAAAACCTAGTTAAAATCTCTCTCCTTATATCTTTTCGTTTCTAAGTTTTTTTTGTTTTTCCCTTTCTAACCCCAAAAATTTAAGTGGCGCCCTTTTTATCTTCTCTTATCTTTGATAATTTTACCCATCTCTCTTGTTATCTATTTCTCTGTCTTTTCTAATCCTTCTTATCTTATATTATCTTTATTATTTCTTCTGTTGGATCCATTCCGTTCGCAGTGTCTCCATTGGTGACCTTTCTAGCACCATACAAAAAAGGTTTCCGAGGTTACAGGGCTCGGTGTTAAATAAAAGAAGAAATAAACGGAGAGTACTAGATGAGAAATTTCAAATTGATGTTATGGGAACATTTATCGCAAACGTAAGGTTTGAGAAGGAAGCAGAGAAGATGGGGCTCCAAATCAACGAAAACAAGACGAAATATATGTATATGAGCCGCAATAACCAAAGCAGAGACAGAATCGGTCAGAACATTACCATCGATGACTTTAACTTTGAGCGCGTTAGAGAATTCAAGTATCTTGGAACAACAATAACTGAAGACAATAACGGATCACAAGAAATAAACAACAGGATTCAGGCCGGCAACAGATGTATTTTTGCCCTCCAAAACCTTATAAAATCAAAACAACTAACACGACGTACGAAGATACAGGTCTATAAAACAATCATACGACCCGTTGTGATGTATGGAAGCGAAACGTGGACGATAACAAAGGCAAATGAAGAGAGACTACGGGTTTGGGAAAGAAAAATCCTAAGGAAGATCTTTGGTCCGGTGCTTGATGAAGCATCAGGACAATATAGGATAAGAACTAATAAAGAGGTTGAAGAACTTTACCCAGACGCCAACATCATAAAAGAAATAAAGTCCAGAAGACTCCAATGGGCAGGACACCTCAGAAGACATTCTGACGAACGAACAGTAAGACTGGTGTGGGAGGAAGTCCCAACTGGAAGGAGACCACGCGGACGCCCTCGTCTCCGGTGGCGAGATAATATAGCAGGAGACCTAAGCACTATGGGCGTGGAGAATTGGATGGAGGTTGCTCAAGACAGAAAACAGTGGAGGCATGTTGTCGAGTCGGCTAAAACCCACGAAGGGTTGTAACGCCACGGAGTAAGTAAATAAGTAAGAACATTTATCGCAAAGCACACCAGTTTTATGCATACAGTAGAACAAACGAAAATGGCACAGGAGACTGTGAGAAAAGCATTAAAACCCCATAAGTCTTATCTCTATAAAGTACCGATTCTTTTAAAGTTCTTTGATGAGTTGAGTTTAAAATCGCGCAATATAGTAATATAAAAAATTCACCGCTCTTTAGAGAACTTAAAAAATTCTCATAGGAAATAGATTTGAACCTAATGAAGTCATTGTTTGTGAAAATAAGCCAAATCTTAAGTCCAACGATAAACCGTTCTACAACAAAGGCAATGTGGATTCAATTCAACACCCTAAAAGACTATGCTAATGAACATTATCTAATTTTGTTGTTTTTGATGGTATATTGAGTGAAGTTGCAATTTAGTAGTTACGTTTATATCTTAATAATTGCACCTAAAGCAATCATCGACATTTAAATTTTTACATTCTGCGTTTAAAACAAATAAATAAAAAACAAATTGTTGGCCCGGTTTACGATCAGCACTGACTTTTTTTTCGTCGCGCTTAGCCTAGTTAATTAAAGCGAGGTCAGATTGACAAGAAAGAAGACGAGAAGCAGATTTACGAGCTTGACAAACAAAGGTGACGATGCGAATCAGCGTCGTTGAATTCAAACGACGAAAGTTTAAGTTGTGTGGGAAACAATCGTTGTTAATTGAACAAATCAATGTCATCTTGTAACGTATGATGACTTCATTATCTGTTATCTCCGTGTTTATGCTTAAGCTTATTGTTTTTGTGTTGTCAGGAATGTTGAGTGTAATTAATTTGAGTTAATGATGTTGGATTATTCGTCTGGTGAAAGCGCCGACCAATTATAAATATATTTCATCTTAAAGATATTTCAGTTTGGTTCAGAGGGAAGAAGAATTAGAGAATGAGTTTTAATAATAAACAATTTTAAAGGTAAATACTCTATAAATAGGGTAACAATTTTTGAGATTCGTTAGTTTTCTAAAATTTTCTAATATTTAAATTTTTCTATTTATCCGCAATAATAGATGGAGATAATGTCATTACAAATGATAACCAAATTACCGAAACTCTAGCCAAATACTTTCAAAACAAAACTAAATCTGAACTCTCCATTTCATATCCCACAAACCAATCACTTCCTAACCCTATCCAAACCAGTCCAATAAACCTCGAGTTCACAGAAGAAGAGTTAAATTTGGCAATTTCTTCAATGAAAAACTCATCTGCAGGTCCTGATGACATCCTGTCTATCTTTCTTAAACATCTACAGGCAGGAACCCTCTTGAAGCTACTTGCGCTCTTCAATAAGATATGGTTCAGCCAAAGCTTTCCAACTCTTTGGCGACAGTCGCTTATCATACCGATCAGGAAAAAAGACTCATCTTCTAACGCTGCCAGTGCCTACAGGCCAATCTCACTAACATGTACAATGTGCAACCTAGTAGAAAAGATGACAAATAAACGTTAGCTTTGGTTTATTAAAGAAAACAATTTGATAGATGCAGCACATTCGGAATTCAGACCCAATCGAAATACGATGGATAACCTGGTACTCCAAACAGACATAACGCAAGCTATATCAAATAAGAATGACGTCATTACAGTTGCCTTAGATTTAAAAAATGCCTTCGACACATTAAACAAAGCTGCTATTTTTAGAAAACTAGAGCAACTTAATTTAACGAGTAATATAACCTTTATAAATAATTTCCTACAAGAGAGATCATTCAAAGTAGTTGCAAACGGGAAAACATCTACATCACATATCTTACAAAATGGAGTCCCTCAGTTCTCAGCCCCACACTATTCCTTCTTAGCATTAACGATATAAACTCTCTTGTTCTCCCTCCAATAAAATACTCAATATACGCAGATAATCTTGTTCTTTATTGCCAAGGTAAAGTTACAAGAAGCACATGCTCTTTACTCCAAAACACTCCATGAAATTCTGTAGAACACATCACACTCACCCTCCTCTAGTTCACCTAAATGGATCTCCTAACTACAAATATCTGGGAATCTGGGTAAATGAAAATCATGACCAAGGTGTGACAAGCATTTATAAAAATGAAAACAATGTTTGTTAATCGAGACCTTTCTCTGGAGCTGGGGATAAGTGCCCTAAGATGCTAGGTGTTCTCGACTTTGTTGTATGTAATGAAAAGATGGACACTAAAAGTGGATACTACAAAGAAGTTGGAATCATTTGAGATGTGGTGCTATAGGAGGATTTTGAAAACACCATGGACTCAACAAGTTACAAATGCAGAAGTGTTGAAAAGCTACAAAAGGGCCAGAGGTGCAAAATATGAGATATTTCTCATTATGCAAGACATAATCAAGGATTAAAGATCCATAGAAAGACTAAGAAGTACCTGGCTAAGAAACCTAAGAGAGTGGAATCTCAATAGAAACCTCAGTAGATCTTTTCAGGGCAGCCGCCAATAAAGTACGGATAGCTGTAATGATAGCCAACCTCCGATAGGAGAAGGAACTACAAGAAGAAGAAGAATTATGGTCAGTGATTACATAGTCTGCCACAACTGGATAGATATACTCAGGAAGTATATGTGAATTGATGAAAATTTGGTCCAAGCACGTTTTCATATGAGTAGGAGATGTAATTGCAGGCAAAAAGCCATGTTCTCCTAAAATATTCAGGTAATCATCCTTGGCTCTGGTGTTTCGTACAAGATCTATATTAATATTTCCCACGATGAAATTCACGTCTTCTTCTTCTTAACATGCCATACACCAAAGTGCGTAGGCGACTATCTCATTACTAGAATTCTGTTCTTGGCGGCGTGACACAGCTCACCTGTATTGTGTATTCCTGTCCATTCTTTAATATTCCTTAACCAGGACAATTGTTTGCGGCCGGCTCCTCTCCTACCTTCGATCTTCCCTTGTAGGATTAACTGTGGTATTTCATATTTTGCTCCTCTCAATATGTGCCCAAGGTAACCAATCTTGCGTTTTTTAATTAATTCAAAGAGTTCTCTTTCCACGCCGGCTCTATTAAGGACGTCATCGTTTCGAACTCTATCCACCCAAGGTATGCGCATCATTCTTCTCAATGACCACATTTCAAATGCTTCAAGTTTGTTGATAGATGTTTTTTTCAAAGTCCACGTTTCCATGCCATAAAGCAAGATGGACCATATGTAGCACTTGACCATTCTGTAGCGTATTTCGAAGTTTAGGTGTTGATTACATAGGAGCGGTCTGAATTTCACAAAAGCTTGTCTTGCCATTTGTATTCGGGTTTTTATCTCGTGTTGTGGATCCGATTGGTCATTGATTGTGGTGCCAAGGTATTTAAAAGTTTTCACGCGATTTATACGATTGTCACCTATGCATAATATCGGGTTTTCTGGAGGGTTTCTGCTAATGACCATATATTTCGTTTTCAAAATGTTGATTTTGAGGCCATATTTTTTACCTATGCTATTCACCCTATCAAGTAATAACTGCTGATCTTCCAAATTATCAGTTATAATCACTGTGTCGTCCGCATAGCGTAGGTTGCTAATTGGTAGGTAAATTCACGTCTACGTTGGGAAAATAATTTGCAAGATATTGGTATAGCTGGAGTATGAATTCATTCGTTGGCAATGATGGTGATCTGTAAATTGCTATTATTTCAATGTTATCATTAAAGTATTGCACTTACAAATAGCTGTTATATCACCTATAAACACTACTTGTGACAGTGCCTGGCTTAAAAAAGGTTAGGTTTATCCTATTAATGTAATACACCCTGTAGATACAAAAACATGCCGCAAATTTTATGCCTTTTTGATTAAATACATAATGCATGTAGATTTAATCCACTTTGAAACCAATTTATTAATATAAATGATCAGTCGTATAAAAATTTCACTAGCGATTAACTTTTGTTCAATACATCAATTTATTTTTTGTGTAAATTGTCAAGTTTTTATTCAAATTCGAAACGTCTATAAATGTACCAGCACTAAAGCCTCGTTAATTCAATGTGTTTTGAATTCTCCGTATTGTGACGCTTGAAAACTGGTTCAAAATCATTTTTTGTCCAAACGACCTTGCTTTAATTAACAATCCAATAAAACCTCATTAGCAAGAGCAATTATTCGACAAAAAAAAATAAATAAATAAACTATTTGTGTAATAAATCACCCTGTATGTTCTGGACCAGACTTAATATAATACCCAAGCATACTAATTAAATCAAATAATACGGTAATAAATACCGTGTTAGTTTTTTGTTTTGCCAGTTGTATAGGGCCTTATTAGCATTTAGGCAAAACGGATTCAACTCCAAGGTATGACAGGTTAACAGAGGAAAGAAGAACACAACAACCACGAAGACGAGACCAGAGACGGTTCAAGAAATGTTCGTTTAGTCAGTATTTTAATTTAGTCAAAAATTATAATTTAAAAAAATGTATTGAAACACGTCATGCATGGCGTGTTTCACCATAAAAAAACTTTGCAATGGAGACAGTATCTTGACTTTAATTAGAGAAAAAGAAGATAATTAACACTGAATAAAGCTAATAATATGTGTCAAAATTACTAAAAGAAAAACTAGTCCAGCAAAATTATATAGAAAATTACAGACAATACCAAAGAAAAAAGAAAAAATCCAAACTGAGATCAGTCGGGAGTGAACTAACATTATAAGATAAAGACCACTGTCATTCTAAACAGAATAAACTGGATCTGGGCAGCTCAAAGAGATTAAAGTGGCTATGTGCGAGTCATTTTGACATCAATTGGTGCATTATCATCTATTTCAGCCTTTGCCGCTTCTCGCATTTCGACCGCCATTGTTTTCTGTCCATCCATTCGTCTTTTTTATGGCTCTATCTCTCATTATGTGCCGTAAACTTTCTTTCCAGGCAACTGAAGGCCTTCTTCTTCTTCTTCTTCTTGTTTGTTGTGGTATGTAATGTAAAGCTTTCTTTGGCGATATATCTTCATTCTTTCGCTTCACGTGACTATACCATACTAGTTGTATTGTTTCAATTCTGTCTACACTCTTTCTTCTTATATCTTCATTCCTGATATGATCTTTTTTGAATACACCACGCGCACTCTTTAGACCATAGTAGAGAGTTTAGAATATTTACCGCTTTTTTCTCTACTGCGTTCTATTTTCGATGTCCCTTTTGGTAGTGCCTTCTTTAGATATTATAGATCCGAGATATTTATATTCATTGCATGTTTTTGTGTTTCTAATTTCTAACTCTGGATCTTCTTCATCATTCTCTACTTTAAGATACTCTGTCTTTGACATATTCATATTGAGGCCTCATTTTTCATATTCTTTCTTTAGTTTTCTAAACATGTAGTCCATGTTCTCCTCATCATTCGCTACGACTACCTGATCATCTGCGAAAAAGAAAGTTGTTAGACATTTACCACCGCATATGCCTATTCCCATTTCGGATACATGTTTCCTCCACTGCTCTAGCGATGATTAAATATATATTTTAAATAAGATCGGACATAGACAACATCCTTGTTTAAGCCCCTTTGTAATTGGAAATAATTTAGATATAAAGTCTCCTTCTTTAACAACACTTCTTGCACTGAGCACTGACACTTTCTACTGAGACCCACTTTTGTCAATGCTTGAAACAGTTTTTCAAATGTAACGTAATGTATGCCTTCTCTAAATCTACAAACAATAGGTGGGTAAATAGATTCCTTGACTTCCGTTTTTTGATTACCTGCTGCAAAACGAATATACCATCAATGCACGATCTTCCTGCACGAAATCCATTTTGTTCTTCTATGTCTTCGTATTCTGATTCTATTCTTTCTATTATTATTTGACCGTATAACCTCCTCACTGAGCTAATAACAGTTATTCCCCTACAATTAGAGCATTTAAGTTCATTCCCTTTCTTGAATAATAAGCTGATGTATCCAACATTCCAATCGTCGGAAATATTTTCTCCTTTTAAGCATTTGTTAAATAGTTGAACCAATATCTCATGTAATATTTTTGGTCCATACTTTACTAACTCAATTGGGATGTCTCCAGGTCCTGCTACTTTACCGTTAGTTGATCTTTTGATGGCATCGCTTAACTCTCCGGTTGTTATCTCAATTATTTGTGCATGTTCGGATATTTCTTCCATTTCGATCTCTTGGAATTTACATCTATCATCTGTCAATAAGACCTCATAGTGGTTTTTCCACTGTTTCAGACTTAGTACTACTGCTTTTTATAATCATTTCACTTTATCTTTAAATCAACATTCCAAGTACTTTGTTTTTGTCCTACTAAGTGTTAAACCTGTGTCCTTAAGAGTTGGCTTCCACTGTTACTGTATTTGCTACTCCTACACCATCTGTATAATTAAGCATCATGGAATGTGACCTTGTTATCTGATCCAAGACTTTTAAATAATAAATAAGGACTTAGCACTGAGACCTGGACAATCCAACTTTCCCATGAAACTTGAAACTCATTTCTTCTTGAATGCTCAACACAGTATCTCTCTAACAACTCTAATAAATGCTTTCTCAAGAATAATAAATACCACACGAGTGTTACTTTATTCGTGTATTTTTTCATCAGCTACTTCATAATGAAAATTGTATGTGTTGTTAATTTGTCTTGCATAAAACCAAACTGATCGAATATTTCCGTTTCTTCACATATCAATTACACCTTCCCATATTTTCATTGTGTGACTAAATAGCTTTATAAATAAAGTCAATCTTCTTTGTTTTGTAAACAGGTATTAATATAATGCTTCTTCATTCGTTTGACATATTTGTCCCATGTACATAATTCTATTAAATAAACCAGTAAGTCAATTTCTTTCTGTCTCTCGTAATTCTGTCCACAAATAAAGAAATGCAGAATCTAAAAATAGTGTTACTAACAAACGATTTCTCATTATACGCCATCTAAAATGCCCAGAATGCATAAAGAAGCATTAAGCATCCAACAGAAGATGAAAAACCGATTCCTAAAAACCATCCTACAGAAAAAAATAGAAAGAGTGGTAGTTAAACTTAAAATAGAAACGATATTTTATACCAATTGAAAAACCTCAACTATTTAACTATCCGGAGAAACAAAAATATCGTCAGAAAATCAAGGAGTATACGTGATTTTATGTGAGGACTGTGACAAATCGTACATCGGACAGACGAATCGAAGAATCTATGTTAGACAAGGAGAACATAAAAATGCCATTAAAATAGGAAAAAAAGTCCTTCCTTGCACAACATGTCTCAAATAGAGAAAATACAATAAACTGAACCAAACGACGATGTTGGCTAACATTGAAATAAAAAAAAACCTAAAATCAAAAGCAATAGAATTTGAAAAATCTCAACAATCAAAGTTAAAGAGATGATGCTTAAAGACTTAAAATAAATAACATAAATTGTCCAGTATACACGAAAATAAAAAATTATCAAAAATTGCCTACGAATATTTCAGGTACGGCCCTGTGGACTGCAGAAAAGGGCAATTATTTTGCCGGGGGATGTGTGTATGTGTGTGCATGTCTCGGACGACATTTCGGGAGTAAGTGAAGAGTTGGCCATTGTATTTTAGAAAGATCTGCGCAGCGACTGGTAAACGCGATTCAATAGGCTTTAATTTTCGGTAGACGATTTCGAATTTCAGCAGTCCCAAAAACGTTTGCAATTTTTTTATTAATTATAAACTAAAAAATATTTTATTTACTCAACTTCTGATATCGTTTAAATAAAGGTAGACTATATAAAAGAGGTGGAGACTTTTAATAAATAAGATGATGCTTTATGAAGATTTTTCTTGCGAAAACATTAATAATACAAGTGAAATATCAGAACAAATAATTTAAAAATACATGGATGATCAACGTTTAAAAGACGTTGAAAACAATCTTTTTTTTTAACAAATATACCTTCATCAATCACTAAGGGTTATTAGCGCGGGGGCATACACAAACAGTATGATACATATTGTTACACAAACGAAAAATATTGTTCTTTTACAACCTGGTACGTAGTTTAGTCATTTTCAGATAACTTAATAAAGACTGTAAGTTTGACATTAGTACACTTTTAAATTGTCACTAACGGCACAGGCGATTCTTTCGTTCTGGTACACTGGCTACTCGACAATAATATGTTTCACTGACAACTGAGTTTTGCACTTGGTACACATCGGAGCAACCTCCTGGTTGAAGATATGCTTGTGGGTAAAGAAAGTATGCCCTATTTGGAGTTGGTTGATGATGACTTGGTCTTTTCTATTACTTGGTAAGATCAGTTTGGTTACTACTTGACTTATACATTCCTTGAGTTTGCTGGCAGTATGATCCCAAGTATTTTGCCACGATCTGTACATGTGTGCTTTGATATTTACTTTGCAATCAGTCCAAGGCATTTGATTTATGATATCAATACTTTGGTCGTTTGTTACATTGCTTGCCAGAGAGTCCACTTCCTCATTACCACTTATTCCCCCATGGGAAGTGTTTTGTTGAGTCTGTAGATAAGATACCTCTTCTTTGGTCTTGAGGAGTATGGCGTGAGTTGTATATATATATATATATATATATATATATATATATATATATATATATATATATGTATATATATATATATATATATATATATATATATATATATATATATATATATATATATATATATATATATATATATATATATATATATATATATATATATATATATATATATATATATAAGCGAGGTTCCTACAGCCTCTGCCGTTTCTCGCATTTCGACCGCCATCGTTTTCTGTCCATCCATTCGTCTTCTCTGATGGCTCTATCTCTCATTATGTGCCGTACATTTTCTTCCCAGGCAACTGAAGGCCTTCCCCTTCTTCTTCTTTGTTGTGGTATGTAATTTAAAGCTTTCTTTGGCCATCTATCTTCATTCATTCGTTTCACGTGACCATACCACACTAGTTGTCTCGTTTCAATTCTATCTACACTGGAATATACAGTATTTGTCCTCCTTCTAATATCTTCATTCCTGATGTGATCTTTTTTGGATATACCACACGCTCTCCTTAGAAAATCCATTTCTACTACTTCTATTCTTTTTCTATCCTTCTGCGTTATCTGCCAAACCTCTGCCCCATAAGTCATAATAGGCTCTACCAAGGTTCGATAGATTGTCAATTTCGTTTCTTGTCTAATATCTTTAGACCAAAGTAGAGAGTTTTGAATGTTTACCACTTTTTTTCCCTGCTGTGTTCTGTTTTCGATGTCTCTTTTGGTAGTGCCTTCTTTAGATATTATAGATCCGAGATATTTATATTCATTGCATGTTTTTGTGTTTCTAATTTCTAACTCTGGATCTTCTTCACCATCTCCTATTTTAAGATACTCTGTCTTTGCCATATTCATATTGAGGCCCCATTTTTCATATTCTTTCTTTAGTTTTCTAAACATGTAGTCCATGTCTTCCTCGTCATTCGCTACGACTACCTGATCATCTGCGAAAAATAAAGCTGTTAGACATTCACCACCGCCTATGTCTATTCCCATTCCGGATACTTGTTTTCTCCACTGCTCTAGCGATGATTGAATATATATTTTAAACAGGGTCGGAGACAGACAACATCCTTGGTTAAGCCCCTTGGTTATTGGAAATGATTCAGATATAAAGTTTCCTTCTTTAACGACACTTCTTGCATTTTTGTATATATTTGCGATAGCATCCACATACTCTCTACTGAGACCTACTTTCGTCAATGTATAAAATAGTTTTTTCAAAGGTACCGTATCATATGCTTTCTCTAAATCTACAATCAATAGGTGGGTAGATAGATTCCTTGCCTTCCGTTTTTCGATTACCTGCTGCAGAACGAATATATTATCAATGCACGATCTTCCTGCCCGAAATACATTTTGTTCCTCTATGTCTTCATATTCTGATTCAATTCGTTTTTTTATTATTCGACCGTACAACCTCCCAACTGAGCTAGTAACAGTTATTCCTCTATAATTAGAGCAATTGCGTTTATCCCCTTTTTTGTATATTGAGCTGATGTATCCAACATTCCAATTATCAGGGATATTTTGTCCTTTTAAGCATTTATTAAATAGTTTAACCATCATCTCGTGTAATATTTTTAGTCCATACTTTACCAACTCAATTGGGATGTCTCCAGGTCCTGCTGCTTTACCGTTTTTCGATCTTTTGAGGGCATCGCTTAACTCTCCGGTTGTTATCTCAATTATTTGTGTATGTTCAGATATTTCTTCCATTTCGATATCTTGGAATTTACGTCTATCCTCTGTCAATAAGACCTCATAATGCTGTTTCCACTGTTTCAGATCTATTAATTTTAAGTTAGATTTTTCCTTTCCTTCCCTCCGGAGAGACTTTATCACCTTCCACGCTTGCCCAACTCTTGTTGTATATAGCTGTTTTATTCCAAGTAATGCGCTCATTGAATTGGTGATGATAACAAATTTTCTTTCATTGATAGAACATTTTTTCATGGCCTGGTGTATTGCCGTAAGTTCTCCAGTATATATACAACAATTTGTTGGGATTCGTATTGTAGACTTGACGTTTTCGTAAATGTAGGCTGCAGCATGTCCTTCATCATATTTGGAAGCATCAGTGAAGATTTGATGGGTTGTTGGGTATTTGGATATTACATTTTTATAAGATTGCTATATAAGGAAAGATATATAAAGGCCAATAGACTCAGATGGGCAGGACAGTAACGACAATCGCCTTATAAACAATGTATTCTGGGAAAGGCCAAATGGAAGAAGGTCTGTAGGGTGGCCTAGAAAAAGGTGGAAAGATGTAGTCAGAGAATCTAGAAAAGATGGGAGTGCGACAATGGGAATTACTGGTACAGGACCGACAAACATAGAAGGCAATAGTAAACGCGGCAAAGACTCACAAAGAGTTGTAGCGCCATTGATAATGATGCTGTTTTGGATTTGGATTGGAATGTTTCGGGAGTTCTTTTAGAGACGTGTCTATTTTTGGAGGTTTGATCATCCAAGGAGGAAAATTTACATGAATAGGCATAGTAAGACTGAACTGTTCTAAATTAAGACCAATACGTTTTATTCTCACAGAAAACGGTAGTTTTTTATTGCAATATTTCTGTAAAAATCGTACGATATAATTTTGCAAAGTATTGTCAAGTAGGTTACATTGCTGTTATTTGCTGAAATTTTAGCAACGTAATTTAGTGATAGGAGTTGCCTTCGTTGGCTTAAGGGCAGTTCATTAGCCAGAGCTTGTAAGCTGCTTACTGGACTAGTTTTTGTGACACCTAATACTAATCTCAAGCACATACTTTGAATGTAGTCTGTGTGAAGTTTTTTTAAAGATGTTTTGTTATAGTAAGTTCATTTGAGTATAATGAACTTTTTTTCATTGTAACAAACTCAAATCAGTTGATATTATACATTTCTATTTTATAACCATTACGTCCATTAAATCATCCATAATGGTTTCCCATTTCCTTCTGGTTAAGTAAGTAAAAGGCGAAGATTTTCAATGAATGCTTACACAAATTCTTAACTTCAGAAGTTGTAAAAAGTAATTAGCTTCTTGTTAGCGAGATTTAACACCAATTAG
Organism: Diabrotica balteata; assembly: GCA_918026665.1. Lineage (NCBI taxonomy): Eukaryota > Metazoa > Arthropoda > Insecta > Coleoptera > Chrysomelidae > Diabrotica > Diabrotica balteata. Next base: position 2,495,841 of record OU898276.1, read on the forward strand.
AGATTGCTACGTTTCGTGCAAAAATATAAAGTTCCGCGACTTCCTCAATACTGTTGAGTTTTTAAATTAAATGCCGCTTTATATCATTAATTCCTAAATTAAAATTTATAATTTTATTGTCGTTTTTTGCTACGCTAACTAAAAAGCTGTAATTGGTTTTCCTTTTTATGTTTTCACATTATGGCAATTTGATTTCACTGATAATCAACGCACATAACAGTTCGTCGAATATTGGTATTTTATGTAAAAGAGTAAAGTTATCTAAAACAGTAAAGCTAAATTCTTTGAAAATTTTAATAGGACCAAAATACAGGATCTGCTATATAACTTTCATAATAAGATGCTAACTAGGACTACTATAGTATACAAATGATGTAGAAGACAGCTACAAAGACATAATAAAAATTATCTGGATGTATAGATATCTAATGCACATCTATACAAGAAGGAAAAAACTTTCATAAATAAAACATCAGGGACAGATTAAATAAACAAAACATCATGAATCTACCAACAGGCAATGGTGTATCTTACATTAATTATCAACAGCCTACTGAAGTTTAAACACTCGTCATCCAACTGGAACGGCGCTCATGCAGCTATGATACCAAAACATGCACAAAACAGCACCTTCCTACAACCTTACTGACGTTGATTACAAGCTAAATTGCGAAACGAATCATATTAGAGGCTAAAAGAAGAAACAGAACAGCTCAGAGTCTTACCAATGGCAGCGAATGGCTTCAGACAAGAATCTTATTTTAAATTACAGATACTGACGATAACCGAATATATTAGCCAAGGATTTATGACACGCACCGTTTAGTTTGATTAATAATATCTTATTAAATTGTTTTCTAATAACTAGATTTATTATAATGAAATTAAAGGTGGACTGGATAAATGCTCAAGTTTTACTTGAGCATAAGGCGGCATAAATGCTCAAGTTTTACTGAAAAATTTGTCAGAACAAACCTCAGAGGGTCACCTCAATATATAAGTGCTTTCATCAATGTGACTTGGAGTTAATACGACGTGGAGTGAGGCAAGGATGTATTTTATCGCCTCTACTTTTTAATATCTACTCCGAATTTTTTTAAAAAAGCCTTAGTTGAAAATACAGAAATTAAAATCAACAGAATTAATGTCAACAATCTCAGATATGCAGACGATACGGTACTTATTGCGTCAAATAAAAAAGATCTGCAACGAATTATAAACAGGGTAGCCGAAGCATGTGATGAATATAGACTAAAACTTAATACATCTAAAACAAAACTTATGGTTGTCAGCAAAACGGAGTTACAACCAACGAATATCAGAGCGTATGGAATAGAGTTAGAAAGAGTCCACAATATTACCTATTTGGGTGCAAACTTAACGATAACTGGGATATAAATAAAGAAATAAAAAGACTCAGATTAATACGCTGCTACATATTCTCCACATTGCTGTATGATATGGAGAGCTGGACATTTACAGAGACATTAATGTTTACATCGAATGAAAAAGAGCACAGAAATAACAAAAACGATAAAAATTTGAAAGTTATCATATTTCGGTCATGTAATGAGACATACTGAGAGGTATAACCTTCTACACCTCATAATACAGGGTATAATCGCCAGAAGGAGTCTCCCAGGCCGAAGAAGAACATCCTGGTAGAATTCAGAGTGTGGTAAAGAGGTTGTTTTTAAGATTAACTCTATCAGAAAAACGAAGGGACGACCGCGTTCTAGAAAAAAATGATCAAAAAAGTTAGCTATGAGTAATTTGATTCAGAGTTTTAAATATCTGGAATCTCATTACTGCAGGAGTCAAATCAAGAAAAGAACTTATCTACCATGTGATCTTAATATAGAAAGCTCTTTAAACTTTACGTCACATCAGTGGATAGCTCTCTTATTGTTAAGAAACATTATTTTCGTTCATATTATTCAACGCACTATAATATAGGTTTTGGAACACCTATTACATACGCATACTCTCTTTGCTTAAGATATAAGGAAAGAAATAGATGAGAAGCAAAAAAAAGAACTTAATGTTTTACAGGAATTGCATAAACTTAAAGCAAAAGCATTTTAAAAAATTCTTAAAACTAACAGCAGCAAGAAAGAAGTTTTTTCAACGGATTGTCAAAAAACTTAGTTCTTCCGAAATTACCTGACCAGAGGTTACTTTTCTTTCCAATATAATCTTTACAATTTTTCAATTGTAAATAGTACTTCTAATAATATGAAACTTAACTCTGGCACAGTTTCAGCTTAGCTATGGACCGATTTAGATTTGCCAAAAAACTTAAGTGTTATAGCTTCAGCATTGTTTCATATATTATCAAAATATAAATTTTCCAGAGATTTAAAGAAATTTTGATTTGTGCAGATCAAAATAAAAATATTACAATGATCATCATGCTTGCAAGTTTTCTTCATAAAAAGGCCCCTAATAATATTCGCTGTATTGAACTAAGATTCCTATTTGTAGGACACAGTTTTATGCCACCATATAGAGTTTTTTGGTATTTCTGAAGGCAAAATGAAAAAAAAACAGAAATAACTCATCCAGAGAACTACATATCTACCATAGAGCAAAACGCCACAATCTATAAATTGGTTGAAGACTGGGACGCGTTTGATTAGAAAACCTCAGTATCAGAAGTTATTAAACCACCAGGAGCTTAGGACTTTCAATTTCAACAGTGCAAAGGCTTTAGGATTTTGAAGCAAAATGATAACACAATTGAAGTTCAGGGCGAAGTCAACTATAATACTTCCATTGGTGTTTCAAAGGGCATTTGTAAGAAAGGAAAACATATTCGTTCGATTAATCCTGACAAATTTGGAGCTGGCAAAGTAAGTGATTTTGGCAAAGTAAGTGTTTTGATTTCGAAAAAATATGCTCATAAAATTGAGAAATACGTGGGAATAACAAAAAGAATCGCTTTATTAATTATAAATATCAACAAAAAGGTCACTTTAAAAATAATTTCATCTACACACACAGACGAAGAAATGGAAGAATTCTATGAACACCTCACAGAGTCCGTATCGAAACACTACATACACGATTATAATGGGCGATTTTAATGCGAAAATTTAATTGCCGAATAGATTCACGGTACAGGATGTTAATCCACAATATATATCAAAATGCCACTATAAGAATTCAGCTAGACAGAAATTTGCAAACTCCATTAATTAGAATTTGTAGAGGTGTCAGACAAGGGGATACAATCTCACCCAAACTATTTACTCTGGCGTTGAAAGACATTTTTAAATCTAGAGACTGGGACAATAAAGGGATTTGTATCAACGGGAAATATTTAAATCATCTAAGATTCGCCGATGATGTACTCCTGATAGCAACAACTATGGAACAATTACGAATAATGATTTCAGACCTAGAAAAAACATCTCTTGAGAAGGGACTAAAAATGAATCCAAAAAAAACTAAAATAATGACTAATACAGAAGACAGATCAGTAATTACCATAGGTAGAACAGACATAGAACACGTCCAAGAATATATTTACTTAGGACAAGCTATCAGAGCAGACAAAAGTAACCAGACTAAAGAAATAACCAGAAGAATAAGAATGGGGTGGGCTGCATTCGGAAAACTCTCATATACTATCAAAAACCAAAAAATACCTTTAAAATTAAGAACGAAGGTATTTAATGCATACGTCCTACCTGTTCTGACATATGGTGCCCAGACGTGGATGTGTACCAAGAGCAATTTAGATAGAATAAAGAAAACTCAAAGAGCTATGGAAAGACAAATGTTGGGAATATCGTTAAGATATAAAAACAGGAACGAGTGGATAAGATGCAAAACCGAAACAACAGACGCTGTCGAACATGCATTGAAATTAAAATGGAAATGGGCTGGGCATAATGAAAGATATTAGGATGGAAGATGGAATAAAGAGATTGGCCGCTGGACACCATATACTGCAAAAAGGTAAAGAGGTCGACCGCAAATGAGATGGAAAGATGACATTGAGCAAAGCGCAGATCCAATATGGAAAAGACAAACAGAAGACATAGACAAATGGAGACAAATGGAAGAGGCCTATATTCAACACACGAATAGATTTTGGGCTATAGATAGATAGAAAGTAAGTGATAAAAAGAAGGCCCAGAGTATTGACGAACTATTAGAAACGCATTATGGAACTGATTGGCAAGAAAATTCCTATTTGAAGTTTTATGAAGATGCCATACATTTTTCTCTAAATAATGACGAGGGTGATCCACAACTATTGACAAATGAGTTATGTGAAGAATTTTCTCCAGAAGAAACAAATGGGATGTAAAATTTGTTGTGTTAAAAATGTTCATTTTTATGAGTTTACGTTATTTTCAATTTATAACAATAATTATATAAATATAAACAAATAAATATGTTTTAAGTAATAAGAATCTAATGTTTATAATAATTTATTAAGTGAAGTTAAAAAAAAACACTGTTTTTCCGAAGTTTTCTGAAATTTCCAATCCAAAGTCGCTAAATTTTGTTGCAAATCCCGCCATGTCTATAAATAAAACCAATTTTCTACGGAAACTGCAGCTCAAATATTTGTTATATTGTATTCTTCGAATAAAACACTATACTAGAATACAAGTAAATCAAACAGAAAGCTAAAAATATCACAGGAGTCAGTCCTCTGTAATAGTTTTTCACGTTTCCTGAAAATTTTAATAGATGTGAATTGGTGGATTTTGCTCCTATAACCCTCATAAAAACAAAAAATTGAAATCTGTACTCATAATAATTCGTATGCTGTTCTGATCTTGCGTTTTTATTGTTTGTTGTACAACTTACTGATAAATTTTTCGTTCCTGTTTCACGGTAAATAGTTATTTCTTGAGCAGATTTATCTCATTTGCATAACCGATGAGTTAAAATAATTCTTTTAATGTTTCGTTTGCTTGTAGTAAAAGACGAAATATACGCGAAGAACGAAGAATGATGATTCCTTCGTCGTATGTTTGCTGAGTCGCGACAATTCTCGATTGTGCCCATAACCTATTGAAAATCACAGACTATCTTGTCACTGAGCCAAGATTTATAGCTGTGGTGAAAACTTGGTTTGCTGTTTTAAACCCCCAAAAGCTTACCAAACGGGTCATCAGTGCTTGTCATGATAGAGCGGGGCGACAGAAGGGACCGGAGAGGCTGACATGCGGCAAGTCACTTTAAAAGCAATGCACTCGTCTACACACAACTGAGTTGCGTATTTTTGAAGACTACCGAAGAAATGTACCCAGTCCTCGCGTATTTGAAGATCGTTATCGAGAGATTCGTCTTTGCTGATTTGGTAATGATACCTACATACCAGGAAAGTAAGGAATAATCTCGTATAAATCAACATTCTATAACTGATTCTTAATTTAATTAGATGTTGTTTTTTAAATGATTTTACAGCCATTCACGTTAAGTGTTCAGTCTTTAGAGTTAAGATTATTTGCTAAATTTTTGTTTTTTATCGTTTTTCTTTTTTAATAGTCTTCGACGTTATTTCATCACTTATTATTATCAATTGGCCACGGGATATCAAATATATTGATTAGTTTCAGCTATCCAAATGTTACTTGTCCACTGTATGCCATTATTACCAACTTATATACAGTACTAACTTATGTCCAGTGTAAAAGAAGTCAGTACAGGACTTTTGACCATATTGTTTTCAAGATTACATCTGAAACGTAGACTGGCGACACAAAACATCTGGTTTTTAAATATATGTTTACAAAATAAAGTGATCCCGAAATATATTCAGTTAAAAACCAAAAACCACAGCCCCGCTGCACAAAAAGGAATTCATCACGGTCAGACCAGATGGCTTAAACAAGACAGAAAATACCAATACAAGAAGCGAGATATTATAGCTGTTTATCTTAAGGTATGTCATTCAGAATTAAATTATAGATTAAATAATAGGTATAGAATTTGACATCCTAGATTCTAACGTGAGAATTAATATAGATAATATAATAGATAAAAAAATCAATACACAGTGTAAAAAACTATATAATCTACCTAATTTCCAATAGTAAAAAACCCAATATTCATTATACAAAAAGTTTTTCGAACCATACTTTTTTCAATAGATTTATAAATTTAACAGATACTAAATTTAGTAACAGCGAGATACAACTTTTAGAGAAAGGATTTAAACACAACTTGCCCCAACATAATAATGAGAGAACTTTAGAATATTTAGGTGTAGAATGTGAAGTAGCGTTAAACAAAAGTGCTAACAATATCGAAAAAAGTATAATTGCCAAATCTATTACAGATGTGTGTAGTAAAACTAAGAATTCCTGTTACAAAGAGAATAAAACAGCAATTTCAATTAAAAATAAATCAATAGAAAACAACATTGTGTTTACACAAGCAGACAAAGGTAACACTACTATTAATATAGATAAAATAGAATATAATAATAAAACAATAGAATTCTTAAATAATCAAAATATTGAAACTTTACACACAGATCCGACAGAAAATTATCAAAAACAAATTAAGCTAGCGTTAGAAAATTCAAAAGCAATACTAAATCCAATAGATACTCTTTCATTAAACTACACAAACCGGATCACCCAATAAGACCTGTAGTTTCTTTTTATACAGCTCCGTCATATAAACTTTCAAAAAAACTGTTAGAGATTATTTTAGAACACACTAAATTTTCACCTAAATTTACCATAAAAAATACAATAGAACTAGTTAATAAAATACAACATTTTCAATTACCTAACAACTCCAGATTAATTTCATTTGACGTAAAAAATCTTTTTCCTAGTATCCCTCCTACAGAAACTTTTATTCTAGTAAAAAACCTTTTAGACCAAAATAGTACAAATCCAATAATTACATCTGAAATTTTACATCTTCTTGAAGTTTGCATAAACCAGGACTACTTTGAATTTAATAATAAAATATATACAAATAACAGTGCAGGACTTATAATGGGTAATCCTCTAAGCCCATTGCTATTAGATATTAACATAAACTGGCAGCTTATCATAGTATGTTACATAGATTAACAGAAATTCCGATGTCAAAATACAACTTTGAGACAGAATTAAATATAATTAAGCAAATAGCAGTAAACAACAGATACAACGAACAAACAATTAATAAATTTAGATTTAACAAACAATGTTAAATCAAAAACTACACAACAAAGCCCTGACATTAGTATTTCCACCACCAGAGAAAAAACCCATTACCTTCTGTTCGATTACATATACAGGCAAAATCACAACAAAAATTGCCAAACACATAAAAAAGAAAGGAATAACACCAGCTTTCCGAACAAATAACAACCTAGGCAAATATATTATAAATAACAAGAGCCAAAATAAAAAACACTTAAATAGTGGTGTGTACAAACTTCAATGTGGCGACTGCCCAAAAACTTACATCGGTCAAACTGGTAGAAACTTTGATAAACGAATAGCAGAACATAAAAGGGCTTTCAAAAATAGAAAAACAGATTCGACATACGCACTTCACCTTCTAGATCATAATCATTCTTTTAATGACAAATTTAAAATTCTTCACATTCAAAATAAAGGCCTTAAGCTATCTTTGTTAGAATCTATGGAAATCAACAAATTAAACAACACAGATATAATTCTGAATGACCAACTTGAGACAAACAGTTCTCCCCTCCTCAACCTATTTCATTAGAGACTATAAATTTGTAAACCCAAGCCAAAAATAGATCACTTGAGAAAGGCAATTAGCCGACACATCTGTAGTGATAAGATTTAAAATAAATTTTGTGGAAGTTTGAAAACAAAGTTTTCAGTGTTGAAAGTGTGTGAAACAAAAAAGCCAAACTATCTTCTAATATGTCACTTTACTGGTCTACCAACGACAAAAAACAGTTTATAATTTTCTTGATTTCACTGATCGATATAAATTTTATTTAGTATTGAAAGAGTCTAATAAAGTACTGTCAAGTGACCATTCATAAGTTTTAGCTGTTTATAGGAATACAGTTCATAAAATTCATTTTTGTATAATTTAATTCCTTTATCAGTTCTCTCAACTGTATGTACACCCGTATGATCCGTAATATATGATACAATAATAATACGAATGAATTTTAAATTTGGCATTTCATCCCTTGTCTACGTCATAATTGGTCACTTTGCCAAGCAACTCACCAAACTATTGATCAATAATTGTGAAAAATACTGTTTTATGGAATCTCTTGTGAATTGACTTTTAAACCACTATAGACCACCTTAGAAACCTAAACAACTACGAAACTACTTCTATCTTTACAAATCAGGATAATATATCAATCTATCTTAAGTCAATAACCTCAGACAGCAAGGAATTCTCAGCAGATTTATACCAAAATTTGTCAGGGACACACAGAAAAAAATTGCAAGAGACGATGAACGCAATGCAAAATATGCATCAAAAGAAAAAATGAAGCCTACCGAAAGACGCTTACACGACGAACTAGATCAACTGTAGAGAATTACCAGATAAAGAGAAAAAAAGAAAAGAGGAAATACAAAGGAAAAAATGGAATCACCCAAATGGGGAACTTAAAGTAAAGAAAACCTTAACAGAGAGAAAGAATTCAGAGCATTCTCCAAGAAACATCAACAGAAAAGAATTCAAGGCAATCACAAGACAATGCAGAAGTCATAATGGCAACCTATTAACAACAACGAAAGATGTATTGAATAGATCTTTGGAATACTGTAACCAGACACTTAATATAAAGGAAGAAGAAAACCTGGAAGACAAAAGAGTGAAGAGGAACCACCAAAGATTCTTGAAGTTAAAGATGCAGATAAGAAACTAGACAAAAACAAATCATCCCCAGAATAGATAATCTTTCAGCTGAACTATTTAAAGAAGGTGCCCATGGAAAGAATGTGCCCAGGAATATGGACACAGAAATCCCATCCCCATCCTCCAATGATTCTAATATTGGAATACTTTGCACCATACACAAAAAAGGAGATATCCTTGAATGCACTAACCACAGAGGAATTACGCTTCTAAATGCAGCGTATTTTCCACAGTACTATGTCACTGTGTGGCACCATATGCAGAACGAAGTTTCCACAGTACAAAGCAGCCTCTAAAACTTTACAAAACAGTGAATGACAATGGATATCGTAAAACATATTAAGATACAACGTCTAAGGTGAATAGGGTATGTAATGCGGATGGAACAAAATGGTCCATCGAGAAAACCGCTTCTAGATAGATCCATTGCTCAGAGAAGAAGAAGAAGACCCAGAAAAAGGTTCCTCCCTTGGCGGAGGAAGGCGATGGATAGGGATAACTGGAGAGAAATTCTTGAGTAGGCTAGGATCGACGTAGGATTGTAAAGCCAGAATATGATGATGACAGAGAAAAAAAAGAAGGCAAAAACGTTCATTCAGACAAATTATGTATACTATTTGACAAAAATTAATGTTTTAACTCCTTTTGAGATAGATATATTAAAAAATAGTACTTTTAATCTTATAAGACATGTATATTTCATAAGTAGATATAATTGACGAATTAATGACGTCACTTACTATTCACTATTAATTGCGTGAATCAAAATCGAAACGATCTAAATTTTACAAATCCTTTTTGATGTTAGCGTTCAATACGAGGAGAAATCATTTAGCAACAATTTGTTAAAGTTGACAGGAACATATTTTTACAAATTTGTAAGCAAAATATTTTGCACATAAAAATTAATTAATTAGCAGATTTTATTAGATATGGAAGCAATTAATTAACCTTTTAGTATTCTATCTGGCAAATGTTATTCGTACCGGCTTTATCTGTATTATCTAGTGTCATTATTTATATTCATATAATATAAAATACGTATACTGTTTGGTATTAAAATATTTGAGTAGTTAATATTTCTATTATGTTAATTAAATTTGATTGATCTTACGCTATATAAATATAATATTTAACTATACTTGAGAGAGGGTAATCGAAATTATGTGACAAATATGAGTGAATTTATGTAAGCGGACAGGTCCTGCACTCGGGTGCAGGACCTCTAACAGAAACGTTAGAAAAAATTAGAAATCTTAGAGATGTAAGTCAAAATAATGAAATGCAAAATGCTATCAAATACATAAAGAAATTTTAGAGAAATATAAGATAACTTGTAGCAGTTTTTTCCCTATGTAAATCATAAAAAGATCGTACGGTTTTTATGAGACATTTAATAAATTGGGTCTTGGAATTTCTATCACTATCGCCATATTACCCCTGGCGAAATCTACGTAACATGATACATCTTGCTTTAGAGAATACAGAAAACAGAGTCAAAGTAAACAATTATGCATCGGACAAATTTATAGTAAACGAAGAATTAAGGCAGGGCGATCCTTTGTCATCATTACTCTTCAATTTATGCCTAGAAAAAATAATGCAAGATGCGAAAATCAATAGAGAGGGACTCCTATATCATAAAAGACACCAAGTTTTGGCATTTGCGGATGATATAGTGTTGCTGGCAAAAGGAAAAAAGATCTACAGGAGATAGTACAGAGAATAGTAAAAGCAGCAAAGAAAATGGGTCTTTACATAAATGAAACTAAAACAAAATGTATGCTGTGTACAGATAATCAGTTTAGGGATGGACAAAAATTTAAAGTAGAAGTAGAAGAAAGATCATCATACGAATTCGAAATGGTAGAAAGATTTACATACCTAGGTACAATAATAGCATGTAAACCTAACATTAAAGAAGAAATACAAGCTAGAATAATGGCAGGCAATAGAAGTGTACATGCTCTTACTGGAATGTTGAAAAGCAAATTTTTATCAAGAAAAGCAAAAATACAGTTATACAAAACAACTATACAACCAATAGTAACATACTGCAGTGAGACGTGGACAATGACAAAAAATGAACAAAATTTACTGGAGAAATGGGAAAGGAAAATCCTGAGGAAGATATATGGAGGAATAATAAGGGACGATTTATGGATAAGAAAATCAAATGATGAGTTAAAAAATTATATATTCAACCTAACATAACAGGAGTCATAAAGGTGCAGAGACTAAGATGGCGAGGTCACCTAGAAAGGATGCCGAAGGCCTCCAAAAAGGGTACTAAACTACACTATAACTTTAAAAAAAATAAGAAGGCCAAAAAATAGATGGAATCAGGAGGTAGAAAAAGATATGGAAGAAATCGGACTAGACGGCCAGAAAAGAAAAATGAATAACAAGAAGGAATGGAGAAAAGTCAGATATCGAGCCAGAGAAGATCTCAGTACATAAAGGAAAGCAAAAATGAAGAAATAACAAAATTTTTAAGCCATGTGCCTCTAAGGCCTTTAGTGCTATTGTATTTATATATATATATATATATATATATATATATATATATATATATATATATATATATATATATATATATATATATATATATAAAGAATTAAATCTTTTAGCGAAAGTCGCTATCGCTTATCGCTATCGCTATATATATATATATATATATATATATATATATATATATATATATAGCCGCTATAGCCGCTATCGCTATATATATATATATATATATATATATATATATATATATATTATATATATATATATATATATATATATATATATATATATTGATAAAGTTGTATTTTATTAATTTTATTTTTTATTTATAATAAATGTAATTTTTAAAATATGTGGTTCGTTGTTTAATTTAATATATACCTCAGCTAGCTCAATTATATGTTCTAAGCAATCTGTCACTGTGTGACGTCGACTCTGTAGTCTCCTGGTAGAGTTCAAAAAAAAATTAAACCAAAATTTACTTTAGACCTTTGATCAATTAACCCAAATGAAGCACGTTATTTATTAATATTGAACAAATTTAATATAAACAATAAAATTCGTCTGCAACTTCGGTTGCCTTTAAAAATTTACAAAAAATAGGAATCGTTTAAGTCTTAACGTGGTTTAGTGACGTGACAATAAAAATGTATTACAAAATGTGGAGACTCTCTACAAGTACCTAAAAACTAAATAAATATTGCAACTTTATAAAGTGTTTAAATGAACTATAAAGAAAAAGAAAATGAACACTTTATTCCGCTGACTATTCAAATATAATCAAAATTTCAAATGATCCCCAAAATTATTGTCCAACCTCACTTTAAAACAGTTCTGATTTCTTTAAAGGAAACTAACTACTCAAAAATAATCGGTGAAACTGGAATATCAATCCTCTCTTCGGAAGTTAAGGTACGTACTATTCTATTTTTAATTTAATGATCATTAATAATTTCAATTTTTAAGGCCTATCGCAATTATGTTAATTCATGAATTTTAATTTTCTCAATTTAAATGACATTTCTATACTCCAATATAATTTATAAGTGAAATTGTTTCTCTTACTCTCTGGAGCAAATTTCTGGATATCTCTGCTGTGGAAACTGTGGAAAAACTAAATTTTAATTAGACGAGTTAAAAAACACTCCCGACCTATTCCACAGTTTCAGGGCTCTCCTTCGTCCAAAAAAACCTCGTCGGCGTCCTCTCCAAAAACCAATTCCTCTTATTATCCGTTGCTAACAGCAACCAACGTTCTTTTTTTTTCTGTCTTCTATTTAAATATTTTAAACCATAAAACTGTCCTGTTTGACATATTTGTCATGCCACATTACTTTCTCATAATCACTTTAATCACATATAATTTGGGAATTTACAAAAAAAAATGTTTAGATATAAAAACTTATTCTATTACAATACTTATTTTATTCTTTTCATCTCCACATCATTGTAATTTCTTATTTAACAAAACCCCTATTAATTTAGCTCCCACAGACTGTCAAATAAACGGCCAAGCAATTTATTTTCTGACGTTTATTAAAATTTCTATGTTTAAATATTTTTTAAAATTCTTCTTTTTTTGTTCTTTTTAAGGTTTAGACGATTCACCTATACACTAGGCAACTATACTATTCAGAAATTATTTAACACTATACCAGGTAAGTCAAAATTAATTTATTTAACAATTTACTAATCTTTTTCTCTCTTTTATTTCAGAGTCGAACCCACATTGTGATGGCTTCATGAAATTCATAAACAACAAACTCATATAAAAATCCATTAAAGTTGTATATATTTAACATATTGAAATCATTTCAAATATATATATATATATATATATATATATATATATATATATATATATAAATTAATATCACTACTACACTGTTCACTACGCTGTCACTACTATAGCAGTGTAGTAGTGACAGCGTAGTGAACAGTGAACAGTGTAGTAGTGTCTGGGGGCTCGGGAGACTGAGACCTCGGAAGCCCTGAGGAAGGCATCAGAGAGGATGCCGAAAGCTCGGCAAAATGGATATCGACGCGGTTCAACCCGGAAGACTGGTGAGTTTGATATTAATTTTAGTAATAATATTAATCTTAGCTCTTAATAAATATATGTATATATATATATATATATATATATATATATATATATATATATATATATATATATATATATATATATATATATATATATATATATATATATATATGTTCGGAAAGATTTCCGCGGTTAGTACAATAAAAACTAGAGCTAAGATTAATATTATTACTAAAATTAATATCAAACTCACCAGTCTTCCGGGTTGAACCGCGTCGTTGTCCATTTTGCCAAGCTTTCGGCATCCTCTCTGATGCCTTCCTCAGGGCTTCCGAGGTCTCAGTCTCCCGAGCCCCCAGACACTACTACACTGATCACTGTCACTACTGACAGTGCCGTGAATAGTGATCAGTGTAGTAGTGTCTGGGGGCTCGGGAGACTGAGACCTCGGAAGCCCTGAGGAAGGCATCAGAGAGGATGCCGAAAGCTTGGCAAAATGGACAACGACGCGGTTCAACCCGGAAGACTGGTGAGTTTGATATTAATTTTAGTAATAATATTAATCTTAGCTCTAGTTTATATATATATATATATATATATATATACTCGTATTATTCTAATTACCCCATAACTGCACTGAATAGAAGACCGCCCACTCGCTTTATTGTATAGACCCAAGACTTATCACCACAGGGGGTTGTAAGTAGGTAAAAGTTCTATAAAGGTAAATTCTAGTACAAGATGACGTTTGGAATATTCTTCGTGAATGGATTTTGTGTTCGTAAAGAAAGATATTTTTTAAATAGATATTGCACTGAATTTTACCGTTAGGATTTTCGAGGATAAGCTTTAATAAAATTGGCGACAATACGAATCCCTGTCTTACTCCACGTCTTATTTCAATCTCCCCTGTTCTTTGAAGTATACAATAAATATAATCCTTAGGTCATTGGAATCTATTTTCTATCACTAATTGTTTAACAATTAATGATAGACATATCGGTTACGATTAATTGTTCATGACGTACTTTATCGAATGCTTTATTATAGTCAATAAAACACGCATTTATATCTTGATTGATGTACAGGCTTTATTGTAATTAAATATAAAATATAATTTATATAATATAATAAACTACTCGTGTAATGAAGAAGAAGCAAGCAAGGAAATCGAAATAGGATGGAACTAGAAGTACCGTGAAATGCATTATATATTCTCGACAATAAAATTTTAAGAGAGCACTTCCTTTTGCTATTGTCTTTTAACAGTACCTACTAACTACATTCAAAATTGAACACAAACAAAAAAAATGTAAAAGTCAAAGCCATAAAATGGTGTATAGTATGAATATGTCCGGCTGTAATTATGATACGCATGGCACCGATTTTAAAAAGCTGTAAAAGATCTACAGTCAACAGTTACTCGGTGGGTAAAAATCGGAATCGTAAAAAAGATAACTAGGGATTTAGTCTCGGTTCTAAAGTTAATTTCGAAAAGGATCAACTAAATTAATGTTCGTTTTCGTTAACGCATTCGACTTCATTACCGCTAGTTAAGATTGCTATAAACTCAACATTTTGCTGTGCTTTTCTTTTGTAAATAGAATTTCTGTAGGTGAAAATACAGTTAAAAAAAATATAGTTTGCTCACTAAGGTACTTGCGGAAACTAAATTAAATAGAACAAAGTTGTATTAATGGAATAGTAATTAAACAACTATAATTTTAGATTGGGACATTAAGAATATAGTGTTCATAACCAACTTAAGAAGAGTTAAGGATTTTCGATACTTATCCCTGTAGTGCACTCGTTAGCTAAATCGACTGACTTTCATCAAATTTAAATTGAGAATAGGATATGTCCTTTATTAAGAATCTTAAATGATCTCGGACTTAAAGATCTTAGAGCAGGGATGCACAGAATAGGGGTCACTCGGGTAAATCGTGAACTGATGGCAGGCCGACGCCAGAAGTATAGGTAATTAAAGACAATAAAGAATTGATAATAATTTATTAAAATTAACAAATAATTTAATAATTTGAAGCGTGGCACTGCATAGTGCTTACAATCTTTTTTATATTTGGCTCAAATTTACTTGTAACAACACGTAAAACTGCTTCCAAACTTTCATTTGCAAGGCGGTTTCGATTTTTTGTTTTATTATTATTTAGTATTGAAAAAGTTTGTTCACATATATAGGTAGAACCAAAGAAGCTGGCACATTTCAGAGCGTTTATGCGCAACTCTTCGTACATATTTTTATCAATGCAGCGGTAAAAGTTCAGCAAGTCTGCTTCGTTGAATTTGTTACGTAAATCTTGGTCGTTTTGAATGTCGATAATTTCTAACTGCATTGACTCTGGCGCATTTTTAACTGAAATCGTGAAAGGATTGCTGAATATGTCCAACAGAGGTTTCACTTTTTTAAACTCCGAAAATCTTTCTTGAAAAGATTGAATCAAAATATCTAGCTTTTCTACATAACTGAAATTAATCGCAGTTTTGTTGAATTTTTCAGCCATTTTCTTATAATTCGGAAAATGATTGTAATTTCCAGAATTAGACTGTGATCTGAAAAGTGTCAGCTTGCATTGAAAGGATGATACATAAGCGTAGAGCTGGGATATCAGTTGATTTTTTCCTTGAAGCCGTGTGTTCAAGACATTCAAATGATTTGTAATATCAACTAAAAAAGCAAAATCACACAACCAATCAGGATTTTTAAGTTCCGGGACATCCCTTTGCTTTTCCGCCAGAAATATTCCAATTTCTTCTATTAAATTTAGAAATCGTTAAAGTGTCAATTCACGACTTAGCCACCTTACTTCTATATAATACAGTAAATCTCCGTATTCGCTTTCAATGTCATCAAGGAATTGTTTGAATTGTCTGTGATTGAGTCCTCGTGATTTTATGAAATATACAATCGAAACTACCACTTTCATGACATTTTGAAATTCAGAGACATTTTTTTAGAACAGAGGTATTCTTGGTGTATAATGCAGTGAAACTGCATAAGATCTTCAGCGTTTATATAACAAAGTAGCGTTCAAAGTAACTAGCCCGGCATTGACACCAATCATCGAAGGAGCACCGTCAGTCGCAACTCCCGATAATTTTGATAAGTCCAAATCAGTTTTTGAACACTCATCCAAAAGAACATTGAGTATATCAACTCCTTTGGTTTGACCTTTCAATGAACACATTCCTAATAACTCTTCTAAGACTTTAAAATCTTGAGTAACACCTCGTATCAAATTGAGCTGTGGAACTAATATCAGTGGATTCGTCGAGTGCTAATGAAAAAAATTTAATGATCTTAGTTTTTTCAATTAATTGTTCTGCAATATTACCTGACAAAGATATTATTCGTCTTTGATAGTCATACGATTCAGTTGAATTTTCTCAAACTTTTTTGATGCTTCTGGACACATTTTCCTAGCGGCAATTTCTATGCATTCTTTTACAAAATAGCCATCATTGAAGGAGCGACTTCGCTTTGCTATTATTCGAGAAATTTCATAACTAAATTCTGTAGCAGTTTCTAAATCTTGAATGAGTTTTCTAAACATAGCTTGCTGACCAATAAGCTCCCGTTTTAAAGACATTTTTTGCTTTCTTAATTCGCCTGTAAAATTTGTAAAAGAAGGATGCTGCGTTTCATAGTGCCTTTTTACATTATATTCCTTTGCAATCGCAACAGAATTCTTGCAAATTGAACAAACGACTTTGTTATGCGACCATACAAAAAAGTATTTCTCAGTCCAAATTTCTTGAAACTGCCGATTTTTATCTTTAACCTTACGTTTTTTACAACATAGGTCCTGGCTTCTCCATGTTGCGTTCTAATCCTGGCTAGGATTAACACAGCACCTGAAAACAATTACAGGTCGCAATTGCTCGCACCGCGCTAGAACATTCTTGATTACTATTTTATACTTTATATAAATGCAGCAAGCGATGTTTTAGCATTTTTGGGCACTAGATTCAAATAGGGCGCGCGAGATTGAAATTACTTTTCGAACATATTTTTTTTGGTTTTATTCTGGAATAGAATTCAATAGTTTTCGAATGTATAAGAGTATTATTTTTGCTGTCGGCGGGCCACCAGTATTCGGCAGGCGGGCCGCATGCGGCCCGCAGTCCGCGGTCTGTGCATCCATGTCTTAGAGCAATAGTTTGTAAAAAGACTTAGAACATCTCATCTCCCCCTTATCCTCTATCCTTTATCCTTTGTAAGAATGCGGTGACATTATGGTATTTGAGAATGGTTGCTATCCATTCTTTTCTCTTTTGGGTGCGGTGTGCTGCCTTAGACAGAGAGTAACCGGTAGCGCACTTTATTTGGTCTGACCATCGGAGTAGCGATCTTTCTCGAGTTCTTTTACCATCTACCTTGACTTTCCATACCTTATATTCGTCTGGTAATGTGTCCAAAGTACCCCAATATATATTGCTTGATGGTTGTGGTAAGCATAGTATTGATGTCGAGTTCTATCAATATTGAGACATTTGTCAATTCTCCATTTTCGTTTTTAACATCCTCTTTATGTTTTTGCATAATTCCGGGTATTACATGATTCTGCCTACTCTGAGTGTTAAAATCACCCAATATTATTGCCTTATTAGACCAGACATTCGACTACCTAAAGTCATTTCTGAAGTTTTTTGACATAAGTTTTTTCGGGTTTTTTGTTTACTTAAAAATTATTGTTTTTTTTTTCGATTTTCACTTAATATTGTTTTATTAATATTTTGGCCATACACTCTAATTTTGTCTTATGGATGAGGATGACAAGTCATGAAAAAAACTTTCAATGAAACGCCACTGATCGAAGAAAACTTATTTAGAACGTTTGTCGATAATGAAACTGCAAATGAGTAATAAAACGGTCGTAAAATAAGACCTTCAATAGAATCAGAATCCTTGAACTCAACGAGATATCAATTTTCACAGAATAAGGCTATAAAGTATAGCCACAGTCCTTAATAAATGGTAGACTAGACATTATATATCATTTCAATAGATTTACATTTTATCTAAGGTAAAGTAACTCCGCAATATTTACAGATTATACACAAAATTTGCTCAGTTTCGTTCAGTTTTTAGGTTCTGTTACGGTATTGTCTAATAAACATGGAACTCGTCTTTTTTCCATGATTTTGTATACCATGTATTTATATTTGACTTTGAGTCTCCATATATGTATAGATTTCTAAATATTATTGATTATCAATTACAGTACAAATTCTCGTTTGAGATAGCCTTAGGTTACCTTTCAATTGGAAAATTACAGATTTTACTGTCACACCTAGACATAATTACTTCCGTCGTCAAAACATTAAAAGTAGGTAAATCGGTAAACGGCACACTAAATAGCCGTTGTCATTTAAAAGACCAAAAACAAATTATCTTGAAGTAGCTTTAACTTATTATAGCTATTCAAAAGGGTCTAGTGATTTGTGAGTAAATAAATTTTGGTAAAGCTTTAATATTTACGGACTCTAGACAAAATTAGTAACCATATGGTAAGTGCGACAAAAGACTACAGAATCTTGGAAGTTAAAAAAACTATAATATTTAAATAAATATGGGAAAGATATTGGATTATGTTGGATTTCTGGACATAATGATATCGAGGGAAACGAAATAGTTGACAAACTATTGAGCTATACAAAGCAAAGATTGTGATGTAAGTGGTATAACAGCATACAAAATTTTTTTCCTAATTAACCATGGTTTGACACAATCCCATAAATAGATATGGGCATATTACTACCATTATTAAAATGAGGACTCGTCTTTGCCTGACAGGAGTATATTTTTATATAATCAACATTCGCGATAACCCATACTGTGAATATGGACAAATGGAGACATTAGAACACGTATTTTGGGAATGACCAATAAACAAAATAAAAGATTATGATATCTATCAAGAACTGATTAAAATTAATATTAAAACCCCCATTAAAATACCAAAAAATAAATTATTCTTTGCCATTCAACATCTAATGAGGTCAAAGCTTCTCTCAAGGCGTGCCAAAATCCAAATATACAAAACCATAATACGACCAGCAGTGACATATGGAAGTGAAACATGGACATTGAGAAAGAAAGAAATCAATAAGCTATTAGTATGGGAACGCAAAATCCTGCGAATTATATATGGTCCTTGCAGGGACAGCGTGACAAATGAATGGAGGAGCAGATACAACAATGAAATAGAGACTCTCTTCGGGAAAGGAAACATCGTAAGATACATAAAAGCCAATAGATTAAGATGGGCAGGCCACGTGGTACGGAGTGATGACGACAGACTGATTAGCAATGTGTTTTGGGAAAGATCAGATGGTAAAAGATCGACAGGAAGGCCTAGAAAAAGGTGGAAAGACGCAGTCAGGGAAGACCTGGAAAAGATGGCAGTAAGGCCATGAGAAATAATAGCACAGGATCGGAATCAATGGAAGGCAATAGTAAACGCGGCAAAAACTCACGAAGAGTTGTAAAAGCCAATGATGATGAATTAAAATACCGATGCTTCTATGCGATATTAATCCTAAAATTATCAAAATTCTTCTCAGATTCCTCCAGATCAACTATATAAAATTATAAACTTCATAATAACCTATCCAATATTAATATTTAAACCATTTATAAGAAAACATAAATAATATGTAGATGAAATGTCTATACTCACTGATAATAGGACATGAGATATATTCTTAGACTAACGACAGTGGCCCAAAAATCAACAAAACAAAATGTACTGGCTGATTATTCTGTAAAATAAAAGCCAAAAAAAATAAGAAGAAGAAGAATGTGTGAGATGTGTTTTCTTTAGAATAGCAAAATACAAGCAGTATTATTTGTATTATAAGAATTTATTACTTTATTTTTAAAGTTATTGTATAAAATATGTCAATAAATATCACTTCACCTAAGACAATTGACAGCTCTTGCGTTTGTTCCACACAACCATGTAGTCAGAGTGTACGAGGAGTTGCTCAATAGCGATTTTTATACACAAAATGAAGAACTACTAGTGCCGCTGATTAATTACTTTGAAGACACTTGGATAGGGAGATTAGCTAGAAGAGTAAATCGAAGACAACCCCTTTTTCCAGCAAATGTATGGAATTGTTACGATTTGGCAGACCAAGATATACCTCGAACTAATAATGCTGTCGAAGGATGACATAACAGCTTTTCTTCTCTTCTCAATAGTGCACATCCGAATATTTGGAAATTTATTAATTCTCTAAAAAAAGAATATGATTTAAATGTTTTGAAAATAGAGCAGTACATTTCGGGCAATGTACCTCCACGCAAAAGAAATTATCAAGATACAGCAAACAGGATAAGGGCTATTGTTGCCGATTATGCTGACAGGCCAACTTTAGAATATTTGAGAGGCATTGCTCACAATTTTCAGTTGCAAACATAAAAAAATACAAAAAAAATTAATATCAAAAATAAAACAAAAAAAAAAATAATAAAATGACAAAAAAATTCGAAAAAAAAGCAAAAAATTAAAAAAAAAAAAATAAAAAAAAAAACTTGTTAACACGCCAGCTTCTGCTGCCAGTCCTAAGCCTGGATAAAGTGTGAAGGCAAGTTTTTTTCATATAAATATTATTCACTTTTTACGTAACCGATTTTAGGTTAGGTAGAATCATTTTCTGTAATTATATATAGGGGATAAACGGGTGTAATTGCAATTTTCAATTAAAATACACTATTTATAGTATTTCATTAATAATATGCGTCCTTTTTTCCACGCGTCCTTTTTTCCACGCGTCCTTTTTTCGCGCGTCCTTTTTTCCGCGTCCTTTTGTCAGTATACCATCATCATCATCATCATCATCATCATCCTGGCTTTCAACCATGTGTTCTACATACGCCTCTTGTACAGCGTTGTCCCAACAATATTGATATTATCAACATAGGCCAGGATTTGCACTGATTTATTATATATTGAACCAATGTTGTGATTTGTGATATACGTTTTACTTTTTCCAGGTCCAGATTGAACAGTATATAGGAGCGAAGGTCACTACATTCAATTTGTTCAAGAGTTATTTTTGTTAAATTTACCAACTTACTTGGTAAATTGTTATTCCTAGCTCTTTCATTGCTTTGAACATTTCGCTTCTATTTACAGAGTCGCTGTTTTGTTATAAATGTGTGATGAGTATCAATGTCATATTCCGGTATTTTTTCTAAAATTTGTTTCAGGGTTGCAATCTAATAAATTGCCGATTAACCACCTCTGAAACCAGCCTGGTATTTTCCTACTATCCGTTCTGCCTATGGTCCAATACTATGATGACATAGTACTATGAAAAATGTTTTATACGCTGCATTTAGAAACTTAATTTCTTCTGTGGTTAGAGCATTCACAGATATCTCCTTTTTTGTGAATGGGCCAAAGTATTTTAATATTTCAATCATTGGGGAGGAATTTCTGTGTCCATATTTCTTTTATAAGCTACTGTAATGGCACTATGGTATAATGGCCACCTTCTTTATATAGTTTACCTGGAAGATTATCTATTCCGTGTGATTTTTTTCTGGCTAGTCTTTTAACTGCAACTTTAAATTCAAGAATCGTTGGTGGTTCCTCTTTTCTCTGGTCCACTTACTTTATCTTATCTCCCTCGTCATCTAGGTTTTCTTCTTCTTCCTCTATATTTAGTGCCTGCTTAAAGTAAATTCTTGGTCCTTGTTGTTAATCGGTAACCATTTTAACTTCTGCATTGTCTATATATTAATTAATTATTAATTAATGGCATTAAAGTGAAAGGAAGAATAGGTCCAGGAAGAAAAAAATGCTCCTGGTTGAAGAATATAAGAGACTGGATATGCATGGCCATGCATTCGATACTAAGAACAGCTCAAGATAAAGAGCAATTTGCTGTAGTTATAGCCAACCCTTAGTAATAAAGAAGGCACCTTAAGCAGAAGAAGATTGATTAAAAATGACACTAATTTCTAAGCGACTAATAAAATTTCAAAAATAAACTTGTAAACCTTTATGTAATGGTTTTAATTGACAGATTTATTTTATTACTAAACGGTATGTAATATTTTTTAAAATTTGTATGTTAAGCAATTAATATTGGCTATAAATACGTGTGCGTGGTTGTATAGTAATTTGTAGCCAGTTACATTTCGTCAAAATTTAACCAAGGAACCAACGAACCAAGTATACACTGTCATACACTGTCGACTTCAAAACTTCGCGTTTGTAATGTTAAGGTGCATGGGTGTATAGAATAGAAAGAAATTATAATCTTTTAACATTTGTGTATTTGCTGGGCCTTTTTAGATATCCGATAAATTTATGGCCCATTAGTTATTTATAAAAAAAAACTGAATGATGTATAAATTTGGAAATTTTATCTTTACAGCGTTTTCACTTTCTACTTCCAAAAGTTAACCAATAAACCCTTGAAGCAAGTATACTGCATTTATGGCTTACAGTGAGAAGTAACAATTATTGACTAAGAAATTAGTTAGTAATGGTTTCAATATCAAAAGTATTAAAAGTTTCAGAAACTTACCATTATTGAACACTGTCGCCTTAACATTTCCAATAACAGTGTCTTTCCTTACATTTTCACTAACCGTATAGGTATATCGGGTATGTTCGAATATAGGAGGCCTCTGAGCTGAGTCGATAATGCTGATGAAAACTTCAGCGTCTTTGATGGATTTTAAATTCCCTCCGTCGATAGCACTGATATTTAATCTGTGATACGGCTGTCCTCTAGCAGATAATAAACTGGGTCTGTTGATAAATATTTCCCCCGTAGTTTTTTCTATTCTAAAAAGGTCGGCGTCATTGCCGGCGACTATTTTGTAGGTGATAGCGCCGAATTTTCCTGAATCCAAATCTGTGGCGGCGACTACAACGACTGGACTGGTAGCAGATGAGGATACGCCGCTTTCTCGAAGCGAAACGTTGTATTCTGATGGATAGAAAATCGGGTTGTTGTCATTGATGTCTGTAATTTGGATTTTGACCATTGCTGTTGTACTTAGTCCACCTGAAAATGAAAATTTTTGGTTTAATACACGTTTTAGAAACATTCCTATTTTTATAATATTTTAATGGGTTATTAAGTAATTTTTTTTAGCGTTAGAAAAGACTATAAGAATGCCGAGTTACACAATAGGGGAACAATCTTTAATAAATCAACGCAGATTATGGCTTACGCTGACGATCTGGATTTGATCGCACGTACTACACGAGGACTTAAAGAGATGACTTCCACCTTCTTGACAGCCGCACAAAATATGGGCCTTAAAATAAACGAGGAAAAAACCAAAATGTTAGCATCTATTCCAAATAACAGAGATAGAGCTACAAACGCTGAACAAAACTTCAGTATAGACCAATATAATTTTGAGGTAGTAAATAAGTTTACATATTTGGGTTCTCTCATAACAAACGATAATGACAAATCTGAAGAAGTTAAACGGAGGGTACTGCTAGCAAACAAATGTTATTTTGGACTAAGCAAGCAGCTAAAAAACAGAATTTAAGCCAGAAAACCAAACTAATAATATATCGAACACTCATCCTACCAGTGCTGACATATGAGTCAGAAACATGGACCATCTCCAAAACAGACGCAAATCTTCTGCTCGTCTTCGAAAGGAAGATACTAAGAAGAATAATGGGCGCATTCTGTGAAAATGGTATTTGGAGAAGGCGATATAATTTCGAATTGTACGAGAAGTATAAAAAAAATAGTAAATGGTAGAGATGTAATATCCTTCATAAAAATAGGTAGGCTTAGATGGGCTGGACATGTGTCAAGAGCAAATGAAAATTACCCACCCAGACGAACTCTATTATCGGTCCCAGTGGGAAATAGGAGTAGAGGCAGATCACGACTGAGATGGAGGGACGGTGTGGACGAGGACGCAAGGAAGATCGGCGCGGCAAATTGGCAACGGTTGGCGATGAACAGAAACGACTGGCGAAATAGACTGGGGAAGGTCAAGGCTCAACTAGAGCTGTAGCACCACTGATGATGATGATTAGGTAATTTAAGTACACGCATGAATTGTTTTTTTATTTTATTTCAAGAAATGGTATATTACTTTATAAGGCGGAGAAGCATGACTTTTCTTGACGCGCCCGATATTACGCGCCGAACGAAGTGAGGCTATTTTTACTCGAAATTAACTGTGACAACTACCAAAGTCGTCTAGATGTTAGAAATTAAAATAATTAAAGCGTCGGTGGGATTTGCGTCTCCCTGGTTACAGTTGTTTGACAGTTGTTTGCAATTAATAAAGACAGCTTATTGTTGTTGCAACCGCAAGAGCAAATTTAGTGCGAAAATGGAAAACCTAAACCAAATTAAATCCGCGGCTAATGATGCAGTAGCAAGTTTGGGGCCCTCCAAGTCCGGAATAAAGTATCGGTTAGCGTACAAGCACTTCCATGAGTGGTGCGATACAAGAGGAGTACAGCAAGTTACCGAAGACGTTTTACTGGCATATTTTAATATAATGGAAAATGAAAATAAATGGAGATCTTCTACAATGTGGTCACGATACTCTATGATAAAATCCGAGTTAGTTAGAAAAAATGTGAATATAAGCAAATTTTGAAAGTTACGTGCCTTTCTGAAAAAAAAACAAGCGAAGGATATACTGCAAAGAAGTCTAAAGTTTTCACTAAAGACGAGTTGATACATTTTTATTTGAAGCGCCAGATAAGTTGTATTTAGGACTAAAGGTAAAAAAAATTATATTGCAAAGCATGTAGTGTACTCCATTAAATTATAAAAATATTTCAGATTGTTTTGTTAATTGGGGTTACCGGCGCCTGTCGATGCGACGAAATGGTAAAAATGAAGACTGTGGTCATTGAGGATAAAGAAAACAAATCTTCTTGAATTATTTGTGCTTGTTTTAATTGTCTTAATTTACTTTGGATGTTTCTCCTTTTCGTTATAAAATGTCTTTTCAAATATTTATTCATCGTGGGTATCCTCCTTACAGCTTTAGATCAAGTTTTGAACAGGTCTTGATTAGGTCTTAATTAGGTCTTGAACAGGCTTTGAACAGGTCTTGATTAGGTCTTGATTAGGTTTTAAACAGGTCTTGATTAGGTCCCGAACAGGTCTTGAACAGCTTTACGTGTTCCCCGTCCCCACCGCTTTTCAACGATACCATACACGTCACGATCCGATGAAGCGTCGCGCCTCCACCAAAAAAGCGTCAAAAATTACCAGAATCGACCTTAGAATTTCTTATGGAGATTTACACGGGAAAATGAGCTGTTTTGCGCTAGAAGCTCTGCTGCCGTTTTACTTTTATGGCTATCTGTACTTCCTGAAAACTGATTTCTATTTTATGTCCTAATTCAGGTACGTTATTGTGTTGATTATTATATTCCTTTCCTTTAAACAGTTCCATCAGGTATCTTTTCCATTTGTTTGGAAGTATGTTATTGTATTTCTTTAATTTTGCATTTCTTTCGGTTGGTTTCTTATAAATCTTCATATTTTTTATGTACCCTAGCATTCGCTTTCCATCCTTTTAGTAAACTGTTATCAGTGTTCATTTTTTGTTCTTACCAACTGCTTTGTTTAATTTCGAATTCTTCTATAGGTGTCTTGGGATTCTGGAGTATTTAATGTTTTGTACTTCGTGCAGACCTCTTGTTTCTCTCATATTTGAAGATCTTAAATCTCTTACATCGATAATTTGTTAAAGCATCTTACGAATATCATGGATTTAAGGAATGTCAAAGATGGAGGTAACTAGAAGCACAGGCAATTGAAAAGACAGGTAAAATTGATTATCAAAAGACAAACTAATTACGCCAGATGATATTTGAGGAAAACAAATTGTAGAATATATCCTGGCTTAAAAAATTGAGAGAATGGTTTGAATTCACAAGCAGCTGCAGTAGTATTTAGAGCGGCGATTAAACTTCACAGTTATTGAACCATTATTTTGATTTTATCCTTGATATATGTTGCTACTGCTGCCTTCAATAAATATTTTGAGTATATACTAAACAATATTGATGACAAGATACATCCTTTTTAAATGTGTAGAGACCTTATTCCAGGCAGCTTTTATTTCCTCCTGTCAATATGATAATACATTAGATTACAGAAGCAATACTAAATGTATTTGAATATAAATAACTTTCCTCAATAGATTATTTTATTCGCTTATATTAGAATAGGTGTCCGATTTTCATGTAGCAACAAATTTCTTCACCGATGTTCACACGAACTACTAATAAAATTGGCAATCGGTAATTTATTTACCAGATTTGATCATAAATATCGTTCTTATAAATGAGTGAGAGTAGCTATTTACATATGACAACAACGAAAAAAACTTTCATCTTTTTTCAAATTCCGTTTGTCTTATCTGGAAACAAAATCAATTCATACAAAGGCAGAGGCGTAGGAATTAAATTATTATATTAGCTGTAAGATTACGATGGATCGTTTCCCGGTTTCATAGTTGATATTACCATCTTTTAACAATGTCTTTGCTTTATTATCTTTCCTAAATTCGCCTGTTCCGAGGCATAATCCTATCTCTATAAGCGAAATATTTATACTCTATCAGGGGGCTAACTTTGCACTGAAGAGTCTCTCCTCCATTATCTAGTTTTTTTTTCAATTTAGTCGAAACTAAATAGAGAAAAAAATGGAATAATGACATCAGTAGAATGGCAGATACAAGATTCGTTAACAATGCAAGGTATAAATCCTCACGTGGTAGTATTGGCCGATTACTCAAGACATTGAGTTACATTGTAAATTAATTACTATTAAACTGGGAATAAGCCAGAATTAAAGATAAAAATACGTTTATTGACGTTTCAATTTCCACTTCGGAAATCGTTCTCAAAATACAAACAGTAAATTAAACAAATTTTGTTTTTTGTTACATAGTGAAAAATTCTTCTATAATTTAATTTTATCTGACTCATTTATATTGGCAATTCAGACATACCTACATTATGCATTTTAAAATAGACGACTTTAAAATGATATTGCCAATATTGTTGAGTTGCGCTCCTGGGACGACTTTACTTATAAGATAGTTCATTCGATTACATGAAATCAACTTTAACTTGAGAATATCCGTCAGAAAAAAATCATAGCATGTAATTCGTCTTTAAAAAGACAAACACATGACATGATGACAGTTAAATTCTCCTGTTAGTGATTCCATAGTAAATTATGAGGGAATTTAGTTTACCTTCAACAAACATCAAAATTCTGATTTTATATGTTACGTTATTTAAAAAACATAAATGATGTATCCTCTATATGTTACTGACTTACTAATACTGGTATTTTCTTATTAATAACTTCCTCTTTAGTATATCAGTTAGCATTAGTAGTTAGCACTTTATATATCATTTAAAGCAGCAAAATGCTTCCATAATATTTATAAGAAATTAATCAAAACTAGACGACCTAGAAAGTTATACCGAATAACGAAAAAAAGTAAAGATAATCGATCCTAAGGGAGCTGAAACGAAAGTATATGGATGATGAAATAAAGCACATTGAAGAAAATTACAAGATGAAATAAAAAATTTTTATAAAGAAGTAAAATACATTAAAACTGGGTATCAGAAAATAACAATGAATATAAAAGATAAGCAAAGAAACCGGATAGTCGACGAAGACCAAATATGTGAAAGGCGGAAAGAATATTCCGAAGAGATGCTAAATGACGGAGTGACTACTGAAGAAAATTATTATGTTCTTAAACCTCAAGTAGTAATAGAAGAAATACCAAAGCCCACAAGGGAAGAATTTGAAGAAATAATAAAAGATATAAAAAACCAAAAAAACCCGTGGAGGTTTGTGGCAAATTGTGGCAGAGAACATGAAATATGGGGGAGAGACCTTAATAAACCAACTTGGTGAGCTAATACTAGAAGTATGGGATGCCAAAGAAATGCCTCGAGAATGAAATAAGTCGATTAAAATTCCTATACACAAAAGGGAGATAGAACTGATTGAGCAAACTAAAGAGAAATATCCTTATTAGAGGTAATACATAAAGTACTCGCCACACTAATTAAAACACGATTAGAAATATATACATAAAGAGAAGAATCTAGGAATTTAGGAATCTAGGAGTCTAGGGAGGATTTCGAAAAGGAAAATCAACAACCGATCAAATTTTTATGCTAAAACAAATCCTGATCTATTGCAATGAATATATCATTTCAGCAAAAGTACTTTTCATTGATTACAATGTCGCCTACGATAACTACAATGGACAGAAATAAATTAAATGGCCAACTATATGGCCTAGGAGACAAATTCGTTAAACTTCCCGTGCTTGAATTGGTATCACTAAAGTGTTATGATCATTTCGGCCTATCCCAGCCATCGTCAGACACTTGGGCTGATACAAATTCAAACTCGGAAAGTAAAACGAATGTCTCCCAAATCTTTACTACCGTGTAGTTAGCTTATAAAGGCGCCCCTTACTTTGGAGGCCGTGAACAAAACGATATGAATAATCGTTTTCTGTATCCTTTATGCTATCGCTTTATATATTAAATGGCCAACTATATGGCCCGTGCTCGAATTGGTATCACTAAAGTGTTATGATCATTTCGGCCTATCCCAGCCATCGTCAGACACTTGGGCTGACAGATACAGAAAACGATTATTCATATCGTTTCGTTCACGGCCTCCAAAGTAGGGGGCGCCTTTATAAGCTAACTACACGGTAGTAAAGATTTGGGAGACATTCGTTTTACTTTCCGAGTTTGAATTTGTATCAGCCCAAGTGTCTGACGATGGCTGGGATAGGCCGAAATGATCATAACACTTTAGTGATACCAATTCGAGCACGGGAAGTTTAACGAATTTGTCTCCTAGGCCATATAGTTGGCCATTTAATATATAAAACGATAGCGGCTTTCGCTAAAAGATTTAATTCTTTAGAAACAAATTAATTGAAATGCTAAAAGAATTCTAAGTGCCAGAAAAAATTATAAGATTAGTAAAAATGACAATTAGACAAACCATTTGTGCTGTGAAATGCAACGATACAGTCTCAGAAGAATTCGAAGTGAAAAAAGGTGTTCGCCAAGGAGACCCGTTGTCTACATTGCTATTTAATATAGTTCTAGGAACATTTTAAAGGGTTAGTGGGATAAGTACATCCGAAACTATTTTATATAAGGAGCACCAATGCTTAGAATACGCTGATAATGTGGTTCTCATTGCAAGAAATGGAAACGAACTATCAAATATAGCAAAAAGACTGATTTGGGAAAACTCTAAAGTGGGACTGAAAGTTAATATTAATAAATAAAAGTACATGGAGATCTCGAGCAAAAAAGAAACAAACACCAGGGGATCCATAAAATTGGAGGTAGAGAATGGATCAGTTGTAGAACTTAAGAAGATACTCTTGATTGATCAGATATGTAAGGAAGAAACTGAAATCAACCTGAGACTGACCAAGAGCAACAGGTGTGCTGGAGCCATGAGCAAAATAATTAAAGCCAAAGATATAGGTCATAAAACTATAATTAGTCCCACAATGCTATACACTGCCGAAACATGGACTATGAACAAAACCATACTAAACACATTGGAAGCATGAGAAAGAAAGCTACTTCGCAGAATGTTTGGTGGAAAAGTAGTAGAGGGAGAATGGGGAAGACGAACTAATGCAGAAGTATACCATTTGTATGCTAACCCTACAATAACAAAAGTGGTGAAAAAAGGTAAACTAGACTGCCTCGGTCATCTAGAAAGAATGCAAGGTTATATACTAGTCAAGAATATTGCTTGGAGAGTACCTGAGGGCAAAAAAAAGAGAGAGAGGAAGACCAAGAAAGAAATGGAGATATAAAGCGATGGAAGATGTCAGAGAGATGGGAATCAGAGATTGGAAGCAGATAGCTGAGAACAGATAACGATGGAAATTATTCATCCAGCAATGGGCCTAAAAGCCTTTCATTCACCTCTATCTTTTTTGAAATAGTTTTTTTATTTGATTTTTTTCTGGAATCTTCATCCAGTCATCAAACATAATTATTTTGAGAATGATTTTAGAGGTGACAACGTGAACTTCAAATATTAAATTAAAGCTGAGAATAATTCTTATTAAATATAGTACTTATAATAGAAATGACACAAAAATGTCTAAGAACGAAAGATTTCTTCTAAAAAAGATCTATATATTTTTCCTACGGACCCAATCATCTTGGTACATTTTTCGTTTCCTGCCTCTCGCTGATTAATAAAAAAATTAATTAAACCGTCCGTACCAGCAATAATATTTATTATTTTATTACGCCTATGTATAAATGTAAGAGCCCGATTATAAATTAAAACGTACTGAAATCTGTTTAAGATTCGTGTTTGAGCCTAATAAACAAACTAGTTATGAGAGATCATTTCGATTCATTTATGTTAATGTTTCTATTTTAACTGAAAAGATACAAGGAAACGAAATTTATAGGTACTACATCGAATGAATAATTGTCGCCCATTATACAGGGTGTCATCAATGTATGATTTACATGTATGCTTTGACGGTACCTTTTTTTTAGAATAATTCTATAGCTATAGCTTTAATACTGTTCGGAAGCTGATATATGTTAATACAACTTTATATATTCATATTATCCTAAAGATATTGTAAACAACATTTGATGAATTCCTGTGTATTTTTTCAGAAAATGGATAGATGATTCATCGAGTATCAAGTAAATTAGGTCTTTTAGAATCAACGTACTGTCAATCGTCAAATTGGAAAAAATAAAAATAACACTGAGGGAAAAGACAACTAAGGACAATTTGTGGTGGAATATTGACAAATTGTAAGAAAATAACAAAAAGATTTTTATGAATATTTTTCTCTTAGTTCCTCTTCTTCTTTAAGTGCCGTCTCTCAATTCGCGAGGAATCGCAAAGTGGGCGACGCCTGGTGGTAGATTTCAAAAGCATCCACTTCTAGAAAACCTTGAAATTGTCATTAATTTGTACAACATATTTGCGACCGGTTTATATTGTAAGTAAAAATTACTTCGACTACAAAAAACTATTGTAGTGTTCTTCGATGTTTATCCTATTATTATTTACCAAAAAAATTCCATACATAAGTTTCAGCTGGACGAGAATATAAGAAAAGTTTGGCAATGTATTTTTCCAATTGACAAACCTATAACCAAGTACATGACTGTGTGCAGTTTACATTTTACTGAAAACGATTACTTTCCAATTAAGTGTTGATTAAAATATTATTTATATTTTAATATAATTATACTTAATTTACTTTATAGTAACACCTGAAACTAAATTAAGAAGACTAAAAAAAATGCTGTTTCATCAGCTAAATTGCCGCAATGGTTTCATGATGTTTTTAGTAAAAATCGTAAGGTGTAATTTACGAAATATAACGTGGCCAGCTCCAAAAATTGCCTCACCCTCAACTCAAGATCTCTGCCGATCTTGCAACCACATAGATCATTAAAATAATGAAAATTTTCCTTCTTGTGGTTTAATATTATAACTTATATAGAAGGACGAAGGACCACCAGACTGGGACTAGAATGAAAAATAGAATTAAACACTAACTTATGTTTGATGCTTAGATTAAATAGCAATTTCTGAAATCTGTCCGAAAACACTGTGATATGCGATACTTCACTACACTTCTCACTGGCGCTATTTTCACTATTATATATAACTAATTACAAGTAGAATTGCTTAGAGGAATGTTGTTTCTATGTTTAAAGCGAACTACTGGCAACACTGCTGGTTTAAATAGATTAATTGTTTATAATAATAACTATACTGCGGTTTTAGGAAACACTGATTACTATAAATGATTGACTTATAATCGTTATGAATGTGATGCGAACTATTTAGTTACATATAATATATTAATAAGCGAATTTGCGAGCTAGCGATGTTAGCTTACGAGATTTTGTGACCGGCTGTGGTAATAGCTTGTTTTGAACTGGTTGATAATATCCAAATTATGTAGGCAGGTGGAGCAGAGCTCCTACCCCTAAAAGTACAGTTAGATATCTTCCTTTATTTTCTTCTAAGAAGGCTGAGCAATATCGGCATGGTAAAATTTATGTCAAGTGGAATGGAATTTCACCATCTCGTGTTTCAGACATATTGTAAAAAAAAAACAAACATTTTATTTTTATTCAGGTTTGAGAGGCAATTGCCTTATGTACAAAACCGAATTACAAACAAATAAACTTTAAAAACCGTACTTTAAC
The DNA here is from genome assembly GCA_918026665.1 of Diabrotica balteata. NCBI lineage: Eukaryota > Metazoa > Arthropoda > Insecta > Coleoptera > Chrysomelidae > Diabrotica > Diabrotica balteata. The sequence continues at coordinate 2,528,511 of OU898276.1, forward strand.
TTTTACTTTGGCAAAACACACGTGTAAATGATATATTTAATAGTTATAGATTCGAGATCAAATGACTCGAATGAAAAGTTATTTGTTTTCTCGAAGTGATCGTCCATCTTTGAAATTTTGAGCACCCCCTGTCGGAATTGGCTATCGCGAATCAGAAGTTGGATATAATCATCACTATCTTCACTTTATCTACTGCTGTTCTAAAGAGTTTATAAGAGCTCTATAGAACTGCGTTTAAACCAGTCTCTTAAATTCTTTAACTATGACACTCTCCTTCTTCCATTACTCCTTCCTTCTCTTATCTTTCTCTGTATTACCAGCTTTAGCAGTTCATATTGCTGTTCCCTCATTACGTGTCCCAGATATTGTAACTTTCTCATTTTTATTGTGTTTATTATTTCGCATTCTTTTCGCCCATTTCTTGCATTACTTCCGTGTTAGTTTTCTTCTGTGTCCATGCCATTCTAAGCATCCTCCTGTAGGTAGCACCTCAGTGCTCTTACTCGCAGTTCTAATCTAAGGTCTTTGTAGCAGAGAATTGTTTTAATTTTTACAAACGCATTTCTTGCTATTTCTACCCTGGCTCTTATTTGGATTGTTCTCTTATTTAAATACACGATATTAAATCACTTAAAATTATATAATTAAAAATTTCACAACTATGACAATTAATAACACATTTTTTGTATGAGGTAACATATTTTGATGTCAAGAATTTGGTAGGTCGGTAAATTCTAAAAGAAAAGTAATCGATCAAATTTTCAAAAAGATAATTCACTTTGAGTGTCCATCACTATAAATGTATGGAAAAATATCAGCATGGGTTACTCCCAATTATATTGTTGAATTATATCCAAGCTAACTGAATAGATTAAGATATTTTGGTGCCCTGATATCATTTCATTTTAGAATTAATGAATTCTCTGATCTCCTGATGTCAACCATAATGCAGCTTTGCCTTTTTTTTTAATTTTAAATTGTTTGTCCTTATGTAGTGTAGTGTAATGTACAAATTTATGTTTATAACATTCTTAACAGTTTGTTGGATAGACCGAAACTGTACTCGATATCTGCCTTTTCATTTGATCAAAGTTTATTTATTCGAGCATTCAACCTTATATCAATAAATAAAATTTTTAAATTTCAAAGATAGTTGTGCTTTGTTGCAAACTTTTGGTATTTTTAAATTTTTCCCAAATTTTATATTTCCTATTTTTAAAGGTGTCTCCTTGTAGGTATTAGGCAAATGAACCGGTGCTATTTTATATCCGGCATAAATCAAAATGGTTGCGCGGATTTTAGTTTTACCATAAAGATGGTGTCGACTTCAAAACTTCTCGTTTGTCATGCTAATGTGCATGGGTGTATTGAATAGAAAGAAATTATGACCTTTTAACATTTCTGTATTTATTGGGTCATTTTAGATATCCGTTAAATTTATGGCCGATTAGTTATTTATAAAAAACTGAATGATATGTAAGTTTGGGAATTTTATCTTTACGGCGTTTTCACTTTCTACTTCCAACAAATTGATTTGTATAATAAAAGAATAAAACAATTTGAATAATTCGGATAAATATATTTAGACATCTACCATAAAATGTCGATATGTCTACAGGGTGTTGTGGTTTTGAAAAAAAAAATGAGTCATTCAGCATCATTATGTATTGGAGCAAGCTGGTTAAGATTGCTTAGTGGCAAGTATTGCCTTATTATACAAAATGAGCACATATCTGCATTTTAATGGAGAATAAGTTATTATCCTATTTATCTAAAACCTATCTAAAACTTATCAAAACAGCTTAATAAATGTACTATCAGAATCGTTTGGGAAGCTCTAAAAAGAGATCTAAAGAGAAACTTGATTCATAATAAACGATCTTCGAAATAAAACTAATACAGCTCAAATATTTTCTCTTCCAAACCCTGTAAATATAAATGCATATTTCGTTAATGTGAGTAAAAATATAACATAAATTTTTTGCCATAATAAGATCCTATTTTCTATCTACCCAATTCAAAAAAGGTCTCGAATTCATTCTTTATAAACAATCGGTAGTATCAAAAGCAAATCTTCCTGTAGTACTGATGGACTATCCATGCAAATTTTCGTAACTCTACCATATTTCGAAAATTCCTTAACCCTTTCAGTACCTCTTTTTTTTCAGCGTACGAAAAAATATTTTTTGGTTAAAATGTACTTAAAACAGTTCATATAACACTTTTTGGACATTAATAAAAATATAGCATGTATACATAAAAAAATTTATTATGGTATTTACCCAAAATTACTTAACAAATCTAAAAAACTAGCGCATATGAAACATAAAAAAGCAATTTCTTTCCTTTTGAAGGCACAAATGGACATTGCACTTCTGACATTTCCATCTTGATTTTCCTATACAACCAGGGTTTTTACATCTTAAAGGTAAAGGTAGCTGAGGGTGCTCTGGAAAATGTCCAATGTTATCTAATCGCACTTCAGTAAGAGGTCCAATTTCAATGTTTTGGCGTTTTTCAGCTACTACTGGACTAGATGTACCGCTTGAAGGTCTTCCCCGTTTTCGGTTATTGAAAGAGTTGACTTTTATGAGGGCTTCACCAACTTTCATCCTAAAGTGTAGAAGGTCCATAATATCTTTTTTTTGAATTCCTAAAGTATGCATATCTTTTATATATTCTAACCATGAATTTGTTAGGGCCATGTCAACTGCATGGAAGATTAGTCGAACAGTCCGCTTTCTGCAACGGTTTTTTACTCTGTAAAACGCAATAAGAGCATCTGTTTTATCTATGCCACTCATGGACTTATTATACTTTTGTATAACTTCGGGTCGACTTACGTCAATAAAACATTTTGTTTGTTTATTCCAACGTTTTACAACATCTTCTGTACCAACCCCAACGAAGTTGGATACCATTATCACTGACTTGTTATCTAACTATCTGGTTACTACAATTCCATCAGAAGAGATAATTTGTTCCGTTGATCCTCTCTGGTTTTTTGAAAAATCTTTTACATCAGTTAAAGGTGGTTTAGAAAATCTATTGATCCTCGCAGTACCAGCAACAAGTATTGATTTTTGGTTGAGAATTTGTAAAAGATTATAGCTCGTAAAATAATTGTCACAGTACAATGCATGCTTATTAGGTTCAAGTCCTTTTGTTAATTGCAATACGATAGCTGCACCTTGTCCATATTTCAAATTGGAAGGTTCTATTTCTGTGGTACTACCTTGATAGATTAGAAAATTGCAAATTAGTCCACTTTCACCACCTAATAAATACAGTTTCACTCCCCATGGATTAGGCTTATTTTTGATGTATTGTTTTATAGACAATCTCCCTTTGAAAGGCATGATTTGTTCGTCTATGCAAATATTTGTTTCTATATGCAGTTTCTCTGCATCTTTCCACAGTTTGTCGTCGCTCTGTCTGGTTTTCAGATTGTCAACACAATGTATGTGCGTGCGAAGTTTGAAATAACGATTCAATCTCATTGTATCCGAAAAAATATCAATTTTTAAAGATCTGTCCCAATACATTCGCAGTCTTGGAAATTTTAGACAGCCTGTTAGAATACTAAGGCCAAAAAATGATTTTATTACTTGTAGATTACACGGTACAAATTTCTCATTTCCAGTTTGCAAAGCATACATATTCGTATATTGAACGAAATTTTTGAATATACTTTCGGGAAAATATCTTATAAAATATGTAACTGGATATTCCTCAGAACAGTTTTCATTAGAAATCTGTGTTATTTTATTAGGTAATTGTCGTGTTAGATATTGAAAATTCTATAACCATTTTACATTTTTTTTCAGAGTAATGAAGTTGTCATAGTTATCATCGTTTTCGCCCTGTTCATCATCATCCTCCTTTTCTATCTCATTATCCTCTTCCTCTTCCTCCAATTCGTTTTGATTTTCTGAGACATCATCTACCATATACTCTCTGTCTTACTTGTATTTTTTCTTCGCAGTCACTGTCGTCATCACTAATAAATCCTTCTATGTCGGACAGTTTTTCCAGCTCTTCCAGGAGTTCCTTCTCAATTAAATACTTTTTTGGAGGCATTTTACTCTAAAACAAAAAATAACACTGAGTCATTTTGGCTACAATTGTGCCCATCAAATTTGAAGCACACTTCTATATTTGAAAAAAATCTAATTTCAATAAAATATATTCACAATTAATAAGAAGTAACACTACTATCAACATTGCACTGAAATATAAACGGCGATTGACTCTATTCAAACTAATATTTGAAGAAACAAGTACACTTACCTCTTATGAACAATGCAATTGCCGACATATTGCTTTTGACATTAATTTTCTTATAGCACAAAACCATCCATGCGCCATCTAGGTACACAATGCAGAAGTATAGTACTTATAGAATATAGATTTCGATAAACTTGCTTAAGTTGCAGATTCCTGTAGAATTATATATGCATTCAAATTAATGGGTACAATTATACCCAGCATGACTGAAAGGGTTAAGACAGCCATTATTGCTTTTTTTCATAAGGAGGGTGAAAAATAGAATGTCTGCAACTATAGACATATTGCCTTCCTAACGATCCTGTGCAAAACATTGAGAGACTTACAAAAGTCAGACTTATGTCCTTTCTAGTTGAAAACAACATTTTATCACAGAGTCAGTTAGGCTTTTTATCAAATAAATGTCCCAGTGATGCTGTTTTCTGTACTACATGAGGTCTATCAAGCACCAAACAATAATCTTTACACTGTCGCTGTTTTTGTGACTATGCCAAAGCTTTTGATTGTGGAAATCACATTTAGATAAAAACAGCTAATTAGAGCAAATAATACTGAGTGTGTATTACCATGACCGGAGTTTAAGAAGCAATAGAATTTTGGAACGACGAAAGGAAGTAACTATTACAGAAACACCGAAAATGTCCACAGGAAGAAAACTCTAGTAAATAAAAAGTCGATGCTGTAGAACAATTCGAAGGAAAGTACATTCATTTTGTTTGTAAAACTGTTAGCAGACAATAATAGTGACGAAAATATTTGGGCTTAAACCCTTAAAGCATTATTATTTACATTTTATATTGTACTTGTACTATAACCGACGTTTGTCGTGATGGTTATATTAATTTTATAACATCTTGTACAAAACTAAGAGAAGGTATCGATATAATAACTGTATTGAAGAATCCTATACAAAGACCGTTGTAATCTTCTGCCATAAAACTGTACTATCACTACTATCATATATTTCCAAATCGAGTATACTAACAAAATTTTAATAAAATAATGTAATTGAAGTTGGAAACATCTTCTAAATCAAAATTGCCCAATACGTTAGAAGTAACAGTAACCATTCCAGCTCTGATTCGTTATAGAAAAATAAAACAGCTGCCGGCCTCTCGGAAACATGGAGATGCACGTTATCGTGGGTACATCGATGGTGAGGAATGACATCGTGATCTTACCTTTTTTGTTTTGTTTGCACTTCATAAATAAGTAGTTGATGGGTTATGGTTTAAGAATGCCAATGTTATGCTTTAACTGTGTATTTGGAAGTGATATATGGAATCACATTCTTGAGATAGTTTCTCTAGTTTTGCAACATCTATTTCCATTATTAAAATATCTCTTTGAAAAAGGCGATATTTTATTATGAATATACGACCGCAAGTCTCGAAAATAATTTAAATATTTAAATTTAAAAAATACAAATATAATACTAAAATCGATTAATTACTATTTGAGCCATTTCGGCTTACAACGCCAGTTTTGGTCCAGAGCTATGGTCAAGTTTTAAGAAGCACTACTACACAAGGGAGATCCCATTTTAACAAAAAAACTTCTTCGAGAAATTCTTCGATAGGCGCTCAATAAAAAACCTGTGAGTATTTAAAGCTTGTAAGAGATATGTATAAAGACGTAACAACTAGTGTTAGGACAGGTGTGGGAGAGAGACGTTTATTCTCACCAGTGTTGAATCAGATAGCTACAAAGATAATATTCCCTACTGATTAATCTTCACAATTCACAGGAGAATTGTTAAAACTCTTGAATATGAGATTAGTGACACACAATTTGGCTTTAGAAATGGTATGAGTACAAGAGATGCTTTGTTCGGCTTGAATGTGCTGGCTCAGAGATGCATGGACATGAATCAGGATATGTACTTATGTTTTGTAGACTTTGAAAAGGCATTTGATAAAGTTCAACATAAAAAGCCTGTAGATATATTAAAAAGCAAAAATATTGACAGTCGTGATCTGAAAATTATATCTAATATATATTGGAATCAAACTGCCAAGGTAAGAGTTGACAGCCAGTACACCGAAAATATCAAAATACAGATAGGAGTCCGCCAGGGTTGCATGCTGTCCCCACTACTTTTCAATGTCTACAGTGAAGCGGTATTTCAAGAAGCGCTCTCAGACTCAATAGAAGGTATATCTATCAATGGAGAAGTTTTGAATAACTTACGTTTTGCAGACGATACAGTAATAATTACGGATAACAACAATGATTTACAGAACCTAATGCAACGTCTTAATGAACGCTGTCATGAGTACGGACTGAAGATAAATTTGTTAATTGAGAATGTTGATAACTATAAATATTTAGAAACATGGATAACATCAGATGTAGACCAAACCAAAGAAATTAAAACACGTATTGAAATAGCACGTACATCATTTATTAAACTTAAATAGTTTCTTTGTTGTCGGGATATAAGGTTAGAACTACGCCTGAGAATGCTTCGATGTTACGTGTTCTCTACTCTTCTTTATGGTCTGGAAGCTTGGACACTCAAACAAGTTCATCTGAATAAGCTGGCCGCCTTTGAATTTTGGTGTTACAGAAGAATCCTACGAATATCATGGATTCAAAAAATGTCAAACATGGAAGTAACTAGAAGGATAGGAAATGAGGCAGAAATAATATTAACTATTAAAAGACGAAAACTTGAGTAGTTGGGACATGTGATGAGAGGGCAAAAATACGCATTATTACAACTTATTATGCAGGGCAAAATTCGAGGAAAGCGAAATGTGGGAAGACGAAGAGTATTCTGGCTTAAGAACTTAAGGGAATGGTTTGAATGCAGTAGTGCAGAACTTTTTAGCAGAACATAGCCATGATGATTTCTAACCTTCGATAGAAGATGGAACTTAAAGAAGAAGACTGATTAATCTACGCTAATAGGAAATACTGCAAGACATTTAGAAGAACTAGAAAGGTCTTGAAAACAAAAGTTTATAAAATTTAATAGGACAAAACAGGGTGTTTGGAATGTTTATTTAAAAATGCAGTTTCTACTACAAATAAAATTATTACGTGAAAGTTAATAGTTTTAATTATATGGGATAATAATATTATATAGAGATGCATACGTTATAGTTAAAGCAAGATGGAAAGAGATGAGAGTATGTGTTACTTGGAATAATTCCCATCACTCTCACGCTGACGGCATAAGCCTCGCTCCATACAAAGCTGATTCGCTAGAGACTTAATGCTGGCATGATCCTAACTTGATGCTGATGTGACTATTATTGATACAAAATGCTAATAAAGAAGGACTACGGAAAAGGAACATACATTTGATCAACATCGTGAACGGCCGTAAGCTGCAGTGCTTGTGACATATAATGAGAAATTAAGACAGATATGAGCTACTCCGATGTATTTTACAAGGTAAAATTCAAGAAAAAAGAGTCCCAAGGACGAAGAAAAATATCCTGGCTTGTGCTGACCTAAGAGCATGGTATAGAAAGACCTCAATATAACTATTCCGTATAGCAACCAACAAAGTCATCATAGCCAGAATAATGGCCAATTCGGAATGGACAGGTACCCTAAGAAGAAGATGATTTAGTTACTGTGGCAAATAGACAAAAAACCTACCAAAAAGTTTGCAAATTAAAAAAAAAATGTTTTAATAAATACATAATGAAAATCAACCTAGAGGAAACTGATGTTACTATGGTTTCCCAGAAGAAAGTGATGTCAGAATAGATCAACAGACCTATTCTGACATCGCAACAGATCAGATGACATATTAAGCAAGCTAAGAATTTCAAATATTTGGGCTCGACTGTAAATGCGGAAAGGAAAATGGAACCAGTAATCAACAATACGACGTAACGAATGCGACTAAAGATTACTACACATTAAGCAAGGCATTTATTTGAAAAAATAAGATCAGTATCAACTATCAGTACCAAAATAAAAGTATTTAACAGTGTATATTTGGAGCCGGTCATATGGTCCGTATGGATAAAAATAGTAAAGTGAACCTACTGTGACAAGCAGTAGTGGACAAAAAATGAAGAAGAGGCAGACTAATATAAATGTGGAACAGCGAGATTAAAAAGGCCTTGGAGAGGCGAGGAAACAGTTGGAAGAAAGCGGCGTCGATTGATCAGAACCGCGGCATTTGGAGAGGTTTCTACTCCAAAACCTCGAATGCCTTACACTTGAAGAGTAATCTGAGTAAATATCTTTTAATTCTTTCGATAATTTAAGAAGAAATTCAACATTCATAAACTGATTTTCTCATGGGATCTTCACAATCTTTTATTTATGCACACGACTCTTCTTAAATTTTCTATCTTGTCGGCTATCATTACGGTTAAATGAGTACAACTATTATTGCTGGTGAAACCATAATAATAATTTCCCGTTTCTGATTCAATAGCTTCTAGTGCATTTCCTCAGAATAAACGTTAAATAGGTGACAGAGATTAGCAAAGGTTAAAATTATTTAAAACTTTCTTTACACCATCATTTACCGAACTATAAAAAACAGCAAAAATTTAGACTTACCCCTGTCCGTAGCAATAACAGGAAATTCATAAACATTTCGTGTTTCGTAGTCCAGTGAGGAACTGATACATATTTCACCACTATCAGAACGCACTTGGAATTCCTTTAACTTTGTGTTTCCTTCGCCCAAGGTGTAATTCACCATAGCATTGACGCCGCAATCTGGGTCTGTAGCAGAGACCTGTAAAAGAAAAGAAGCAAAATCAGCCAAAATCTTCTATAAATAGAACAGAATTAACAGTTTATATATCATTTGAATTAGAAGATCCAGCAGACAAAAATTCTACCTTTACTGCACACTATCTGGTTTTGCATTGGTCTCTAATACAAATCTTAGTTATCTGTCCCACGGGACTCACTAGACAAGACCCTATAATTATTCTAAGAATACGTATCGGCCACACCAAATCAACATACAACTTCCTGGTGACATCAGATGTCCGGCATATCTGTCAAACACGCCAGTGCCAATTAACAGTGAAACCAGTGGCCGTTTCTAATTACCGATTAATGGCAGCCGGTTAATACTAATAGGTATTTTGAGAACGATTTCCGAAGTGGAAATTGAAACGTCAATAAACGTACTTTAACCTTTAATTGTGGCTTATTCCCATTTATATAGTAACTAATTTAAAATGCCACAAGAAAATAGCTCCAGAACAATAATAATTGTTAACCTGTTTGTAATATTCTTTGTAAAGATTTTGTAAAGTTATGAAAGAAGTGAAATTGGTCAATAATTTTTCAGGTCTATGGTGTCTCACTTTTTGTGTATTAGTATTGTTTTAGTATTATTCCATTGTTCGGGTATGTTACCTTCGAATAGACATTTATTAACTAGTATTTTTAGACACTTCGTATATAATTATTTAATTTTTTTCACATTAATTTTTCTGTTAGGGTGGTCCCGTGCGAAACAAAACTTTCTACCCAACCCCGGTAATCCAGTGAAACCCAATAGGTATGTGAAAGGTTTAAGGCTGACATGATGGTACAACAAATTCTGGATCTTTTTAACATCTTGTCTTTCACACAAATAATATATCAAAGTCCCATCCGAGTGAGTTTTAGAAGTGTTTTCTTAGACATGACTGATTATAGCTCAGGTATGAGGTGGGAGGTACGTCATTACTAAGGAATATGCATGCTGAAAAAAGCCTTAACACCGTATACAAGTTAGGGGTAAGAAGGACACATATATGTTTTGAAAATAATAATAAACGTTTTAGTATCAAGAAATGTTTATATAGTCTGTCTATACGAATTGAAAATTCTATTTATTTATTGCTTTTACTCTAGCATGTAGTCCTAGAGCATATTGTGAAAGTCGTGCGAACTTGGGAAAAACCAGAAACATATACAATTTTTGGTGATTTAATTTGTTTAACATATCAGTCAATACAATCCTGGATCTATACTTTCTCTATTGAGGCACCCTAACATTACCTTTATTAAATGGACTCCAACTCTGATCATTTATCTGATCATTTTTCTAACTTGTTCTTGGTTTTTATCTGCATCTTTTTCTCGTTCGTAATCTCCAGATAATCATCTCTTTGCTCTATTTCCCATTCTATCTTCTAATTAAGTGTCCTGCTCAATTCCATTTTAAGAGAGCTTCAAAATTTTGTTTTACTACGAATTTACATATTTGTTTTTATTAATCGATTTTCAGTTCTAGTTTGGATTTCTTTTAGGTTTTCTGTTTGTGTTTGTAAAATATCAGGTTTTGGGAGTATGCCAAAGGCGGTTTAGAAATCTCTAAATAACATAAAACAGTATATTGAATTTTATTTTTTCACCACTGTATATAACTGATCTATCATACCTTTATCGTACTGTACTCGAATTATTATTTGTTATGGTGTTTGGAATTCCTATTCTAAAGGATATTTTATTTAACGATACGTTGATGAAAATCCTACACATATGTTATATTAGAAATATAGGCTGAATGTTCATCTTTACTTGTAGACCAAAAATATGCTTGCGTTTTTTTTAAATATTACGAATTATTCAATCTTTCGAAAGAACTGTATTATACTGGTTTGCTTGAAAGCTACTGCTCAGACTGCTCAATGTTGTTTTTCCAAAGAAAAAGTGCGAGAAATGCTTTTTGATCATTTTCGTTTTGTAGACAGAAGGTTTGGAAAGTATCGCATGAGATGGCAACCTCCGCCAAAGGTTCTGATGTATCGTACTGATCTTCATCCTTATTTTTTTATTTGTATCTGTCGCAGATAAAATTTTGCCATCGGTTAGTGAACCTGAGGCAGCAACATCTTCATCTACTTGATCAAAATCAGAGAAACTCACACCGCTCATGTCAACTAATGGTTCTGTTGGTGGTTCTCCATCATCCATAAGTATTGGAACATTTCCCTGATGTTCTTTTAAGAAAGCGGATTTTTTAAAGCAGTTGAGAATTGTTAGGAGTGTTACACCTCTCCATGCCTTGTCAATTAATAAAATAGCTGTCAGATTCGTGATATTTGCAGTTAGATGCTTGTCGAGTGATTCTAAACCGAGCTTAACATTTTCTTTGTTGTAAAACGTCTTAAAATTATGGATGATCCCTTAGTCCAATGGTTGCGATTTGAAAGTTTTATTTGGCGAAAAGAAGTAGAGTTCTCCATTAGACAATGTAGCAGGACTGTTGTGAACATTGCGATTATCTAAAAATAGTAAAAGTTTCCATTTTTGCCGTTTTTTGTCCCCATTAACTGTTAAAAGCCAATTGTTGAAAAGTTCTGTTTGTCATCCAAAAATTGGCACGACAATCCGTAGAAACCGACTTCACACCTTTGAAACATTGCGGTTTCATTGCTATTCCTAGCACTTAGAGTTTAAGTTTTTCCAATCGGTTTATATTTACTGCCAGTCAATATCTATTTGGTACTATCTTTTCCCCATGACGTTTTTCATCTTTAAAAATAAACGTTCTGTCCGGTAAACGTTTGAAAAATAGGCCAATTTTATTAGTATTAAAAATGTCTCGGGCATCATAGTTTTTAATCAAGGTCTTCAATTTATCGTGCCAATCTAAGCAAACCGCAACATTTCCACTTTTCCCACAAACTCTTCTAAACATAACTCCATTTCTGTTTTTGAAATTTATTAGCCACCCTTCACTTTCCACAAAGTTTTTGATGCTTAGAGTAGACGCAAACCCTTTTGCTTTTTCCTTCAACAAGTTTCCTCTAATAGACAGTTTTTGTCCTCTTCACTGTCAGCCAAATGACCAGACTTTCTTCTAGGAAATTCACCCTAGTAGTTCTTTTCCATACTCGAACAGTTTGAGCAGCATTAATTTTCTGGCTGTTCTTTATTATGGTTGAGAGAGTACTTAGAGGAATCTTAAATTCTTTTGCAAAATCAGTTTTCTTCTCACCTTCCTTCTTCACTTTCTAGGGCTCATGACTAACAAAATTTTAATCTGTTACCAACTAAAGAGTGTAACTATCATCATCATTATCATCATCTTGGCCTTACAACCCTGTGTGGGTCCTAGCATCCCCAAGAATTCTCTTTCAGTCCATATCCATCGCCTTCCTCCGCCAATCACGTATTTCCATATTTCTCATATCTTGGTCTATGTTATCTAGGAATCTTGTTCTGGGTCTTCCCCTTCTTCTTTGACCAATAGGTCTATCAAGGAGCGTTTTTCTAGCTGGGTCGGTTTGCTCCATCCGCATTACATGGCCCACCCACCTCAGACGTCCTGTCTTAATGTGTTTTACGATGTCTGGTTCCTGGTATATTTTATACCATTTTATTTAACGCTCAGTAGATTCACCTTAGTATTTTTCTTTCGAAACATCCTAACATCTTTTCATTGCTTTTTGTTAAAGTCCAGGTTTCTGAACCATATGTTAGGACTGGGCGTATTATTGTTTTGTAGAGTTTTACTTTTGTATTTCTTGATATAACTGTAGATGTAAAAAGGAGATTAAGCCCAAAATGGCATCTATTAGCCGTGCAAATTCTGCGGTTTATCTAACCCATTTTTGTAGCCGCTTCCTTTAGTTCCTGCATACGCATCTCGTGCTGCGTTTTCTGTTCTCCCAACAATATTGACATCATCAGCATATGCTAGGATTTGCACAGATTTGTTATATATTAAACCGGTAGTTGTGATTTGTGACGTACGTATTACTTTTTCCAGAGCTAGATTGAATAGTATACAGGACAGTGGGTCTCCCTGACGTAGCCCGTTATTTGTATTAAAAGGTTCAGAGAGTTCCCCCTGGATTCGTATTCTGCATTTAACTTTCTCAAGAGTTAGTTTGGTTAGACTTACCAACTGATTTGGTACTCCCAGGTCTATCATTGCTTTAAACAATTCTCTTCTATTTACAGAGTCGTAGGCTGCCTTGTAGTCTATAAATATGTGGTGCGTGTCTACACCATATTCCAGTGTTTTCTCTAGAATTTATCTCAGGGTTGAAATCTGATGAATTGTTAATTTACCACCTCTGAAACCAGCCTGATATTGTCATTATTCGCTCTGCATATGGTGCCATACGATGGCATAGTATATTAGAGAATATTTTATAAGCTGCATTTACAAGCGCAATTCCTCGATGGTTAGAGCATTCAAAGAAATCTTCCTTTTTGTGCATGGTGCAAAGTATTCCAATATTCCAATCACTGGGGAGGGACTTCTGTATCCATATCTCTTTTATAAGCTTCTGTAGCGCTATTATACTATCGTGGCCACCTTCTTTATATAATTCCGCTGGGAGATTATCTATTCCGGGTGATTTGTTTCTGGCTAGTTTGTTTACAGCGTCTTTAACTTCCGGGATCGTTGGTGGATTCTCCTCCCTCTCGTCTGCTCCGCTTACCTCACAGCTTTCGTCTTCCTCTATATTGAGTATCTGGTTAAAATTTTCCGTCCATCGATTTACTACGTCTGTTTTTGTTGTTAATAGATCGCCATTCAAACTTCTACATTGATTTGTGTTTGCCTTGAATTCTTTTCTATTGATGTAGAGTGTAACTAATAACTAAAATTTAGAAGAAGTTTGTAGTCAAATTAATCCTAACAAAAACAAAGAGGCGTTGATACAAGTATGACCTGTACTTACTACAATCTTTACGCCTCTAAAGCAACTCACTACAACTTTGAGTGGATATCGACGAGTTCGAATTAACGCGTCATTTTGTTATATACCAATGATTTTTTTCATTCGAATTACCAAGTGCATAAAAATTTATTGATTTAGTTCGAAATATAATGAGATTTTGTAGGGTACTCGAAATAATTATAGAGAGGTTCGAATTATAAGAATAAAGCATATAGTAAAGTAGCAGTAGTACAGCTACTACACCAATGATATCTATAAATTATTTGTAGCAATTTATCAATAAACAGTCCAAAATCAATGTATTAGTTAAGATGAATAGTAATTACTACGAATCAATTTTCATTGCCAGCTCAATTACCTAATGCGTGCAGATAAACTTACACGTTTGCCCCACTTTCTCCCATTAGACGAAGACGACCTCAAGTCGTTAACAGAGTAGAAAGATGGATATTACCATAATTATTAGTTAGATCGGGGATAGAGCAACTAGTTTATTTTCTGTAATTATTGAACCACTGATAGTGTAAAAAATATATAATGAGGTACATCTCCTCAGATGAACGAGTAGGCATAACCTGAAAAATATTTGTTATAGTATTGAAAAGATTTGTTCTTTTTACAGATCTATTTATAATTATTCATTAGTAGCAGTGAATATTATTGATTTTGTTGTAATTTTCTATTTGTAATTGTGTGAATTCAACACAGTGCATAATTCATTTTTTAAACTTCCACTACGACTCCTATGGCATCAAATCGCCTATATAGGGAAATCTCCTTCTAAAAAATTACCAAAAAACCCAAAGACAAGCGACAGGATCATTAGAAAAATGGTAAGTGCGCATATGTAGGCAGCATCTGCAAAATTAAGAAATATTCAACTCTAATGCATCAAAACATTAAAGCTAAATAGACAAAAAGGCAAAAAAGTTTATACGTTTTTTTGCAAGAGATATATTATTATTATTACATCAAGGCGCCGTTTTACACCACGTAATAACTTTCTCCAATTCTTGTAAAAACTTTTATTGTCAAGATTTTTAGTATTTTTAGATGAGTTGATGATTAGTCGTAAATAGATTTTGTAGACACCATGCATGTTGAAAACACATTCGAATAAATGCAATTGTGTAAGAACTTTTAGATTTTGCAGAGTAATTTTATTGCTGGTATTGTAGAAACATAGTAATAACCCTTAGATAATAATCACAATATATGTATGTGATGGGCACAATGTGTCAGAGATGGCTTTTAGTACTTTTTACTAAATAATGAATGCGTATAACAGAAAATTGTTGAAGAAGAAAGATATGGAATTGCAGAAATTTAACTTTTAGCATTTTGTCGTAACAAAGATCTATAATCCGTTCACAAATTGTTCTGAGCACGAAATGTGCCTCAAAGTCATAAAACGGTCGTAAAATTTGTATTATCATAGGCGTTCCTGAGGTGTTTATTCATTAAAATTAATGCGTTTGACATTTATTTTCCTTTAGAAAATATTTATCAATATTAATTATGTTTTAATACTAATATATTTAGCAAAAACAATTAAAACTTTCACGGCTAGTGTTGGTTATTATATTATATTAATAAAAATAAGAATTTAACCATTAACAATTTTGTAAATAAGAATACTATATCTCTTTGGATATTTCAATACTAATCTTCGCGTTTAATCACCTTACTAGAAAACCTGTAATTCATATTCGAAGGTACTATTCATTGCAAGATAGTTAGAAAGGAATTCCCCAGATTTTTAATAATATAATGGGTATAAAGATGCCGGCTTTGGCTACGTGCCTCGTCTTTTCAGTTTATATTCGAAATTTAACTTGAAAGGGTGAAGTTATTACGAACGAAAACAATTTTTTTATTTAGTACGTTTTTAATCGCATGTAATTTATGGCTAGTCGGTGTTTCCGTGTCTACGGCAGTAATTAGCGTCTTGAATATTTCTTTTGCGAATTATATGCAGGGCGTGAGTGATTTTTTATTTCATATACCTACGAACATATACGTACCTTTCGCTCGTGATCGTTTTGTTGGGTTCTTTGTGATAGCTTCATCATCAACTTCATCAAGATTTACACCGGTACAGTTGCGTACAGTCAGTAAGTCTGTCTATTCACCAAGAGAGAAGACTCTTTGTGAAGATGTTCACGATGCTCTGGTTTCTCAGAATCCTACAAATACTGTTCGTAACATAGTCGAAAGTTGTGCCAACATGACTGGCGTAGGGGAGTCATCTATATATAGGTTCCTGTCAGAAAGAAAAAACAAGGCATAGCTAACCCAAACACAAACGAACACTTAAAGAGAGGGAAAAAGCCTATTGAAATTGATGAATTTGGCAAAAATGGTATTCGAAGGAAAATTCATGATTTTTTTTTTCAAAAAAGAAATACTAAACCTAAACAAAATTTTACAAGAAGTTAGATTTCCGAATAGACCCGGATTTGCCTCATATCGGACGAACTAAATTGTGGCAACTTTTAAAAGAATTAAACTTCCGGTGGGAGAAATCCGACCGAAAATCACTCTTGATTGACCGGGAGGACATAATATGTTGGAGAAGAAATTATCTAAGATCCACACGAAAATTCCGGGCTGAAGGAAGGCCAATCTTCTACCAAGATGAAACGTGGGTAAACTAAGGTCATACTCTAAAAAAAAAATTTGGTCAGATAAAAATGTATTAAGCTCCAGGCAAGACTTTATAGAAGGTTGGTCTACTGGTATCTCCTCACCTTCTGGTAAAGGTAGTAGATTAATAATTTCTCACACTGGCAGTGAAAAAGGATTTGATAAGCATGGTTTGTTGGAATTTCAGTCCAAAAGCACAAAAGACTATCACGAGGAGATGACAGCTGATGTTTTCGAAGAGTATTTTGAGCAGATGAATGAACACATACCACCAAATTCAATTATAGTATTAGATAATGCACCTTATCATTCACGACTAGTAGAAAGGCTTCCAACGACTGCGTGGAAGAAACAGAATATTCTTGACTGGCTGCGGAATGTGTATCTGCCTTACGAAGATGGAATGGTTGAAGCAGAACTTTCAAAAATTGCCCGGCAACACAAATCTAAGTTCAAGAAATACGTAGTTGACAAAATGGCGGAAAGGCGAGACATCACTGTCCTTAGACTTCCACCCTACCACTACGAAATAAATCCAATTGAACTTATTTGGACAAAAATGAAAAGTTATATGGCTGGAAAAAATACGTCATATAAAATACAAGCTGTACGTGAATTGTCATACGAGTCTTTACAACATATTACAGAACAAAACTGGAAAGATGCAGTAAGACATGTAATAGAAGAAGAACAAAAAATGTGGGATCTTGATAACATAATTGATGCGACCGTAGAGACACAACCGCTAATTATTAATACTCAAGATGACTCGGATTCCGAAGTTGATTATATTTATTTTGAACTTTAATAGTTTTCTAATCGTAATTATATAAGGTAATAATAGTAGTTGTAATCGTAAGGTATTAAAGCTGAAAGGCGCAAAATGTCACCTGTCAAAATGTTCAATGTGTTTTAAGTGTAAATGGGTATATTTATTTAAAAAACCCTTAAAAGGGCTACATCATTAAAACAAACGTTTTCGGACCACACAGTCCATCATCAGGTTTTAAAATCGAAAAATGCTAGGTCACAATGCCTGAGCCACCAAAATACTAGGGTAAAAACCCTTTAAATTACATTTAGTTATAAAAGATTGTACATTGTGTTGTAAAATAACTGTGATGTTCAGTATTAAATTAAATTTGGCTAGAGGTAACACATGGCTGAAGCGAGTTCCAGAGCCGGTGAGAGAGAACCTCTACACGCGGAGAACAGTAGTTCCCAGCTGTTCTCCGCGTGTTCTCACCGGCTCTGGAACTCGCTTCAGCCATGTGTTACCTCTAGCCAAATTTAGTTTAATACTGAACATCACAGTTATTTTACAACACAATGTACAATCTTTTATAACTAAATGTAATTTAAAGGGTTTTTACCCTAGTATTTTGGTGGCTCAGGCATTGTGACCTAGCATTTTTCGATTTTAAAACCTGATGATGGACTGTGTGGTCCGAAAACGTTTGTTTTATTGATGTAGCCCTTTTAAGGGTTTTTTAAAAAATATATTCATTTACAAAGACTAACCTCTTTTTTGTGATACGTGGTATACAGCCAGCTACAGGAATTTTTTTCCTTGTGGATTTTTTTAAATGTATCCATTTTTTTTTCAAATCCTGAGAAAACTAAAAAGCATTTTTGAAAAATTTAAAGGCAGGATGAAATATTTATTAGAATAAATAAAAAGTTTCTTTTGCATGCAATATTTTCAATTAAAAATTATTCTATATTTTCTCTTTTATTTTCACCCCTGTTACATAACATATTCAAATAAACATTGTTGAAGTTTTCAGGGACTTTCTGCCCTTAGTAAGAATGTAATCTTTTATTCTGCGTTTAAATTTTTCAACAATATTTATTAGTTTTCTCTAGATTTGAAAATAATGGATACATTTAAAACACATTGAAAATGTGACATTTGGCGCCTTTCCCCTTAATTAAATAAATGTATCTTTTACAAATGGCAAGAAACTTTTTATTTTTGAATAAAATAAAGAAGTTTTATTAAAACAAAAATACAATTCAAAAGAAAAGGCAAAAAAGTATTTTTGAAGTGTGTGTATTCAAAAATACTTTTTTGGCTTTTCTTTTGACTTGTCATAAGTGTGTACAAAAAAACATATCAGTCTTTTGAAAAATACAATTTCCATAAGTACAATTTAAATAATATATTTAGTTCAAATAAATGTTTCAATCACATACTTTCCGACACTGGTCGGTCATCTGTAACCAAAATACCTTCGTAATCGGATTATAAGGTTGATTGCTGTATTGTATTTCTTCAGATAAAAGGTGGATTAGTCGAAAACATCTTAAACCGTCTGTTTCAGGTTGGTTTTTACTATTTTATCGTATTACCTATCCTCTCTGTATTTCAGTTCTCTAATTAGGAGTAAACTTGTAGTGAACTATCGACAAAGTGTGAACCGATTATAGAACATAATTTGGTAGAGTTTGCATAGTTCTTTACCAAACAATATAAGTGTTGTCATAGTTTTAAAACCAAATTGTCTTATATCTAAATCTATTTCACTTTTTTTATTATATTCTATGGTGACTTAAATAACAAACTAATTAAAAAAGTTAAAAAGTTTAAATATCTAGAATGATGGATACATAAGACCTTAGGCTCAGAACAAGAAGTCAAATGCAAATAGTACAGACAGGTATTATGTTACTGTCTGCGTAACATCAAGAACTGTACATCCAAATCGTAATATGAAAGTCCAAAATGGTGATGAATTTGTAGAAGTGATCGTCAACTTCCATTAGTTACCGCACAAAATTAAGTTCCAAATAATTTATATTAGTATATTAATAATTAGTACCAAAAGAAGAAGAAACTTATCAAGAAGAAAATGAGCAGCGTTATTGTTATTGAGAAATGATATATAGGAAAACAATTTGTAAAATGAAAATAACTTGACCAAATGAATTACCCCGTTGCTATTGTTTTTCTTTTTATTAATTTGTGACACGTTTGGACATTTACGTTGGAGATAATATTGGTTTACTATTAATTCTACCTCTCGTATCGTATTAACACGTTAACTGCCGGTCCATTCTGGGTAGGCTTTCACCAGGAGCCGCTTACTGTTTTTGATACAAAGACGTTTATTTATTAGTTTCTGGAAAAGTCCGAATAAAGTAAGTATTTTTAAACTAAATGCACATATATACAAGAGGGGTTGGTGGTGAACGCGCCAGAGCGTCAGTGGCGCTCGACTCTAGTATTTGTATACATACGCCGTTCGACGCGCTGGTGCGTTTTGTAAATAATATTGATAAAAATCAGTTTAAACAGGAACATTTATTTACTAATACAAAACAAAACAAGAAATACAAAATAACATAAATTATAAGTAAATAAAACAACATTAAACTTTGTGGGATATTTGACAGCAATCCAGACAAAATCCAGGGGTATCGGGACAGGCTTTGCATTCGTAAATTGTATCTTTACGAATATTTTGTTGACTGCAAGTTTTACAGCGTTTTCTCATAACTTTTCCCTTTACATCCTTTACCTCTCGTTTTGTTACTGAATGATCTTTTGGAACAAGTTTGGCTTCAGAATTAATAACTTTTAAAAGGGATCTAACGAGTTGTAAACGAAATTCGTAAAGACCAATCTTTTTTCCAGAGTACTTGTTGTATAGTATGTGGGCATTTATAGCCATCATCTGTATAACATGTATAAATATTTTTGTTGGCCATCGTACAGTTTTTCGTTGACTCGGATAATAGGCAAGCATCTGGTCTTGCCGGTCAATACCAGACATATTTTTATTATATCTGATAATAGGCTCTGGTTTTATTACATGTTGACCTCTTCTTGTTGTAACTTCTTGTAAAGTGTTTTGACATTCTGTTGTTATATAGTAAACGTCTCTTTTATCCTTCCATTTGCCAACTAATACCCCTTTTCGGCAACGGGCAATTGTTGCACCTTTAGCAAGTTTTTCTTGCCTTACTTCTGCCGGATTATTTTTACGGTCAATTCTAAGAGTTCCTGTGCAGTAAGTGGAAAATTCAAGTAAATTTTTAGCTAAATCAAAGCTGTTATAAAAATTGTCCATGTAAACGCAATGGCCTACATTTAGTTTCCCTTCTAAAAGGTGCAAAACCACTTTATTAACATGTCCTTTTCCACCTGAATCGTCAAACGTTCCAGAATAAACTAAAAATTTTAAAATTAGACCATTTGGTTCGGTCAACATATACAACTTAATCCCATACTTATGTTTTTTGTTTTTTAAGTATTGTCTAAAATTAAGTCGTCCTCTGTGTAATACCATTGACTCATCTAAGCTCAAATTACGATCAGGATAATAAACTTCTTCCATTCTCTTATTGAAAAAGTTTATCATCGGTCTAATTTTATAAATTCTGTCTTCAGGTACTTGTTCTCCCTCTTCTGGATTATTACTAAAATGCAAACATCGCATTATGACCATAAATCTGTTCCGGCCCATAAAAGTGGAAAAAATTGCATTAGCAAAAAGAGGATCTTTCTTTTTCCAATAATCCTCAATCCTAGGCAACGAAATATGACCCATGTGTAGAACTAATCCTAAAAAGACTAGCAGTTCTTCGGAAGTCAAAATTTTCCAATCGAAAATCCTAGAATGTGTCGCCCCTGTATTAGATAAGAAAATGTGCTCGGCATACCTGTTTGTCTCATCACACACTTGCTGCAAACATTCATCTGTAAGTAGCATCCGAAAAAAGTCAACTGGATTATTATCGGAAACTTCTACTAGTAACTCCTGGTGTTTTAAAAAAGGAAAATTTTTCATACCATCAAAATTTTCTTTCCATTTATCGCTTTCATCAACATCAACGAGTAGATTAGGCTACAATTAAATAATTTGTTTTAGTAAAAAGTTAATATTTGCATTTAATTTTGTAACATACCGTATCTTCCGTATCCTCAATAAGTGCTGTAGGTAAAGTATTTTCAATTTCATCCTCAGATTCTGGTAAATATTCACTGTCTGAATCAAGAAAGTCACTAAATTCTTCATCGCTTGTTTCTAATAATCTCAAAAGTTCTTCCTCTGTTAATTTTTTTTTCATATCTAATTTTATTTTTTTATTTGAATTTGCGCCACTTTGTAAAATATCGTCAGTGTTATTCATTTTTGCACTTCAGTATGCTTACCCTATGCCATTCAAATATAAAATAACCAAAGGAGATGCAAAAGAACTCAAATAACATTTAGGGGAAACACCGAAATTATCCGGGTATTACCAAGCTTTACGATTAGCGACTCTAGAAAATAGGGGAAATACCGAAATCTGGGAATGTTTAATTTTTACACGGTTAGTAATCCGATAAATTAATAAGCATTTGCAGAATTATATGTGCTATTACTGATATTTACACTTAATACAAAGCCAACAGATATACACATCCTATCGGGACAAAAAGTCGTAAATCGAAAAACCAAGAACAAAATTAGAGAATTGATACCTCTAGTTACCTGCCTTTAAAATATAAAAAGCCCTGTTGTAGCGCCAGTGAAATAATCCAAGATAATAATCGATGAAAGTCTGAACGCGCGAGAGCGTCGTCGGCGTCTAGCTAAAGTCATGTATCGACGCGCCAGCGCGTTATTGGCATTGAACGTGTTGGACTTTTTGCACCGCTTTAAGATAAAATGGCTATTGACAAGAGTATCTATATTAACGCACTGTCAGGTAATTTAGAAGAATACTTTCAAAAAAACATATTTAGTCTGAAGTCTCATATAATTAAAAAAATAAAGCAAACGTGATTTTATCTCCTTACCCTCATTTGATGCATGGGACGATTGAACAACATACGATGCTTGCAAAGCTATGTAGTACTTTTTAAGGCCGCTTGAGAAATACTCAAACCTCTATATATAGTAAAAAATAACAAAATAAGAGTGTAATGTGAAACTAATTCATTATGTTTCGCAATTACGATAGGCTTTGTCCTGAACTAGAGGCTGGGTTCAACCGGTTGTAAGCAATCAATTAAGAGAGCTTGCTTAGTTATGCAAACTCTTCCTTACAATCATTGGCGTAGAGTGATAATCTTCTTCTCTTTCTCGTTATAATTAATGACATAAATCACCAGGATTTTGCTGTAGGGTCTATGTATCACTTACTTTTTCTTGTTGTTCTTCTTTTATTTTTTGTTTTTCCAGTTTTTCTTTAGTTTCCTTTCTAAGATGACGGTGACTTGTTTTAAACGATTTCAAGTCAGTATTCTGATTTATAAATTGTTACGATCAGAAGAAGGATGTGTTCCTATGCTTTTTAGATTACCAAAAAGCGTTTGATCGTGTCCAACACCACAACTTAATGCAGATCCTCAAGAAAGTTGATATAGACCAAAAAGACATAAGATGAATTGAAAACCTGTACTGGTATCAAACGGTACAGTTAAAAATAGACAATTCTATATCCAAACCCATATATATATATATAAGAAGGGGCGTTCGATAGAGCTGTGTGCTTTCCCCTCTTTTATATAACATTTATTCGGAAGCCATATTTCAAGAGTCTTTGGAGGATGCAAAGATGGAAATCAAAGTGAATGAAGTATTGATCAACAACATACGATATGCTGATGATGGTGTCTTAATTTGTGACAACATAGTCGATCTTCAACAACTTGTCACTATAATCGGAGAATACAGTAAGCGAATGGGATTAGAGATTAATACCAAAAAAACCAAATTTATGATCATCTCCATAAACTTGGATGCACTTGAAAACTCCACCATAACACTGAATACGGAGTCCATTGAAAGAGTGAATAAATTTAAATACCTGGGATTGTAGCTTTTTGAAGACTGGGCATCGGAGAGGGAAGTAAAATGTCGCATTGAGCAAGCTCGACAAGCTTTCGTAAAATTCAAGAAGGTACTGACTTGTTCAGAGTTCGATCTTCATCGGAGACTAAGGTTTACTAAGTGCTACGTGTGGTCAGTGCTGCTATATGGCGTAGAGGGCTGGACACTTAAAACGAGGGATATAAACAGATTAGAAGCTTTCGAAATGTGGCTCTATCGCCGTATCCTAAAAATACCATGGACAGCGAAAATCACAAAGATAGATGTCCTTAAAAGAATAAACCAAGAACGCCAACTCTTCGAAACCATTAAGAAAAGGAAAACGGCGTATCTATGTAACATCATGCGAAATGAAAAATACCAGTTTCTCCAACTTATAATCGAGGGTAAAATTGAAGGCAAGAGACAGGAATTAACGACATACAATCTCTGATACATATTGCAAGAAATAGAGAATTAATGGAAAATGTGATCGCTAACAACCATTAGTGCATTTTCATCTGAAGAAGAAGAAGATTTTGATTTATATCATTGTATCAATGCATTTTTTCCAATGTTTTTTTTTATTTTATACCTCCTCATGTATGTTTATCTTACACATGTTTATGATGTCAATATTCTGTTAGAAGTCGCTAATTACATACTTTGGTACATTATTTTACTATAATTGCCAACCAACTGGTGCGTTTTGATCCAGAATAATTGTCTCACAAGTCTTCTTGATGAAAGGTCAACCTTGAAACACGTGTATAAGGATGGTGTGTGAAACCTATAGTCTATATTTATTTTGTTTATCGTTCTTACTTAACAAAAAGAATACACAAATAATGGTGATTTATATAAATAAATTTTTGATGTGATATTGGAAAATAAATATCTTTACCATCGACCTGTAAGCTTTATTAGCTTGGGTTTATAGGTTACTTTAACTGATATCGAAACTGATTTCATTTTTCTTCGGTAAAGGTCGCCAGTTGCATGCTTTGATATATTTCTTTGATTTTACTATAATTGTCAACTAGCCGGTGCGTTTTGATTCAGTACGAGGACATCGACGTAGAGAGGGATCTTAAAACCATGAACATTAGGCAGTGCCGAAGGAAAGTATCCGACAGGGCAGAATAGAAGAACATTGTTAAGCAGGCCAAGACTCACAAAAGTTTAGGCGCAATTAAAAGAAGAAGAAGAAGACGAGGACATCGACATCGACACCGAAGAAGCCAAAAGACAAAGAGAATGACCCGAGAATCTTAACTCGTCGGTAAAATCACCTGGTCCAGATCAAATAACAAACATGGCTTTAAAATAGCTATCAGCGAGAGACATAGTATATTTAACAAACATTATAAACTCGATGCTAAGATTTAAGAAATTCCCAAACAGATGGAAAGAGGCCCATGTCATAATGTTACCAAAGCCAGGAAAAAACACTACTTGCCATCAGCAGACTCCAAGCTCAAACAGATAGAATAGATATTATACCCGAAGCACAATTCAGCTTCAGATCAGAGCACTCCAGTAAGCTACAAGTACTCAGATTAACAGAGTACATTGCAACTGGATTTAACAACAAACAATGCATAGGAGCTGCCTTCCTAGATGTACGCAAAGCTTTCGAAAGAGTCTGGCATAAAGGACTGATTTATAAAATGAGAAGATACGGTTACAGTGAGCAATGACAAGACTAATCTCTTCGTACTTAAGCAATGGTAGTTTCAGAGTTCGAATAGGACAAGTCCTGTCCGAACTCGGAAACCCGGAGGCTGGAGTACAACAGGGAGCGGTACTGTCACCTCTACTTTACACAATATACACAGCCGACATACCTAGAACACCAGGTATATTACTAAGTCGATATGACGACAACACAGCGATATTAGATAATATAGAAGAATGGAGTTTCAAATAGAAAATAGCTTTAAACTTCGAAAAGACGCAGGCTGTACTTTTCAAAAAGAGGCACCAGCAACCAGAAGAACAAGTGACTGTGCAAAACAACCTAATTGAGTGGAAAAGCGAAGCGAAATACCTCCGAATAATCATGGACAAAGGCTTAACGTTCAGTAAACATGTACAGGTTACGATAGAAAAAGCCAACATGGTGAAAGCGTCAATAAGAGCCCTAGCAGGAAAAAAAGCAAACTAAGAATAAAAACGAAGTTGATTAATAAATAATATAATTCTTCTTATATTAACGTATGCATCTCTCGCATGGGGACACATGTGCAATACATCCAAAAAGAAAATAAAAGCGGTATACAACAGCAGCCTAAGACAAGCAGCCAACGTACCGAGATACATTGCAAAAAGATTCCTCTTTAGAGAATTGCAGCAAATCAGAGTTACTGAAATTATGGAAGATAAAGCAATATTCCGGGAGATAATGAGGCATGAGGCTTTCCATAGATGGAAGCACAAAAGACCGTAACAATAAATATTCGAATAAAACCAAAAATAGAGAGAAAACAAAACCCCAGAGAGAAATCATACAAAAAAACAACTTAAATGCACACAAAGAAGACAGTTCGTAGGTCGAAAAAACTCGTGGACAACCGCAACGTACAGCGTGGGCCCAGTTGCTAATTCAGTTAACTCTTTACACAAGCCTTACTGATATAAGATAACAAGCCTTATCAATATGTTTTTTCGTATTTTTCTTAGGATTTAATTTTTTTGGTAGTTTTAGGTGTTATTTAATTCGAAGAATCGCAGTTTTCTTTAACGTGTAAAAGATGAGTTGTCTGATGGAGATGTTAACAACTCAGTAACAAGCACACACAAAAGTCCATTAACGTATTAGTTTCAGCTATTAGATTAGTTTTTATAGAGTTTATGTTAATAGAAAATGACAACATGATTAAACAATGAGCTAAAACAATCAATAAATAAAAACAACACAAAAATGGAACACATTTAAAAATCTTTCCTTGAAAGTAATAGAAAAATATTCAACAACGTTACACAGGCACAAAAAACAACAATGGATGACTGATGAAATCCTGGAATTAATGGAGCAGAGAAGGAAACTGAAAGGTAACAAGACAGAATATAAGGAAAAACAGAAACAAATTAAACAAAAAATTAAGGTGGCTAAAGAAAGATGGATGAAGGATAAATGCAAGGAATTAGAAAAGTTGAATAAAAAACATGATACGTTTAATATGTTTAAAAAAATTAGAGAAGTAGCTGGTCTTTATCATAAGAAAACTCTACATACTATAACCGATTCGTCAGGAAAAATGATAATAGACGAACATGAAATTAGAACAACCTGGTGTAATTATATAACTGAACTGTATAATGATGATAGACCCGAAGAACCGGAGACTTTAGTTGAAGGTGAAGGACCAGAAATACTAAAATCAGAAATACTGCATGCTATAAAGTTAGCAAAGAACAAGAAAGCCGTTGGCCCTGATAACATACCGACAGAGATGTTAAAGCTTATAAATGTCAAAATTTTCAATGATGTTTATTCGACTGGTGATATCCCTGAAGATTGGTTAAAGTCCGATTTCATAACACTACCAAAAAAACAACGTCCGAAAAACTGTAGCGATTATAGAATAATAAGCCTTATGAGCCATACTTTGAAAATATTTCTACGTATCATCCACAGAAGAATCAGAGATAAATGTGAAGAAGATCAGTATGAAACACAATCTGGCTTCAGAAATGGACTGGGAACTCAGGACGCCCTCTTTGCACTAAATGTATTACAGTAAAAATGTCGAGATCAAAGAAAAGACGTCTTTACTGTATTTATTGACTATGAAAAGGCCTTTGATCGAGTACAGCATCACAAATTAATTACAATATTAAAAGATAAAGGAGTTGATAGTCAAGACATACGATTCATAGAAAAGGTATACTGGCGTCAAACAGCGACAGCTTGCATAAACGAAAAATCAACAGAAATATGTAAAATACAAAGAGGTGTCAGACAGGGTTGTATACTATCCCCACTGTTATTTAATTTATATTCAGATAGAATATTTAAAGAAGCGCTGCATAATTTGGAATGGGGCGTGAAAGTTAATGGAATTCTGATAAATACAATCAGATATGCAGATGATACAGTTATTGTAAGTGATGACATGAATGGATTACAATGCCTTTTAAATGCCATATATACAGTGGGAAGAGAGTTTGGCCTAAACGCAAACTGTTCAAAAAGAAAACACATGGTGTTAGGCCGTTTAGCACATCAAGATGCACGATTATATGTTGATGGTCATATAATTCAAAGAGTGTCCAGTTTTAAATATCTTGGTTGCCATATTACTGAACAAGTAGATCCAGATTAAGAGATAAAATGTAGAATCGAGATAGCCCGCACGACTTTTTTAAAAATGAGGTCATTCTTCTGTAATGATAACTTGCAACTTCTACTTCGAAAGCGCCTGGTTAAATGCTACATTTGGTCAGTCCTCTTATACGGTGTCGAAGCATTGACATTAAAAATATTCACCATAAATCGTCTGGAGGCCTTTAAAATTTGGCTGCACAGACGTATACTAAAAATTCCATGGACGGCTATGCTGACAAATGTGGCAGTCCTTGAGAGACCAAATGCTGCTCGCGAGCTGCTATGTTGGACACGTAGTAAGGGGAGACCGATATAATATTCTTCAACTTATTTTGATGGGTAAAATCGAAGGACGCAGAGGAATTGGTAGAAAGCAGGCCTCTTGGTTGAAGAATATCAGGGAGTGGACAGGAATAAGGAAAGCTGAGCAACTATTTAGAATAGCTCTAGATAGAGACAGTTTCGCCATGTTAATCGCCAACGTCAAGGGGACTTGATAGGGCACGTTAAGAAGAAAAAGATGAGTTTATGTTTAATTCAAAATGTTTTGCTTAGTCGACTATAGATCACAAAATACTGCTGTAAAAGTAACGTGTTACCTTTGCAGCAGTATTTTGTATAATCGATAAATTGTGTTTCGATTTATTGTTAGATGTGTAATACTGATTTACATCATAAAAATCTTTTGAAGTTTCAGGAATTGCGCGTTCAGTCTTACCAATATTACCACACCCACATAAAATGTCTTTAGATACTTAATGTAATTAAATTCTAGTCACACGACAGTTTCCCTAAAAATGAAAGTAATGGGAACTGATTCACAACATTAAACAAATTTGAAAAGCTGTGTGAAGAAGCTGGAATAATTATATGATGGAAAGTTATTATAATCTATAACATCCGTTCAATTGCAACCTTGTCTTATGTTTTCATCATCAACAACAGGCGTAAAAAAATCATTGATAAATGGAGAAGCATATGGAGTCTACAATAGAGGTGTGCTTATTAGTTCTTTTAGACGAACTAGTTCAAGAGAACTATTTTACAAAAATGAACTAGTTCAGTGAACTAGTTCGCAAAAGAACTATTTGTAGGACCGAAATCAAAATCCAACCCTACATAACTGGTTGCCACATGTCTCGTCTCAATCATCACACAAGTTTTCTTCGGTTTTCAGCCAGTCTTTTGCACAAAATTATTAAGGTTTGTTATTTATTAACCGTTTTAAATATAAATATGGTTCACGTATGATTTATTTTTATATTCACGTATATTTAAACTCACAGGTATCTATAATTAGGTTATTTCTAGAAAAACCTTTACAAAAAAAAAACAGTGAATTTTCTAGGAACATTAAATAGGAACATTTTCAACAACAGGAGCAATAGAACATATTTTCATTCTCATTATGACATTAAGATAAGCCTGTTTATGTTATTGTCACATTCATAAGAATTATTATCTGTTATCTGAGGCTAATCGGCATTTCTTTTTTTTAAACTAGTCAGTCCATCCCATTCGCAAAATAATGAATATATGATCTCATTTATTCATTATTTTCTTCTTTAGAAGCTGAGACACATTTTATAATGCAAATCGTTCGCAATAAACTAGTTCTATAAAAATTAATGAACTAGTTCAATTAGTTCAGTTGAAAGAATCGTTCATTTGAACTATTTCGATGGTGAACTACATATCCCTAGTCTACAACAAGCTAGCGAAGTAAAAATGCACTCTTACTTAATCTCTCTTTATAATAAGCGATATTCAGCGATATGCACAAATATTTATATTATTACATTAATTTCCTGACTTATCTGTCGTGGTATCAAATTATTTCTTCGTAATAATGTTTTATCACCAACTGTGGAAGACGTTACCAAAGAAGATGAAAAATTTATTAACTATCTCCATGTCGCTATTAGTACGAAGATAGTAGTAGATAATGTTGCGCCACTGGTTATGTTAAGAGGATAAGTAAGGGAAAGACTATTATTTCGGGGAAACGCATCGGCAGCATCGACGCGCAAATGCCGAGATTAAGTCATTTGCGTGGCTTTGTTCATCTCTGGCACAAGCTACTCTTTGTATTCTTTTACACGATTGCGATTAAGCCAAGGAATCGCGACGAGGAAGACCAACATGTCCTCGGCTAGTTTTTATAACGTACATAACAATTACCGTGAAGTAAGTACATCGGAAAATGCGACCGATTCGCACATCTAGCAGTTCGTAGTTGTGGTCGTACACGGTGAGGGACGTCTATCCGGTTTCCGACAGACAGAATCTTATTGGTCAGACTTGACATCTTCAAGAATTTGGATCTAAACAATCAATAATTACTAAAAAAAAACAATATTCTTTCTTAAACAATTTTATTTGCTTCTATTTTGTATATTGCCACATATTTTCAATGCAAATTTTTTTCTCTTTTTTAGTTCTTTGCAATTTTTTTGTTTGCTTTCTCATTTTCATTTATATTTTATCAAGAAGCAAGTTGACATCAATTTGTTTTTAATTTCATTTATGATTATGCCCAAGTACTTATTAGCAACGATTATATTATTCAATAAGTTTTTTTTGTTTTGTTGGTACACTCTTAAATTCACTCTTTATTTACGATTACATTCTAATTTAGTATCAACGTGTCAGAATATGTTTTCTGCAATGGAAAATATCAAGTATAGTGCAGTGATTGGATTTTTATTTTTGGAAGGTTTAGAAGCAAAAAAATAACGAATTTTGAAAGTATATAAGGACTATTTGCCTTCAATTCACCATCATCATTGGTGATACAGCCGTATAAAAGAGCCTCGACCTTCCCAAGTCTATTACGCCAGGCAGTTCTATCCATTGCCAACTGTTGCCAGTTTGCTGCGCATATTTTTCTACTATCCTTAGGACACTATCATAGGTCGATTTAAAATCTAAGAAAAGATGGTTTGTGTCGATATTGAATTCATTGGTTTTTACCAGTTTTTTCCTTAGCACAAAGATCTGGTCTGTTGTTGATCGACCAGGCCTCAAACCACTTTGATATTCGCCAAGAAGCTCTGAATATGCACTCAGGCGACCATATAAAATACTCGAAAATATTTTGTATGCTCTATTAAGGAGGGATTTGCTTCAATTAGTATAGTAAAAAGATGGGTTATTGAATTTATATGTTGTTGTACAAGTCTTGAAGACGATTCACATAAGGAAGTCCAAAAACCGCAACAACGCCAAAAATCGTAGAAAAAATACGCGATATCGTATTCCAAAATCTTCGTGGAACAGAGATTTTGACTGAATTATTGAGTTTTCAGAAAGATGTATTCACTGAAGCTGTATGGGTGGCGTATTCGCTAATAATGGAACAAAAACACATTCGAATGAGACTTTCTTAGCAATATTTAGAGCGTTATCGAAGAATAAAGTGGCTAAATAGTAGTGTGAACCCGGTTCTTCGGCACTGAAATGAATTCGTGTCCAGAAATTGGCCAAAAAGCTGTGATCGTCAGTTTTTTAAGACGCGAAAGGATTTTTTTTTGTGGATTACTTGGATTCTGGTAAGAGAATAAATTTGAAATATTATTGTAACCAACTAAAGAAATAAAAATAATGGAGAAAGACCTGGTTTGCAGAAGAAAAAAATCCTTTTTTACCAGGACAATGCTTCATGCCATATGATCATTTTGGCAATGGCTAAAATCCATGAATTAAAAATCAAATTGTTGGAGCATATATTTACCGTATTTACCAGATTTTGCCCCTAACGACTTCCAGATATTTTATAGCAGCTATGGAAGAATAGTTTACAACCCTTCCAGATTTTCACTTAAGGAATAAAATTCATGAATTGGAATCTCGTTAGGAACAAGTGTATTGATGTTCAGAGAGACTATATATTAATATACTAAATGTATTTTAAACCATAAAATTGTGTTTTTTTTTATCGAACGACAAAACTTATTAAACAGCGTATTATACTTGTATGTTCAGCTATACTTTAACTGTGTTCAATTTTTTCACATGCGAAAAATCATGTAATTTTTTCGCTGTATTTTTAACTATCCTTATATCACAATTTTACAATCATTATCTTAGTCCAACCCTTAATAACCCTTCCCACTTACATTTTACCCCCTCCATTACAAATACAGACAGTTTCAAGATAGCAAGGAAAAAGACGCCCTCTTGATGGTCGGCTGTCGCTAAGGACAGACCATTCTCTCTCTCTTCGCTTATCAAGAAGAACAGCATCTATCTTGGCTGTTTTTCTATCGCTAATTATCTCTCTCTCGTTTTAGTTACGCGAAAAATTACTGCAAATACTATTTTAAATCGTGTACAGACAAAGTGTGCTCTATCTCGCAAAGTCTTATTACCGCGAAACACGTGTTTAGAAAAACCGCGAGTGTACCCGGACATATTCCGCATAAGAGGAAAAACCGCGAGAGTGTGGAGCAGAAAAACCGCGAGAGTGTGGAGCACCAATATTGGTAAGACTTTGTATAAACTTAATTTGCTATTGTCTGTATACCTTTTACTACATATCCTAATTTATTTGAACCAGCCCTATATAATACAGTCCACATACACTGAAATTATACTAATAATTTCCCACATATGTACAAACTGACTTTCGAATATTTTTGTTTTCTCACGTATTCGTCTAGCAGTTCTATAGAAAACTTTTTTTTCGTATAACAAATACTGTTTGTTCTGCTATCTCTACCAGTATTCTCCACAAAGCTATGTCATCTCTTCCAACTGCGAAACCTTTCTTTATTTTTTTGTGGTACTTAATCAGTCCGTTTCGTATTTTAGTAATTCAATAATTAGTTCTATTGGTATTCTGTCAAATGCTTCGTTTAAAAAACAAAAATGCTTCTTCCTGTTGCCATCATTGATGTCACTCTGACTTAGCTTGAGCTACAGCTAAAACTCTTCACATACACAAAAGAACTCTATTATTAAACTAACAGCAATCGATGACTTAGGCAGGGGGACCCCTTGTCATTGTTGCTGTTCAGTTTTGCTTTAGAATATGCAATAAGTAAAATATCGTCTGAACTGACAGGAGGATTTGCTGATCAAGGATCAAAACTGATACTGGCCTTTGCTGATGATATAGATACAGTCATGCATTCTACAAGAGACGTGAGAGAGGTGTTTTCACAGCTCGAGTAGGAAACAGGTAGTCTGGGTCTCCGAATAAATTAAGAGAAGACGAAATACATAGTAGTTCACCAAAAATCCAAGACCAAAAGTTAGGCAGAACATCAGTATTAATGATCACAACTTCGAAGTAGTAAAGGAGTTTAAATACCTCATCACAGCTGACAACCACATAGACAAAGAGGTCTCAGCAAGGATAGCTGCAGGAAATAGAGCATTATACTCCCTTTCAACATTATTAAGATCGAAGCTGCTAAAAAGAAAATCTAAAGTAACACTGTATAAGTCGATTATTCATCCGATTATTACAAATGGCAGTGAAACATGGACTCTCAATCAGCGGAAAATCTATAAGCTTCTAGTATATGAAAGAAAGGTTCTCAGAATAATATTTGGCCATCAAAGAGATAAATGCACAGGGGATTGGAGAAAATGTCGCAATACTGAATTGGTGAATCTGTATGGAACTGAAAACATGGATAGACATATCAAGGCAAACTAAATAAGATGGGCAGGTCACGTGGAACGATCAGAGGATGACAAAGTATTAAAGACAGTGTTTTTTGATAGACCAGATGGTAGAAGATCAGTAGGCCGAACTAGAAAAAGATGGAAAGATGATGTTGAAGCCAATTTATCTATAATTGGGGTATAACAATGGAAAATAGAAGCGCAACATCGTAGAGGATGAAAGGCAATAGTGGATGCGGCGAAGACTCACCGATAGTTGTAAAGCCAGTGAAGAAGAAGTAGAAGAACAATCGAGAAGAACAGACGAGTGAGAACTTGAGGACTACGAAAAGAAAGAATAAACAATGAAGAAGAAAAATATGTGCAGATTGTTAGAACAACAATTGGCATTGAGGAAAATTGATACATTAAATGGTTTAAATGATTCTCGTGTATACATTTTACTGTAATAAAAGTAGATAATAAAGAAAGAGAAAATATATAGGCAATCACCTGTTGGAACGTTTAATAGCGAAATAATTGCTTGATTGATTTCGTTAAGGCAACAGGATTAAAATCGGCCGTAGCTCAAGGCGCTAATATTTCACAATCCGGCCCCGATTTTCAGTACCTAATTCAATTATCCGGTGCAAATCAGTGGCTTCCGCACGAAAATTTTGCTAAATCGCCATATCAGTCGGCTTTCCGTAAGGTTCCATTTGCATGTCGCCGCCTAGGGCTGACGCTACCGAACGGCACTCTCTGGCGAGGAAAGAGAGGAAAATAACACGGATAGTACGCGCACAAGGGGGATAAATTATCGTCGATCTCGTATTATGATCGGCGAACCCTGTAATCGCGCACTTATTAAACATTATTACGAGATCGGCCGCGGGTAAAACTTGTGGAAATTTTATAAACCAGAATCACCTGTGCTCGGTGATATAAAGTGTTCAAGTTTCGCCAAGGACGTACTTTTACTACTGACAAATTATGCTGTCAGTGAATATTGACGGCGAGGCATTCATTGAATGTCAGAACGAGTAGTAGCGAACTCGCGAGGATTGCTAAAAAGCAAGCGTGGAATAATAGAATTGAAGGAAATCGTTCCTGCTAGTAATTGTACATATACGTTTAGTTTGTAAGTGCGCCAGACGATTATGTATTGTCTCTTTTATATCTATTTCAAATATACAGTAAAAAACGCTTTAAAAGCATTTCATGTACAAATGAAACAATCTTTGTATATTGGGTTCGTCTATTTATTTATTTATTGTAGAACGCTGTAGCTAACTACTACTAAATTAGCAGGACTAGTAAATACATTAAAGTTTGATAAAACTTAAAGTGTTATGATTCTGGAAGTCACGTTCTGCTGTGTAAGTAGTTTGTGTGGTTTCAGGAATACACGTTTACATTCAAATGGAAAATATTATCTCCTTTAACTATTTTATACAACAAAGGATCCAAACTTGCTCCCAAATATTATTTCCCTCCATCACTACTTAAAGGATATATAAATCTCCGACACAGAAAAGATAGAACATTCATATGTGCAACGTGGAATATACAAGGATGGAACAAAAAGGCGACGGAAGTGATCAAAAAGTTTAGAGAAAGGAACATGGACATACTAGTAACAACAGAAACCAACAAGAAAGGAAATAGAACAAAAACAATAGAAGACCATATCCACTGCTGGAGCGGAGTTAATAAAGAATGTAGAGCAAAGGCAGGAGTGGGAATACTAATCAAAAATAAGTAGAAGAACAGAATTAGAACATGAGAGCCAATCAACGAGAGAATAATTAAAATGCATATAGACAGGTAAGTATAGGTAAAGAGACAGTGATACTGAGTTTATGCGTCAATAGACGATTCCCCTAGAGTAGAAAAAGAACATTTTACATATATATATATATAATATATATATAATATATTATATATTAATAATATATAATATAAATATATATAGTAGATTATAAGTAATATATATATAACGAGTTTATTACAGCTGCCGACCTAGCTTACCACGCTTGCGATCATTCCAGTCATCTACTTGTAGACCCCTATCTTCCATTGCACCTTTAATTCTTGTCTCCACAATCTTCTTGGTTTTTCCTTTTCCCCATTTCTGCGGTTGGTGGGGATCCACTGTAACATTCTCTTTGGCCATCGTTGATCATTCATCCTTTCTACATAGCCATACCATTTCAGCCTTTTGCATTCTAGAGTTTCCAGGATGTCAATGAACTATGCCCATACGCTCTCTGATTTCAGTATTCCTTACTCTATCTCTTCTAGTGAGTTGGCAACATCTTCTCCAATAATTCATTTCCATTGCTTTTATTTTGGATGCGTCATTTTTATTTATTACCCAAAGCTCTGAACCATATGTAGAAATGCTTTCTATGATACTTTTGTATATCCTAATTTTTGTGTTTCGGGTGATGTGGTTATTCCAAAGTATACTATTTAGTTGACGTATTGCTGAATTTCCTTGACCAATTCTAGTAGCTATTTCTTTTGTATTCCGACCATTTGTAATGTTTACACCGAGATATTTATAGCTATCAGTATTTTGAATTTGTTTGCTTCCTAGTTCTAAGTGCTTTCCTTCACCTCCCACTACTACGTACTCTGTTTTTGATGGATTAATTGATAAGCCCCACTTAGTATATTCTTCATCTATTTTTCGTAACATGTAGTGGATGTCATCTTGATCTTCTGCAAGTATTACTTGGTCATCAGCAAAATGCAAGCTGTACAGTGTATGGTCTCCAATTTTAACACCCATAGGTTCACATTTTCTTTTCCAAATATCCAAAACCCCCTCCAAATAAATCTTAAAGAGTGTAGGTGCAATGCAGCAGCCTTGGCGAAGTCCTTTGGTCACTTTTATCTTTTTTGTCACTTTTTGTCCAATTTTTATTACACTCGTCATATCATCGTAGAATGCTTACAGCATTAATGTAAATCGGTGGAATATTCTTGTCTTCTAGCACCTGCCATAGCTTGGCTAATGGGACACTGTCATACGCTTTTTGAAGATCAATAAATACCATGTGTGTCTCCATATTATGTTCCAAACGCTTTTCTATTGTTTGTTTTAGGCAGAACACATTGTCTATACGACTGTACGACCAGTACGAAAGCCACTCTGATCTTCAGCGTCTTCCCAACAATCTTTAATGCGGCTTTTAATTATCTTCCCGTAGACTCTACAGATTGAGTTAGTTACACTAAGCCCTCGGTAGTTCTTACAATCTTTTCTGTCGCCTTTATTTTTGTATAGATTGCTGATATATGCAGTTTTCCATTCTGGGGTAGCTCTTCTCCTCTCAAGAATAAATTAAAAGTATAAGCCAATAGCTAAAATAGTTTGTCAGGGCCATATTTAATCAGTTCAATGGGTACTCCCCCGGTCCTGGAGCCTTTCCATTTTTCATAGCGTTGGCGTGTTTTTTAATTTCTTCTGGTGTTATTTCAGTTTCTTCGCGGTAGGAAATATATTTTTGGTAGCCAATATCTTGGAATTCTGTTCGATCTTCTGTCAGCATTTGTTCATAATATTCGACTTATAATTCTGGGGCTATTAGAGTTAACCTACTGCATTCTTTTCTATCTGTTCTACTACCTCTAATTGTTTTCCAGGCTTCTTTACTTCTTGCTGTACCCATAAAATTTTCTACGTTATCGCAGGCTTTATTCCACATCTCATTTTTGGCTTTACTTATCTCTTTTTTTACTTCTTTGTTTAAGCTGTTGTACTGTTGTCGATAGTAAGGGTCCTTTATTGCTAGCCATTTGTTATACATATTCTTCTTCTTCCCACAAGATCTTCTATTTCTTTATTCCACCATTCATTTCTATTTTTTATGCTATCCACTTCTCCAATAGCTTCCATTGCAGCTTCGTCAAGAGCTTTCATAATTTCGTTGTACGTATTAATTGGTGAGGAGTAACAAACATCGTGCAATTTCAGATTCAGAGTATTAAAAATATAATTACTAATAAAAAAGTACTGGAGAGGATTGGTGAAGAAACAGAACTGATCACCACTATACAAATAAGAATCCTGGAATATCTAGGACACGGGATAAGGAGACCAAAATATGAAATTTTGAAACTCATAACACAGGGAAAGATTTAAGGAAGAAGATCTGTGCAGATCGATCGATTTGCTTATAGCAGCAGCTTTGAAAATAAAAATAGTTAATATTATTGCCAACTTCCGTAGTGAGACAACTCTCTAAGAAGAAGATTAGTATCGATAATGAAGATATTCAAACAATAATGTAAAAAAGTCAGAATAGGTAGCAATAAAGTTTAAAAACGTGCATTTTCTCTTAGATTCGACTTTTTCGATATGAATGTGTCAGGCGTCGTTTTCGGGTCCGCTATGTTAATAGTACATAAACCGGCCCAGGTCCATCGTCGATGCAAGATGAAGTATCCGGTCCGCATTCTTACTATACGGTGTGTCTCAATTCCTCTATGCGAGGGAAATTCTTCATATTTTAAGAACAATACAGATACTCAATATTACCAATAATACCTTTTTCAGTTTGGTGCAAAGCATCGATAAATATTCTTTCAGAGTACAGATTAAAGATGAAAGGAGAGAAAAAATACAGCCTCACCTCACTCCACGCATGATTTTCACATACTCAGTGTGTTCACCTCCAACTCAGAGATTTGCTGTCTAATTACAGTAAAGATTTCTAATTATTTTGAGATCTTGGTTGTTAATTCCTGCTTCTTTTAGTATTTTCATCATGTTGGCGTGCTGTGCTCGATCAAAAGCTTTCTCGTAATCAACCAGACATGCTTAGTTGTCTTTATATACTCTGTGGAGATGCGCAATCTAAGATCTACCAAATTTCGTATTTTCTGTGATGTTACTACTTTTTACCGACATAAGACTTGTTTCATTAGCGAAATATCGGAATACATGTTAAAAATATTGACAAAAAGGGCGAAAGTTTTGTCGTTTAAAGGTAAATACCCATCAGAACAAAAATAGTAATTGATGATCATACACTCAATACCAGAAGTAAATTGTCAATTAATTAAAGTGTTTAAAAATTGGCTGGTTTCAGTCTAGATGCGCAACAGTTTACAAAATATTGAAGAAAAAGAGAAGCAACAGATCCTGGTATCGTAACATTTTTTAAAATAGGGTGGCTGCGTTGGATGGCACATGTGGAAAGAATGGAAAAAGGCGGAATACCAAGCAAAATAAGCAAACGAAGTAGTTACCCAGTAGTTTTCTAGTAGTCAGCCAGTAGGAAAAAGAACAAATGGGGATTCCAAAGCTAAGATACATCAAACAAATAGAAAATGATGTATCAACCTTAAAAATAAAAATTGGAGAAAAACAAACACGAAAAGATCAAAATAGATAAAAATTCTGGAAGAGACTAAGAACCAAAAAGTGTTATTGAGTCAGTGATGAAGAGAAGAAGCGATATAGTGGTCAATGGATACACCTACTCCAGTACATGGATAAAATACGTGGACAATGACGCAAAGATAACTACAACTTACTATTTTATTGGGAATAAGCACAATTTTACTTTAAAAAAAGTTCATTTTAACGTTTCGATAATACGTTTCCAAAATACGGTGTTTTGGGAATGACTTCCGAAGTGGAAATTGAAACGTTAAAATAAACTTATTTTAAAGTAAAATTGTTGCTTATTTCTAGTAAAAATAGTAAATTAAGATGTCACAAGAGAATAGCTTCAAAACAATATTAAAATAAGTACAGTTGAAACTAGCGAGGGATGAGATTTTTCAGAACAGAGAAAAGCAAGACAAGAACTGTTCAATCTACTTGATCAATGAAATAATATAACAATTCAGGTAATAGATTATAATTAGGAGTTAAATTTTGAGATACATTTTTTTAGTTTAACAGTTTTTTTCGTCCACTCGGTATATTAAACCGATCATCATCGGTCTTTAAATGTATGTATATACG
Source organism: Diabrotica balteata (assembly GCA_918026665.1). Lineage (NCBI taxonomy): Eukaryota > Metazoa > Arthropoda > Insecta > Coleoptera > Chrysomelidae > Diabrotica > Diabrotica balteata. The sequence goes on from OU898276.1 coordinate 2,567,799, forward strand.
CTAGGACAGCCAACCGAGCCCACGCCGTTGAGTCTATCAGCGCCATCTACCGGGTCAACGGCCCTACTTCCAGTGTGCTTGTTTACAATAAAAAAATTTTGATTTGCGCAATTGCCTTATTTCAATAACAGAACAATTTTTTGAACGGTTTTGTTGACCTGTTTATCAGATTCAATTATATTTAAAATGGAGGTAGTCGACATTCACAAAGTTCACAAAGCTATCTCAAGCTGATATTATAAATTCTAATAATGATATTGAACAGGAGATACCATACAAAATTTACTTTACTTATAAGAAAGTATTGGATTTTTTCTAAAAATCCGTATTTACAACTTTCAAACTATGTATGACACATATAACAAAGATGTCAATAAGACAACGAATTGATTGTGCTAAACTGTATGGGGGCCCATTAAAACAACGTGTCTATAAGAATCCCATAAACTATGGAAAGAAATAAATACTGCAGCAGTTTCCTTCGAACAAATGATGCTATTTAATATGAGACGATCTTTTATGGAATATATTGACAAAGGATTAATTACTATTTAACTGGGAATAAGCCACAATTAAAGATAAAAATACGTTTATTGACGTTTCAATTTCCACTTCGGAAATCGTTCTCAAAATACAAACAGTAAATTAAACAAATTTTGTTTTTTGTTACATAGTGAAAAATTCTTCTAATAATTTAATTTTATCTGACTTATCTATTGAACTGAAATGAGGTTGAATGCTCGAATAAATGAACTTTGAAAAATAAGGCTATTATCGAGCACAGCTTAATTGGGCTAGATTTAATTAACTTGTGTTCGATAATAGCCTTGTTTTTCAAAGTTGACTTATTTATATTGACAATTCAGACATACATTATGCATTTTAAAGTAGACGACTTTAAAATGATATTGCCAATATTGTTAAGTTGCGCTCCTGGGACGACTTTACTTATAAGATAGTTCATTCGATTACATGAAATCAACTTTAACTTGAGAATATCCGTTAGAAAAAAATCATGGCATGTAATTCGTCTTTAAAAAGACAAACACATGACATGATGACAGTAAAATTCTCCTGTTAGTGATTCCATAGTAAATTATGAGGGAAAAACCAGGAAAAAAACCTCATAATACTATCCTGACATGGTAAGTATTCTACCGAGGAATTTGCGACACAGTTGGCCTCATTTAGCATAATTAGAGCCGCTTCTTTGATTTTTCTTTTTTTACCATCCGTTTCTTTTAGGATTGCATTTGAATTATTCCATTGAACCCTATGTTCATTATCCCATGCGTGTTTACATATTTGAGATCTATCAAATTCTCTATTTTTAATATAAGATTGATGTTCACTTATTCTAACATTTAATGGCCTTGATGTTTCACCTAAATAGAACTGATCGCATTTACAAGGTATTTTATAAATGCAATTCTTTGTCCTTTCTTGTTCATTGTTAGGTTTGGTTTTGGACAAAATAGATCTCATAAAGTTTTATAGTTCATATAATATTAAGGGGGGATTGAACAGGCACTGTGTACAAATGTGTTTAAAAATGACTTATGTATAAGGTTTAAGTGGAATGTACCTTGCTTTTATATCAAATAATTATCGTGTAGTTTTGTCTATCTATAATTTTGTTTCGCAAATTTCTTCTACAAAACTATATCACTTTTTTTTCATTGCCTTTTCTCAATTTGACTTCCTTTCAATATTGGCTGCCATATTTATTTGAATTTTTGCTTTATTTAAGTACTCAAGTTCTTGTCTACATTCTGTGGTAACCCAATTTCAAATAAAAACAGCGATAAGTATTTTTATTTAATAATAAAATGAAATTTTTAAAAGTACTGAGTGGATTGCTAATTTCTTCGACCAGATAGGAGTTAAAAACATAAAAATTGTTGATTTTCTAGTAAAATTCGGATCAATTACACCAAAATGGTAAACTAACGCAGCTTGCTCGTTTACATGGACAATTACTGGCTGGCCTCAATGTTAAGAATGCTTTTAGCAGCGACACAGTTTTGTAACCTAAACGAAATAATCTACACAACTATGTTAACATTGCTTAGAGCAGTCATTTGCTACATACTAGACATACTGAAACATACTTATGTCACTAATGATATCAATTTATATGATATTTACAGTATTTATTCGTTTTTGCTAATTTTTTCTCTAGTTTCAATATAAATATCGGTTTACGAATGGCGATAAAGAGAAGGTTATTTTGTAATTAAACGTTAGAACCGTGATCCTATAATCATAAGAATACTGTTTTTATTTTGCCTGTACCTCCATATAATTCTTTATTGGCAATTATTACAATCACATTACAATATTTTTTCCAAGGTCTCTCATAGTTTTATTATCAGAACAGTATCATATGCTTTTTCAAATCTATTAACAGATGCACTTCTTGTGACCTTTTTTCTATTATTTAAGTTGCTAAGTTGCGAATATGCTAAGGTGACTGCTTTGTCCAAAGCCGTTTTGTTGTTCTCTTTTCTCTATTTATTTATTATTTTCCTCTATGATCTAGTCAGCGTGCTTGTTACTACTATGCCTCTGTGATTCTTCCATTTTTTCTTATTTCTTTGTTTATGTATGGAGCTTATCCATCCTTCTTTCCAAGTTTGCGGTATTAATTCTCTGGACCGAAAGAACGTTTATTTTTCTAAGTCTTCGCTGGCTCTCCACTTATTGTTATGTCGTTATAGGATCCTATAGAAAGCTCAAATCTTTTATTATATTTTTTACCGATCACCAAATTTGCAGCATCTAATTAAATTTAAATCATATTGTTTTTTCTTTCTGTTCTCTATGTATCAGAGTTAAAACACACCATTTTAAAAAATTTTAAATGTATTTTGTCCATTATTTTATATTTTATATGTGTGTTATTAGTGTTGAGTGTCAAAGCTTTTTATAAATAATCTCAACAACTAGTAAGTTGCACTGACGAATTGTGATATTTTGTAAATATTTACACATTCTTCTTATTCTATCTATAGCTCAACATCTATTCATGTGTTGCATATAGGCCTCTCCCATTTGTCATTTGTCTCTGTCTTCTGTTTGTCTTTTCCACATTGGACCTGCGCTTTGCTCAATGTCATCTTTCCATCTCATTTGCGGTCGACCTCTTGACCTTTTTGCAGTATATGTTCACCAGCGGCCAATTTCTTTATTCCATCTTCCATTCTGATATCTTTTGTTATGGCCAGCCCATTTCCATTTTAAATTCAATGCGTCAGCGTCTGTTGTTTCGGTTTTGCATCTTATCCACTCGTTCCTCTTTTTATCTCTCAACGATATTCCCAACATTTGTCTTTCCATAGCTCTTTGAGTTTTCTTTATTTTAAGTTGCTCTTAGTACACGTCCACGTCTGGGCACCATATGTCAGAACAGGTAGAACGCATGCATTAAATCCCTTGTTCTTAATTTTAAAGATATTTTTTGGTTTTTGATAGTATATGAGAGTTTTTCAAATGCAGCTCACCCAATTCTTATTCTTCTGGTTATTTCTTTAGTCTGGTTACTTTTGTCTGCTCTGATAGCTTGTCCTAAGTAAATATATTCTTGGACTTGTTCTAAGTTTGTTATACCTATGGTAATTACTGGTCTGTCTTCTGTATTAGTCATTATGTATTAGTCATCTTATTACAGTGTCTTAAAAAAGGAATAAAACAATTCCGAAAGCTAGAAAAAAAGTCAAAACAGTGTTTCTTTAACATCCCGGCCAAACTTTTGAACGCAACCCTAATAAACTGTATTGTTTATATATATATATATATATATATATATATATATATATATATATATATATTATACTTTCTTGGGTCAGCATCCGACCTGTTCTGTTTGCAAATATCCTCAGTCCTTTTTTAATCTCAAATCTGTTCAAAATTTAAATACAATTTTGGTACATGCAAATCGCCCCCTTTCTTCTTCTGAATGTGTACATTTTCGTAACGTTTTGTATGCAGATTCGGGATCACCATCATCACGGTTTACCATAATATTTGCGATATTGCCGGCACTGGTGCGAATCCATTGTCAGCAAATGGACTGGAAGACAATGGAGGGTGTTGCCTTAGTGGTTTGTGCTTTATTTCTTAACACTTTGAATCAAAACGCTTATGAATTCCTAATATCGGGCTTGGTATGTTCGCTATTAAATAACATTTGTGCGCGTTATTGATTATTACGAGAATGTGACATTTTGATAGAAAAATCGAGTATAAAATTAAAAAATTGTCATTTAGAAAAGTTCATATAGTGGTGATTTTTATACGACGGAACTATCATTAGAGATATCTAACGATACTAATATCTGAACCCTCGATAAGATAAATTCATATTTATTCTTAGTAATACTAATACAGTTGAATTAATTATCAGTATTTTAGTAGTTAGTTACCAATTTGCTAGAAGCAGACAGAGGACAATGATTTCAAGTTAATTATTTTCAGAGTTTCTGCGAATTTTTATTACTTATAAAATTTATTTATTAAACTTATTATTTATAAAATTAATTACCAGTGTAATCAAAGAAGATTACACCAACTGTATTTTACTCTACATTCTACTATACTGTATATAAAGTCATTGTATTTTAATAACCACAGGAATTTATTCTAATAAATACGGTGCCAAGTTTATTCCATAAATAAACTAAAGTGTGGATCCTATTCTCGTTCTACTTAAGAGTTTTTTTTACTTTTCATATTGTAGAGTTCTAAATTATTTTTGTTTTTTAATAACGTATTTTCTTTATTTTACTACCAAGAAGTTCCCTGAATAAATATTAAATTTAGACCATTTGATAGCTATAGTTTCCATTGACGGTTTTCAAAATATCGTTTGTTGTTTCTTAACTTTATATTAGATCTAAGGTTTCTTAACTTTCTTGTTTTAGTTACAAAAAGTTAGGTGGCACCCTTTCCTATCTATTTTTTCTTATCTATGGTAATTTTACTGTAATTTTACCATACATATCTATGGATCTATCTATCTATACCATCTTCACTTAACTCTGGTAATTTTTTGTGTTGAACCAAGTACCAATTCTAAACGCTAGTTTCTAACCCACGACTCGCTCTCCACCAACCATCTGGCTGTCGTTCGCATTATGTTCGGGGTGACCTTTCTTCTTCTTTAAGTACCATTTCCACGACGGAGGTTGGCAATTGTTATGGCTATTCTGATCTTAGATGCTTCTATCTAATCTATCTAATTAGCCTTAAACGCCCACTCTTGGGCATAGGCATCCCCTGTTAATCTCCATTGGTCTCTATTTTGGGGGATCTGCATCCAGTCCTTTCCTGCCGTTCTCTTAAGATCGTCAGTCCATCTCATTTGTGGTCTTCCTCTTTTTCTTTTCTTTTCCCATGGTCTCCAGTGTAGAATTCGCTTATTCCATCTTTAATCTTTTTGTCGGAAAGTGTGACCGGCGAAGTTCCATTTAAGTTTTGCAACCTGTCTTAATACATCGTTCACCTTTGTTTTTTCTCTGATCCATGAGTTTCTTTTCCTGTCTTTAGAGCCGATACCCAGCATCTGTCTTTTTATTGCTCTTTGTGTTTTGGATATCCTGTCGATTTTCTCCTTTGTGAAAGTCCATGTTTGTGAGCCATATAAGATAACTGGTAAAATGCACTGGTTGAATACTTTCGTTCGCATATATTGAGTGAACTTTTTGTTTTTTAGAATATATGATAGTTTACCAAATGAGGCCCATGCTACTTTAGTTCTTCTTTTTATTTCTTCTGTTTGATTGTCCCTGTTCAGCTTTATTATCTGTCCTAGGTATATGTATTCTGCCACCTGCTCTAATTTATTCTGTTTGACTACTATTTCTAATTGGTCTTCTTGGTTTGTCAAAGTCTTGGTTTTACTATAGTTCATCTCTAGACCTACCTCTGTCGCTTTTCTTTCTAGTTCCTCAACCATCTTCTGTAACTCTTCCTTCTCATCTGTTATCAGGACTATATCTTTTGCATATCTCAAGTGGTTCAAGAACTCTCCATTTATTCTTATTCCGTATGTATCCCATTCTAATTTTGTAAATATGTCTTCCATAGCCTGATTGAACAATTTTGGCGATGTTGTGTCTCCCTGCCTGATTCCTCTTTCGAATTTTATTGGTTCTGTGGCGTGTTCGTTCGTCAATTTTATTGTGGTACTCGCATTTTTGTATATGTTTGTTATTAGGTCCGTGTACCTGTAATCAATTCTGCCGTTCTGTAGTGACTTTTTGATGGCCTAATGTTCTATGCTGTCAAACGCCTTTCGGAAGTCTATGAATGCCATGTATAATGGGATTTGATACTCGTTCGACTTTTCAATCAGTATTTTTACTGTTAACAGATGGTCGCTAGTACTAAAACCCTTTCTGAATCCCGCTTGTTCTCTTGCTTGGTATTCCTCAAGTTTAGTTGCTTAGATGCTCTGAATAGTTCGGTTGGTGTGCATCCGTACTATTCCCTCAAGTTAGGCAACCATGAGATTCTGCTCCTTCCTACACTTCACTTGCTCTGAATTTTCCCTTATATGATTAATTAAAGTATGTTGTATCCTTACATTATGCATAATATGCTCCAGGTATTGCAGCTTTCGTGTCTTAATGGTTTTCAATATTTTCATTTTTTTGTTGACTCTTCTCATGATTTCGTTCTTTGTTACAAGCTCAGTCCATGATATCTTCTGAATTTTTTTATACACTCACAGTTCAAATGTTTCCAACTTTTTAGTAGTCGACACGTTAAGTGTCCATGTTTCTATCCCGTAAAGCAGAGTCGAGAAAATATATTACCTTGCCAGCCTTACTCTCAAGTCTTATTTCATTTCTTTTGCACAAAGCAACTTTCCCATTTTATTGGTTATTTATATATAGTTTTATTTTATAAGTTAGTTCATGATTTCTCTATTCGAATTTTGATTTCATTCGAGAAATCGTTGTGTGATTAATTATTGTGCCAAGATAATTGTAGTTTTCAACTTGTTCTACAGTTTGACCGTTAAGTATCATGCTTTCATCATTATTTTTGGTTTTTGATATCCTCAAGTTTTTTTGATGTATATTGATAATCCATATTCTTCTCCATACTCTACTATCTTGTTTATCAGCTTTTGGAAGTCTTATAGATTGTCTTCTATTATGATAGTATCTTCCGCATATCTAATGTTGTTAATTGGTGTTCCATTGGCCTTAATTCCTGCTGTTTCTCCCTCAAGAGCTCTTTTCATAATTTCTTCAGAGTATGCATTTAATAGTGATGGTGACCATACATACCCCTGTCGCACTCTGATGTGTGTTCATTAATGCGTATGTGTACCTGCTGTTTATAATATAGATTCGTTATAATTCGAAGGTCATTGTATTGTATTTGCTTTGCTTTGACGACATCCATTAGCTCTTTGTGACGGACTTTATCGAAAGCTTTGTTGTAATCTATGAAACAGAAGTGCATATCTTGGTTCACATTCAGGCATCTCTGGATTAGTACGTTGAATGCAAAAAGAGCTTCACGGGTACCTACCTCTACAGAATCCAGATTGGGTTTATTGAATATTCATATCAAGTATTTGGTAAATACCTTTATAATGATCTTTAAAAACATTTTAGGTGTGTGAGACATAAGCTTGTGTGTGAGCTGATGGTACGGTGGTCGATGCATTCTCTAGCATGTTTCTTTTTTGGGAGATAAATAAATGTTGAAGTCAACCATTCACTGGGTATGTCACCAGACTGATAAATTTCATTAAAGAGCTGTTAGAAGACATCCAAGTACCCATTTTTTATTATATTAAGGATGGTTCGAGCAACATCCAAAAAGGTTCCGTGTTCATGAATGTTTTCCTAGTTTATTCAGTTCTTGATAGAGTTAATTTTTTTTATTACGCTTAGTCAAGCCTATAGACAATACAATATCTCAAGTTGTATATGCTATGTTAAATATAAATCCGAAAGAAAAAAAATAATTTAAAAAGTTTAATTGAATGTTTTCCCCATAGGCCTGCAAGACCTGGTAAGTACTTTATAAACAATTTTCTACATTAATATTAATTGTATTTCTTCTGCATCAAACAAGTGCGTAGTTCTTTCTTGTACGGAGATTTTTAATGATGATCTCCTGATCAAGCTTACGATGTACATCATCAACTAGTAATAGTATTAGTTATGGGAAATTAATAATTCATCTGAAGACATTGCTATTCAAATCACACGTACAAATCCAAATAGGAATGATACCAATTTTATATTTTTCAAAGTAAGTTATGTAATTAATTACGAAAAGATATGCTGTTTTATTAATTAAGGTAATACTATAGGGTGTCCCACAGGGATTCGGTACCATTTAGTTGGCAGCAACAATAATCAATAATTCATACTTATGACATGAAAATTAAAAATTATAAGTATCGGCTTGAAGAAATGTTGGAAATTATTAATAAAACGTAATAAAATGAAACGGCGACATGACATGATTGCTAGAAATGAATTTATAACTACATTAAAAATTATGTTACATGCTGTGATATATCAGAAAAAATGTTTCCATGAATATTAAACGTAAAGGGGGTTGTAAAAAAATTGGTAGTGAATTTTACTACAATTATGTATAGCCTTTAAACACACAAATACGATCTAATAATAAGCTCTATTGATCTTCATTTTACCAGATACAGATTCTTCTTCTTCTTTAGCCTTAAGTAATCCAACTTTAGACATAGCCCTCCCCCAAATCAATCGAGTGTGTGTGCCACCTGCTTCATTTGTGGTCTTTCTCTGCTTGACTTTCCTAACCATGGTCTCCATTTAGCTTTATTTTTAATTGGCAGCATATTCTCCTGCGTCTTTTACTTTGATTTTGCTTCTAATCCATTTGTTTGTTTTTTTTTTGTCTAAAAGTCTCATTAGACTTGGTGAGTGTCCACGCCTGTGAACCATATGTAAGTATAGGGAGGATACACTGATCTTAAATTCTGGTTTTCAAATATTGTTCTATTTATTATATATCCTGCCCACGCTAACCTTATTCTTCTGGTAATTTTGGCAGTTTGATTTTCTCTGTTAACTTTCATTATCTATCCTAGGGAGATGTATTCGCTTCATCATAATCAGCCTTTTTCAATCCACTGCTGGACATAGGCCGCCCCTGTTTGTCTCAAAAGTATTCTATTTGTCATTGCTGTATCCAATTTTTTGTTGTCTTTCGTAAGTTGTCTTGCTATCGTGTTGGTGGTCTTCTTGGTTCCAAATAACCTAACCTAACCTAACCAGAAGAGTAAGAATGGGGTTGGCTGCCTTCGGAAAACTCCCATATACTATCAAAAACCAAAAAATACCTCTTACCTGTTCTGACATATGGTGCCCAGACGTGGACTTGTACCGAGAGCAACTTAGATAGAATAAAATAAACTTAAAGAGCTACGGAAAGACAAATGTTGGAAATATCTTCTTTGAGAGATAAAAAGAGGAACGAGTGGATAAGATGCAAAACCGAAACAACAGACGCTGTCGAACATGCATTGAAATTAAAATGGAAATGGGCTGGGCATAATGAAAGATATCAGGATGTGTGTGTGTGTCATCGAATTTCCTGACTGTGGACTTAATCCATTAGCCGAACTTATTTTTGCTCTACAGATATTTATGTCACATATTACTATTAGATAAGATTTTGTATTTTAAAGATATACCTAGATTCTATAACAATAAATGAATCTAATTTAATCTTCAGTTACAATCATACATTATTACACATTGATATAGATATATCTATATCATAAAGTATACTCTAGTATTATTCAACATTATTCTTTATTGTTTTTTATTATTATTATAATTTTTTTTTTTGTTTTTTTTTTCATTTTTTTTTTTATTTTTTTATGTATATATATAATTTTTTTTCCTTCTTTTTTTCTCTTTTTTTTATTTGTTATTATTATTATTATTATTATTTTTTAATTACATTATAAGGAATGTCAACAAGGAGTACTTCTGCTCAGGGGTCTTTCAGAGCAATGCACACACACAAGACTAGACCACGGAAAGATAGGTAGACAAATGGGATAAACACAGGTATTAATAGTTCACAATTTTAATTTTATATTAAGTATGTGTTTAATTAGGATCTCATATACACGTTCGTCTAAACTAGATAATATTGTTTTTAGATTAAAAGGTCTTGTAATATTGGTTTCTCTATATACTTGATTCATGAATTGATTTATTTCTATTATCTTTAGTCTACAGTTTAGTATCATGTGTTCTGCAGATCCTAACTCACCACATTCACAAAGATTACTATCACTAAGACCTATTTTAAATTTGTGTTCTGGAACTAGGCAGTGTCCAAATCTAAGTCTGCATATGTATGAAACAACGATTTTTTCGCCGTGGTAATGATTAAACCAGGATTTAGCTGGAATATTTAATTGTATGTTTTTGTAGAATAGCCCTTTAGTTGAGTGGTTATACCATTGCTGCCAGGTTTTGGTTTTATTGCTGGTAATATTTGCGTAAACATCATTTAATGTTAATTTATATTCACTTTCATTTTCTTGTTCGGTGGCCTTCTTAGCTAAAGTATCTACTATTTCATTGTGTTTAAGATTAGAGTGAGCTTTTACCCAACAAAATGATATTTGTTTGCCCTTAGCCTTAAGTGCGATATATGCTTTAATAATGTCAATACATATGTAGTTTGATATGTCCTTCAAACTTTCCAGTTTAAGTAAAGCACTTTTGCTGTCTGTAAGGATTAGAAATTTCTCTTCGTTATTGTTTATACTGCTTATATACTGCATTGCTCTTAGTATTGCAATAAGTTCTGCTGAAAATATTGTAAAATTTTCATTAAGTCGTATACCCTCTTTATAGCTTGTCCTAGGGTCCCACACGGCAGCGGCCACTCTCGAATTCATTTTTGAGGCATCGGTATAAATTTGGTAATGTTCAGGGAATAAAGTTTCTATATCCACATTAAACATGGCATTCCTTAAGTAAACTGGAAATTTCGAGTAATCTCTCATGTAGGTTGGTTGTATGTTTGGTATATTGTTGAGATTTATCTGATGCATGGATGACAGAGTTGATATGTATAGTTTATTTTTAAATTGTCTTATTCTATTGTAACTTTCGGCAAGTAGTAATGTTGACTTTTTCTTCCAGTATTCAGTGGTTAGGTCATTTATATAAAGTTTGTGGCAGTTGTTACATATTATGCTCTCTTTAGTTATCATTTTAGTTATAAATTTTTCACACATAGTTTTCCTTCTTAACCATAGTGGTGGTTCATTACATTCTACGCTTAGATTTGATATTGGAGTACTCATTAAAGCTCCTATACATATTCTGAGGCATTTATTTGAAAGGATGTCTATTTTTTGAAGATGGGTTTTGGCGGCTTGATTGTAAAAGTAACATCCGTAATCTAATATTGATCTTATATATGATCTATACATTAGTAATGCTATGTTGGGATCTGCTCCCCAGGTTGTATAGTTTACTGCTCGTAACGCATTGTACCCTTTGTCAGCTCTTGCTACGATGTACTCAATATGATCTTTCCAAATCATTTTTCTATCCAGTATAATACCCAAATGTTTAACTTTGGGTTGAACTTTATACGAGACATTTTGCAACTCCACTACTTCTGGAATGTTTCGTTTTCGGGAGAATATGCAAGCTTGTGTTTTTTTGGTTGATATGTTTAATGCTATTTGATCTAGGTCTTCTTGTAGATGTTTAAATACTGTATTTATTTTTCTACCGCCTTGTTCGATTTCCAATTGATCTACATATATGCATATATCATCTGCGAATTGTAATATTTTACCTTGTTTGCTAGTTATTATGCTTTGACCTATATGAGCTGTATAAATAGTATATAATATCAGGATGGAAGATGGAATAAAAAAATTGGCTGCTGAAGACCATATACTGCAAAAAGATCAAGAGGTCGACCGCAAATGAGATGGAAAGATGACATTGAGCAAAGCGCAGGTCCAATGTGGAAAAGACAAACAGAAGACAGAGACAAATGGGAGAGGCCTATATTCAACACATGAATAGATTTTGGGCTATAGATAGATAGATAGATGTTATGACAGGCTGTACTAAGTTGTTCCAACGTTTTCTTTGTCCAAATCGTCTGCAATCAGGACTATATCCTCTGCGTAGCTTAGGTGGTGTAGCATCTCTCCGTCCACATTTAATCCTTTGTCACCCCATTCCAGGGTTTCGATCCCTTTTTCTAGAGTCAATATGAAAAGTTTAGATGACAACGTATCACTTTGTGGGATACCTCTTTGGATTTTTATTTGGTTGCTGTTAGCGTGTAGTTGTATCGAGCTTATCGCACTTTTAGATATATTACATAGCCTCTAATATCGGCTAACAATGCGGCTCTCGTTTAGTAATTCTATAACACTGTCGAGTTCTACTGAGTCGAATGCTTTGTTTAAATCTATGAATGTTAAAACTACAGGCCTATTATATTCTATAGATTTTCCGATGTGTTGTTTTATTGTTTGGAGGTGATCATTGGTTGCAAAGTTTGCTCTGAATCCAGCTTGTTCTCTACTTTGATATAGGTCTAATTTCTTTTCTAATCTTGTGGTGATTACTCTCGTGAAAAGTTTATAAAGATGGTTTAACAGACTGATTGGTCGGTAATTTTCCAGATCAGTTTTTTCTCCTTTTTTGTGCAGAAGAATTGTTTTGGCTCTATTACATTCAGATGGTATGGAATTCTTTGTCAAATATAGATTAAAAAGATTTTTTTATGTCGTTCAACGTTATTTCTCTAATGTTCGGTGTATTTGTCATTATTTTTATTTTTTCCAAATTCATCTCAAGATCTTTTTTTTCCGAAGCTTGAAATAGTTGCACCATCATGGTCTGTAGTTCTTCGAAACTTGTAGCGAATATTACAATACCATCAGCGTATCTCAAGTGACTCAGTTTTCTTCCATTAACATTTATTCTTTTATCTGTCCAGTTAATGTATTTGAACAAGTCTTCCAGTCCAAGTGTGAATAGCTTTGGTGAGATAACATCTCCCTGGCGAACTCCCCTATTGATTGGTATAGCTTTGGTTTTCGCATCTATTTGTATTTTCATTGTAGCTTTCTTGTAAATATTATGCATGAGTCTATCCTATAGTTTTTCATAGCTCTCTCTATTGCCCAAATTTCTATGGGGTCAAAAGCTTTTTCATAATCAACGAAGCCAATGTAAGTTCAAGTGATATTCATTGACTTTCTCTATTCTTCTGACTGTAAGAAGATGATCCGCTGTACTGTAACCCTTTCGGAATCCTGCCTGCTCTAGAGGTTGATAGCTATCAAGCTTCGACATTAACCTATTGGTAATTACTCTTATAAACAGTTTGCACATTTGGGATAGCAGGGAGATTGGCTTATAGTTCCTCAGATCTCTCCTGTCTCCTTTTTTGAAGAGAAGTATTGTCAAACTTTCATTTAAATCATCTGGGACTTCTCCTCTGTGAAGATATTAGTTGAAAAAATGTTTACTTCTTCGAGAATAATTTCACTTCCCTCGAAGATTTCTATAAGTATTCCATCTGGGCTTGGAGCCTTATTGTTGTTGAGTTGTACCATTGCTTGTTTTAATTCAAAGGATTCTATGTTAGGGAGTGTTTCTGAATTAACGTTTGTTATTTTTCTCTGCAGTGTTCTCTGGGGTCTTAAACCTGAATATAAATCGCGGTAAAATGTTTAAGTAACTGTTAAGAATTTTAACCAACGGTGTTTCGCTTTCCTCCGCTTAGAAATATGCGTCTCTTTTCCATCAACCGTTTTGTTCCGTCACTTATTCTGTCTTCTTTAATTTTCGTTTTCTTTGCAACAGTCAGTCCTGCTTTCAAGAGCTTTCGTTGCATTTCTTTATTAATTGTGTTCATGTCGGAATATTCTTTTTGGTAATATTCTACTAATAATATTCTTAAGACTCCTCTAAATTCATATATCAATCATCTTCTCAGGGAGAAGTTACAAAAATCAATAAACAGAAATTAAGAGCTTATCAGCAGATATTTGCATCTTTGGTCTCTTGAGAGGGCTTTCATATGCTGCTGTCTCTATTGTCTAAAGTAATTTCAATGTACTATTGACGACAACGGTTTTGTGAATTTTCTTGAGAATTACTACACGAGCAAACTGATCAAATTTGCAGTGAGCTCTACAATAATGATGGAGTCATCCTGCTAAAGACACTGCATAAATGTTTACTTCTTGTCTGGCAAAATGAGACCATACTCATTAAATGGTCTCAAGATCTCAGCTCCAGGGTGATAACTACAGAGGAATAACCCTATTAACAACTGATTACAAAATACTGGGAAATATTCTCTACAAAAAAACTTTACACAGTGTGTATAATTCTCCAAATTCTTCGGACTCTCCAAAGAAAAATCAGCAATTGACCAGATTCATTGAATAAGACAAATCCTCGAAAAACCATTAAACTTTAATATTCACTTCCATCACCTATTCGTCGACTTCAAGACAGCAGTACTATACCAAGTAAAGAGCACAATGCTATACCAATTAATGTGTGAATTTGGCATACCATAGAAACTTACCCGATTAACGAGAATGAAAATGTTTAACTTAGCAGTCAATGTTACGTTTCTACAATTCCACAGTTCTTGGGTCATGTAGTTCGAAGAGATAATTTAGGGAGGTTTATTGTTTCTGGAAAAGTTCCGGAGAGAAGACCAAGATGACCGTTCCAACCAGATAATCTAACCAATTTCAGAATTCAAAAGGCCACTCATTTTGCGAAACACTTAGAGTAGCTGAAGATAGAGAACTAAAGATAGAGCAGCTGGAGAAAATTTGTTAGGATTATTGGAGGTTGTTCATTTAAGGAAAGAATGACTCACCAGATATTATAACCAACTTTTAATTAAAATTAAAAGTTCCTAGTTGTTTTGTCCTTAAAGAAGAATTAATGTTTGTTATGGAAACTGTTTTATTTTTAGTACAAAAATAAGCTAGGTAAGTTATTTTCTTATGTTAATCTCTTATTTGATAACGAAATAGTAAAAACCATGTCATCATAACGATTATTTGTTTATATAATTTAGTTCTATAAAATACTTTGTATATTTAAGTAAGTCTAAATGAGGAAAATACTGGAAAATTACTTCTTATCTTTATTACGGTAAACTAAAAATACAAAAAAAACTACAAATGACTTTGAATCTCTATCACAAACAAAGCAAATATTTCATATTATCGTCTTGTCAAAACGATTTTCAAGAGATCTTGTGAGTAGCTACAAAAAGTATTGTAATGGGATTAGTTTATTTACCTTGTATATTAATATAAAAGACTGGATCATGTACCAAAAGCTTGACATCTTTAGAAAGTTTATCAGTGTTGTCCAAAATGATTGTGGATATTAAGAAGTTAGTGTTTTACAATAGGGGAGATCTATTTCAATATGTAGCCACTATTACAGGTAAAGTCACTACACATTCGTTTTTAAGAAAAGTATGTTTCTTTACTAATCTATGACCACTGCCCTTTTGACACTTATTAAATACTTTTATATCTATTATGATAGTTATTTCGAATGTTATTGGTCAATCTATTTCGTCCAGACTTTTTTGGGACATCCAATTCTATTTGATTTGAAGTTTTTTAATTAGAGAATAAATTATTTACGTCCATGTTTCGCCCTCTAGTCTTTTCTAATTCATTAAATGGCTTTGGGAGGAATGGTTTTTCCTCTGATTATTGCCTAAGATTGCCTCGTTTATTTTTTGATCCATTTTTATATTCGGGTCACCTAAAATTACTTTTAAGTGAGTTTTATATTTTTCCATAATATTTCGTTGTATGGGTAGAAAATCTCCTACTTAGTTCTATTTTAGTTAATTGATCTTATTATTACTTATTTCTGCAGACCCTATTATGTATGCTTTTATTTTTTTTTTGTAGAAGCGGTAATTTTTGTTTTACGACCGAATTTTTTCCTCTCCTAAAATGTTGCTTTCTTTGTATTTATTCTTATGCCGATTTGGTTTCTTGATTATAGTTCTATGTTTCTATTTTGAGGAGTTACATGCCGTCATTGCTGCATCAATTGCCCAATAAAATTGCCAATTAGCAGTTTATAGAATTTCTCTTTCAGTTCCATTTCGATCTTTCTGTTAGATAATAATATATAACTCGCCTTCTTTCACTCTCAAGCTACTGTATGAATCTTCATCTATTATCCCCTTACTCTGTTATATTAATACTAGTATCTCACTCTATCCATGAAAAAAAAAAAATCGAGTAAACGTTAGACGAAGTTGGGGACAACACACAACCTTGTCAACACCTCTTTGAATACAAATTTTGTCTGTTTATTTGTCGTCTACCAGAATAGATGCTTCTGGATTCCAATATTGATGTAAAACTCTCAGATCTTTATCATCTAATCCAATCATTTCTAGATATTCAAACAGCCTACCATGTTGAACCCTATCAAATGCCTCCTCAAAATCTATAAAAACAGAAATAAATTGGATTCTGTTTTTCCCATTATCGTTGAAGTAGTGTTAGCATTGAGAATAAAGCTTCCCTTGTTTCCAATCCTTCTCTGAAACCAAATTGTTTATTTCCCATTGTATCTTTACATTTCTGCTTGATTCTATTAAGAATTATCTTAAGAAGTAGCTTGAGAGAGTGACTCGAGACTAATTAGTTTAAAGTCTTTACATGATGATGTATTAGGTTTTTTTGGAAGTGGGATAAATGTAGACTCCAACCATCTTTGTGGCAGTGTTCTAGATTCGTATATGTCCATAATGACATGTAACATAATTACTTAACACTAGGATAATTCATGAGTTATTGAAATGTGGTAAATTTTAGCCAGATTAAATTGTACTGGCCAAACAGTGACTGTAGCAAATCGAAAACGATTCTGTAAGGCTCCGATTCTTAAGACATATTAAAAAATTCAACATTTTATCAAAATTGATATCAAAAAACATTTATAATTACAATGAAAGTTATATCACGCACTTGTAAGTCGGTCCACTGAAAACATGGTAAAAAACACAGTCTTAAAAAAACAAACCTTCTATAACCAATAGGAACCAAGATAGCATTTTTTTTTTAAATCATATTTCCATTGTTTATTACCATTAAGAGTTAAAAACTGAACAGATTATAAACGAAAATCAAATATCGATGATCCATTTTATAATTTATACCGAGAAGGAGTAAAAAAGTAGAACCCGTAATCCTTTTTTTTATGATGGAACTTCAAATTGGATCACGCCGAAAAAATCTGCAATATTTCAGTTTCTATGGCCCGCCGAAGCTTGCTTTTTTTTTAATTGTGGTAGCTTGATAACATAATAGGAACTGTGCTATTTTCACCTTCCAAAAAAAGCGGAAAATCCCGGAAAAATCAATTAGTTATATTTTTTTTTAAGTTGAATTATTATACTATTATTTTGTAATAAATATTTAAAGTTTATTGATTAATGTATATTATTTATATAAATATATAATAATTATTGTTTTATTGTTAATTCTTCTTTCAAATACAAACAGATTCGTATTAAAATTTTAATAGTTCTTACGAAGTTTTAACAACTTTGTTATAGAAAAATTTAATTTATTTATTTTTTCGGTATTTTTCGATTTTTCCGGGAGGTGAAACTAGACCAGTTCTTATTATTTTCTTGAGCTATCCAGTTTAAAAAATGAATTTTTGTGTGCCATAAAAGGCAAGATATTGCAAATTTTTAGAGCGGGCTTCAATTTGAGGTTCCATTTAAAAAAATCGGAGGTCAGAAAGTTCTCTTTTTTACTTTTTCGTAGTGGTGTTGTATGAGTACCTCCATTTTACCGGGTAAGAACTTAACTCCTTCACTGTATATGTCATCTATAAAATGTATCACAAAAGCACGATCTTCACTTAAAATCGGTTCACTTTTCAGCTCCTAGTTTTTATAATTAATGGAAATATGATTTTAAGAGAACAATGCTATCCTGGTTCCTATTGGTCATAAAAAGAACATTTTTTGAATATTTTTGAACTAACGCCAGGACAAGACGTCACGAGTAACGCCACCAAATAAATGTTCTTCACATACATTCACTAATCTCTATCAATTCGTTTTTAGTTATCAAATATTTATTCTAAGCACCTTTTTAAGTACCTCATATAACCTGCAAAAATCCGTATAAGAATTTTACGTGAAATTAATCAATACAGACAAGCCAGTTATATAACATATTAGAAAAAATATCCCTGAAAAATATATCTGATTGATAAAGGAAACACTGAACTCGACAATAATGGTCCATAAACGTAACGAATTTATTGAAATCGTCACTGCCCTTATTCTATTGCGCGTTCTTACAACATTTATTATATTTTCTTTCATTTTGTTCTCAAAAATTATATCAAACACATTGCCAGTGTTAATCTTCTCTACATACCACAATTTGTATCCTTTACCTAGTTCTTTCGCCGTTTGTCCTTTTCACCTAGTCTCTTTGTAATTTCTTTGAATGTAATCAATTTGTACTCTCCTTCTTTTTACCGCGACTTTTACTACCAACTTCATATTCTTACTTGTATGACTCTTAAGAGTCCAAGATTCTACCATATTATGCAATAGAAATAATCCTTACCGAAAAATTTGAGTGAAGTAAATGTTTTTATTTTTTCAGGAGCTTTCTCGATAATGAGTTCTGGTATAAATCTTGGTTGGACATCTCCGTACTTACCGAAACTGATGGCAAACGACACCGAATCAATAACACCTCCAACAAACGAAGAAGGTTCCTGGTGTGCTGTCGCTCCACTACTTGGATCACCGTTTGGAGCCCTGGCAGCTATGTATGTATCTGATATACTAGGACGCAAGGTTACCGTTTTGATAATGGCTCCGATAGTAGCAGCTAGCTTCATTCTTATCGCTTTTTCGACGACAATTTGGGAAATATCTATTTATAGGTTCATTATTGGAGCGACGGAAGGAGCTTCGTATACAGCGTTACCGATGTACATCGGAGAAATTTCTGACCCCAAGATCAGAGGTTTTTTGACTGCAACTATAGCCATATTCGCTATAACTGGTACTTTGTTTATTAATATTGTTGGATCTATCATGAATATATTTACTTCCAGTATTGTTTGTGCTACAATACCTATAGTACATTTTCTGTTCTTTGCGTTTATGCCTGAGTCTCCTTATTTTTACGTTAAGAGGCATAATTACATAAAAGCCAAGGAATCGTTGGAGATATTTAGAGGAAAGGCAGCAGTTGACGATGAAATGGAAAGTATATGCAAAGCAGTTACACGTCAGGAACGATCCGAGAAAGCTGGCATTCTTGACTTATTTAGTGTGTCCAGTAACAGAAAAGCATGTTGCATTTTCTTGATCTTAAATTTGACCAACAAATTTAGTGGTAAGAACCCATGTTTGTTCTATACAGAAACAATTTTCAGGGAATCTGGTAGTAGTATCGATCCCACTCTTTCAGTAATTGTCTATTGTTGCGTGGAGTTAGCTGCAGTGGCAACCAGCACGTACTTTATAGTGGACAGATTCGGAAAGAGACTTTTAATGATCATTTCTACTGCAGGTTGTGCTATATCTGTGTTTTTACTAGGAATGTATTTCTACCTTAAGGATTTCCAAGCAGGCATCATTGAAAACTTGGATTGGATACCAATAACGGCTCTAGTATCGTATAACGTACTCTTTAGTATAGGACTGGCATACGGTCCAGTGAGTGTTCTCAGTGAACTCTTTCCGACTAATGTCAAAGCTAGGGCTTTGGGTATAGCTGACACCTTTTCTGTTCTCATGGGCGTTGTTGTATCTAAAATATTTCAGATTACTATAGACCAGTTTCAAACAATGTCGGTGCCCTTTTTGTTCTTCGCAATTTGCAGTACTATAGGGTTAGTTTTTGTGATTAAGTACGTACCGGAGACTAAGGGGAAAACACTGGAAGAAATTCAGCAGTATTTAATTGGAGAACAAACGACTACTCTGGAAATGAGGAATACCGTCAACAGAATTTAGACAAATAACAAACTTTCATAGTAAAACTTCATTAAGACTGTAATTTTTAGAATTATTCACGTTATACGTTCTGTAGATGATAAAAATTGAACCATTCACTTGATATTATTTGGTTTAATGCTGTAGCAGGTATAAAAAAATTCGATCTCTTTCTTTTTTCCCGCCGGTATTTTAATCTGTGCATCTACCGCAAGTTACGTGGTGTTTTTTGACATTGATATTTCATTTACTTTTCATTTATTAAGCTTTGGGTGCTCTTTTGCAGCTTGACTTAATTAGTTTGTATGTGACTGAGTGTAACTATTACAACGATTTCTTCATTGCTTTAGATTTTACTCTCAGTTTTAAGTACGGAATAACTTTTTAGGCTTCATAAATTCACAGACAAAAGCGTTTCCTGAAAATGTGAATTTATTGTAAAGAATGTTACGTTTACAAATAGTGGATAGGTTTTTTTAAAACTGTTTAATATTAGTATCTAATTTAAGATTTAATCTGTGATTACAGTATCTGTATTAATATATGTATGTATTTATTGTTGTTTATAATTTATATAATTAAAATACATTTGTATAAAAATAATTTTTTTAGTTTTTTATTTTTTTTTCTGACTCAGTTTAAAATCAGGACTAACATAGCTGTGAGTAATTTTAAAACTGTTATCTTTCAATCTAAAATCCAGGAAATTTTAGTAATAGACCAGAGAATTAACGATTTTCCCAAGATATTCTTTAATACAGTTATTTGACACCTTGTCTTAATTAATTTGGTAAAAACAATATGCAATCAAAACATCATCATCATCATATAACGGGGGTCCTACGGCGATTGCTCCTTCCCGCATTTTAGCCTCCATCTTTTCCTTTCTCTCCAATCTCCCTCTTTTAAGCCTCTAGATTGCATTGTTTTTGTAATTTCTCTTCTCCAGGAATTTGGTGGTCTGTCCCTTTTCCTTCTTTCGGGCGGAACATACATTAAGGCTTTTTTTGGCCACCGCTCCTCCTCCATTCTCATCACGTGACCATACCATTGTAATTGCCTTCCTTGTATTCTATCTGAAAGAGTATCTCTAATTCCTGTACGGTTTCGTATTTCCTCATTCCTAATTCTTTCTATTCTTGATACTCGACATGACCTTCTAAGATAATCCATTTCCACAACGTCTACTTTATCTCGTTCATTCTTTGTCATCGTCCAACATTCGGCACCATATGTGGTAATCGGTTCTACAATTGCTCTGTATACACGAAGTTTGGTATGTATCTTTATTTTATTAGACCACAGTAATGAATTCAGTATTCGGATGCATTTTTTCCCTTAGGTTATTCGGTTTTGTACATCTATCTTAACTCTGCCATCTGCTGATATGATGCTTCCTAGATATTTATACTGGTTGCAACCTTGACTGCGTTTTCAAGCCTCAGATCTGTGGTATTTCCTCCAATTTTTAAATATTCTGTTTTGCTTATGTTTACAGTAAGCCCCCATTTGGCATATTCCTCAAATAATTTTCGATTCATATAATTTATATCTTCCTCATCGGTTGCAACCACCACCTGATCATCTGCAAATAAAAATGTATACAGAGTTGCTTGTCCCACTTCGATGCCCATAAATCTACATTTATTTCTCAAATTCCTCAATGCTTCTTGGACATATATTTTAAAGAGTATCGGCGACAAACAGCATCCTTGCTTTAGGCCTTTAGTGACTTTAAATTCATTTAAAGTCAAAACTTGCAAAAGATTCAACGTCAATCTGGTACATACTATCTCAATTTTTTTAATATGTCCTTAATGTCTTGAATTATTTTCTCTTTCCGTTCAGAGAGTACATTACTGTTTTTGTTTTTTCTTACCAGTAAGTTCCCTTAAGATTAAAATTATCATTTTTTAAATCTCTACATATTTTATGAAAGTTACTTAACTCCTTAGTTTTATTCCCGAATCATATATTTTTGCTTTGTTAATAAACTGTCAATAAACATCAATCATCACGATTTGTCACTCTACCAATACCCCCAAAAAAAATGAATACCCCTTCCTTGAAGAGGTGTAAAGCCTAAACAAGGTTAAAACTCTGGTTCCGGTTGTTTTTGTGTTGTTCATTAAGCACTTCTGCCAAATAAATGTTTGAGAGAAGTAATTTTTTCCTGTATATTTTTCTATTTGCTTCTATTTTATTTTGCAAGTGCTCGTCTCTTTTTAAATGTTGGTTTCCTTGTCGCAATCATCTACAGAGTCTTATTTTCTTTTTTTTTTTCTTTCGTATACCGAGATTAATTATTTGTTTAGAAATTTTTACAACCCGTAACATTTACACATTTTATCCAAATCTTATCTACAAAATAATGCAAGGTCTGTTAACATCATGTTTCAGGAAGAGCGTTAAATAACATTGACATTCAAACATAACATTGCTTAATTACGGTCATAAACCAAGGCGTACTTCGTCACCAGCTTATCAATATTAAACCATTCTATTTATATGTCAAAAATAACATAACTTCTGCAACAAAGTGATAGTAATAAATGGTTTTATTACATATTTGCTGAACGCAAATGACAAATTTATAATGGGAATTATAGGAAGACTGGATAAAATAAAACCAAAGAAATGATAAATAAGACATTAAAAGTTGTATTGCCTTTACCATTGAAAAACTCTTTTTCTTGAAGTTCCTCTCTTAACGGAGATTGGATATCATCAAGTCATTATAATCTGTTTCACACAGTTCTTTTGTGATGCAACCAAACTAATCTCTTAAGGCTGTTTTATCGGTGCACCAAAACCTAGTAACAGCATTTTCTCTGTTATTTACTGACAAAATGTCTCGAAACTTGGACACGTTATTCGAAAATATTTTTGTTTTAAAATGATGGTTTTACTTTTTTTATTTTTTTAAAACTTCTGTTGAAAAATTGGATTATACTGTTTAACGTTCTATTAAACCAAACTGTTTATGTCCATCACTTGGTGATAAAAAATAAAAATTGCTAAACAAATACTAAAATCTAATAGTTAAACATGTTACTCATCATTGGCGCTTAGTTTCATCGTTATCGCCTTCGTGACGTCAAATCTCATGAATGTATGGTCAGTTAGTTCGTCTTAAACCTAATTTAAATGGAGAATAATGCGTGTGTTGTCATTAAACTACCCGTCAGCCGGCGCCACTGAGTAAAGATGGTCTGGCGTAACCAAAGTAGAAAAATAAGTGATACACCTATTTAAAATCGCAGTGTGCTTTAACTGCTAAAACAGCCTTAAGCTTCTTAACCAGGTTATTCTTTTGCAGTATGAATTCCTTCATCTTGTGCATCTCTTGTATTACATTTTGTAGAAATGGTTATTTTCGAGTTGTAGCTTCTGATAGACGCGGTTACAAATGATTTTAAGAAATATCTTAAGTAAATGAATCATTTACGAGGTTGTTCGGTGAACATAGCCTTTTGAACTCTTTTTGAAGTATTGTAATGCATGAGGATAACAATTATTCATGAGGTGTACATAATACCAGAATATTACTCCTTCTTTTAATATATTTGGCCTGTTTCGCTCTTTATTTGTGCAATATTGTTCATATCAACTAAAAAGAAATCTATGTAACTATTCAGTTCATGTGTTTTTATTTGTTTTTAGGTTTGTGAATATTTTTTCATATCGGTCGTTAAACATACTGATTTGACTTTTTTCTTCTGGATTTCTGATATCTCTTTTTCGTTTCTTAGTTCCTGAATCCATATTTCTTTTATTTTTGTATCTAGTTTTTGTGTTTCTCTGGCTTGTTTTGTATTTGTAACTTTGGTCCATTAACTTCAATATCGTTTTTATCATCCATATTGTTTGCCTTGTTTATGTGTTTTAGGTATTTTGGATCGTTGCATTTATTGATTTGAACTTTTCTTCGTCTATTTCCTTCCCTATATCTTGCCTGATGTTTCCATTTCCAATTTAGTTAAGTCCTATGCTTTTACAATAGGTTTTTGGTCCGTTTTAGTTTAATCCGTAGGAGCGTCCAACAAGATTATGGTACTACAACAACAAGAAGAAAGTTTTATGTTTTTCACCCATTATTAAGTATGATCCGGTGAAGTATCAGTGGCTGATAGGAAAATCTCTAATTTAAGATTTGCTGATAACAGTATACTTATAACAGCAAATGAGCAAATCTTTAATCTTCTGCGAAGAGTTGAGTAAGAAATCAATAAAGTTTGTGTGAAAATCATATAAAAATAATGTTGGTCGACAGATTTAACTGACTACGACGTTACAGGAACACCAGATAGAGGAGAGTTTTATCTATCTTGTGTCTAGTATAACTAACGATGGTAACTGTGAAGCAGAAGTTTAAAGACGTACGGGTATGGCAAAAAACGCGATGAGTCGCCTAACTGAAGTTAGGAAAGACAAATATATCTTTCCAATATCAAGTTAAGACTGGTGAATGCCCTTGTATTGTTAATATTTCTATAAGTAGCAGAGACTTGGACTCTTAGCGGACGCAACGCCAAAAATTTTATGCTTTTGAGATGTAATGTATTTGGCAGAAGAGGACCGGGATGCCGTCGTATCTCGTGGTTGAAAAATCTCCGACAATGGTTTGGGATGACCTCAGCGGAGCTGTTTCGCAGAGCAGTCAACAAACCCATGATAGCCTTGATGATCGCCAACATCCGGACCGGATAGGGCACTGAAGAAGAAGAAGAACAGATGTAATGCTGGAGAAGATTGCTGCATACTTTGGACAGCTCATAGGACAAACCATTTCCATTCTAAACTAACTTGAGATTAAAAAAAGGTTGTCCACAATATGTCTGCAACGTATTCCGAGGAGAAGATCAAGAGGATGATTACCAACTAGATGGTCCAACAAAATTAAGAATTTAGCTGGAAACTCATTCTACGAAGCTCTCAGAGCATCTGAAGATAAAGACCAATGGAGAAAAATTGTTAAGAATATTGGAAGAAATCACGATCGTCAGAAATAGGAAAACGACAAAAGAGAGAGATCCATTATCATTGCGTTTAGAATAATTATACTCCATAGCAATAGCATTTCGGATGTTGCAGTAAGATCAGTATTATTCCATAAAATTTGCAGATAATTCTATAAATATAATAAGTATTATATAATTTTATACGTCATTAAAACGTTCTATAACTTAGGAACCGCAATCATTTTTAAATTATATTTACGGTTGAGGTTATTGTATTTGCAATATTCTTATTTGACTTTTCTTCTAAATATAGCATATTTTTCCAATTTTTATCTAGCAAATTTTATTCAAATCCAAAAAACAAACAAATTATTAGCCATCATAAATCAGTCATTTCGCAAAGAAAACTAGCTTAAAATAAAAGTTTGTTTTATTCATTCGCGTAAATACAGTTAAATTGTTGTTTTGTAGCTTACTTTACTAAAATAAGATTAGATTTTGTCAACATCAGATGTTATTACTGTACATATTAAACTTATCTCGAAAATGATGAAAAAAATTGTTATTCGCTATTGTGAATCATGTTCAGCTGTGAAAGCTGTTAAAAATCAGGGAACGTCACAAAATCGTAAGGAGGAATAAAACATGTAAGCGAAACACGTTAAGATCAGCAAATAAGCAAGGAGGAAGATAGTAAATAATAGAGTAGTAATAGAATACTATTAAAATTGCATAAAAATTCCAAAATATCGCTGTCCATTAAAGAAAAGTGTTAATATACGATTTAATTTCGGGATAGTATGGCAGCTTTGAAAAAGCTCATATAAAATTCGGATATTTGAAGGAAAAAAACAACTACTTGGTCACCCACTGGTTGACTATGAACATTAACATTGTAGCATTTGCAATTCATTGATTCTTTAAAATATATTGAAATCCCCTCGTATATGTAATATATTGAAATCCCCTCATATATATTTGAAAAATCGCAGAATATGTGTGCACTTTCTTTAAATGTGTTATTCGAAGTCGCCTTATAATTTTTGTACGTCGTAGAAATGGAATCTTTTACGACTTAATTTTCGTTGTGCTTTGTTATTTCAGCGTTTGTCTATTTTCAAGTTAAGTGAACGAATTCTTAAGAGAATTTCGTCATTCTTACTTGGGTCGGTGTAGGCTCAGGTATGGATCAAATTCATCTGTCGAATTTGTGGTTTTCTGTTTTTCTCTTTATGGAAATATGTAGCAGTGAAAAGTAGTTTTGTGGCAGTTAATGCTTCAATTAATGTTTTGGGTGAGGATTGGAAGAATCGTCGTTTCCATCCTCGTTTTGTTCCTCCCTGTTTGTCATCCAAGGCTTTTTGGCAGTTTGGAGATGGAGTTGTTCGGTACACAGAGAGAGTGAAGCCCCCAGTTCCAGTTATGGTTTAAGAGGTTCAGGTGGCGTCTGGTTCCACAAATTTTAGTGCAGTTTGTTAGTGAAGAATCCAGGTAACTTTTTGATCAAATTTTAAAGTAAAGACAGACAACTTTTTTAAATAAATAATTTACCTTACTCCGTAGCGTTACAACCCTTCGTGGGTTTTAGCCGACTCGACAACATGCCTCCACTGTTTTCTGTCTTGAGCAACCTCCATTCAATTCTTCACGCCCATAGTGCTTAGGTCTCCTGCTATATTATCTCGCCACCGGAGACGAGGGCGTCCGCGTGGTCTCCTTCCAGTTGGGACTTCCTCCCACACCAGTCTTACTGTTCGTTCGTCAGAATGTCTTCTGAGGTGTCCTGCCCATTGGAATCTTCTGGACTTTATTTCTTTTATGATGTTGGCGTCTGGGTAAAGTTCTAGAGTTTGTAAATGGATGACATGTAATTTTTTTGCATTTTTGTATTTTGCGACTATTCAGGTAATATTTTTGTATTTCAGGTAATATTCTTTTTTGAGTATTTTTGTATTCTCTATGTTTTGTAACTGTTTGTGGTAAGACAAAATAAATGTTAAATTTTGTTTCTTAACATTTTGTTTGTTGTTTTTTTAACAAACCCCTTACAACTAGTGGTTGTAATAGGTATAATTAGGCAACCCTAGCAACCCTAATAGGTATAAGTGGCGCCCTATATTAAATTACTAGAGGTGTTTCCTGTTTCTTTTTGCTTTGTTTATCCAAAAAGATTAATGACCCCTTTATTTCATTTTTTGCCGTTGCCCCATTCCAAACCCCTTTGTCATTTACTTATCAACGACCCCAGCTCTCCTAACAAACCCTGAGTGCCGTTCGCACAAGTAGCCATTATTTTGCTTGCCTTATCTTCACCCCTTAGTTTAAGTCCCCAATTTTCTACCCCTTGTATTAATACCCCATGAGGTAGGCAAAATATTTCGTTACAACATTATCAATGGCTTTACAACTTTTCGTGAGTCTTTGCCGCGAGTTTTCTTTATTACCTTCTATTCTTGCCGGTCATGTGCCACTATTTTCGATTTTGTCACTCCTATTTTCTCCAGATTCTCCCTGACTGCATCTGTCTACTTCTTTCTAGGGTGTCCTATACATCTTCTTACATCTGGTCTTTTCCAAAACACATTGTATATAAGACGATTTTCAACACTGCGTATCACAGTGAGAAGAGATTCTCGAACTTGTTGTTTTTGCGCCTCCATTCGTTTGTTACCCTATCTCTGTAAGGGTCATATGTTACTCAAAGAATATTAAGTGTCCATAACAACAATTTTTTTACGTCTTTTTAGCGTCCATATGTTTCTGTATGTGACTGCTGGTCGTATTATTGTTTCGTATAATTGGATTTTTGCACCTAGTAAGAGAAGTTTTGACTTCATTTGATGTTGCATTGCAGAGAAAGATCTGTTTCGTTCCAGTTTTCACATTTAACTAATTCGTTCTACTGGCTATGATATTAAAGTTAGTTCTAACGGCTTGTTTACCGATATAAGGAATTTCACATATTGGACAGCCAATAGCTGCCATAGCAAACTAAGAATATTTAGAGTGTTGCCACGACCTGACAAGGGCTAATGGAATGAGAAGGAAAATTACAGCATGGAAAAAAAATCAAAGAAACTACACAATATCTAAACGTGCTTTGGATTTATTAATTAAATAAAATATTTGAAGTAGAGCTAAATTAGCACAAATAATGTCGGACATAGACCAATAGAAAAAGCAATACATGTGTTCCTAACGATTCGGTGACTTTTGCTTTTTTATAATATGTATAACAAAATTTGTTTTACTGTGATTTATAACACGATAAAACAATTGAAATATCGTTAAATTATTGTTTTTGTACTGTATTGACGTCACACTTTAGCTAAGACCCCCTTCTTTGTTAAGTATATAATCAGCTGATTGCAATCAGAACTTTTGATGTTTTGTTCAAACAACGTTGCTTGCGTTTTAAGATTAGGGAACTTTGTTATAGTTTGTTGACAGCAGAGTTAAGAATAGTAACATACGGCTCGTGTGAAAATACCCGTAAAAATACTTTTCTGTGTATAATTATAGATTTATAATGTTCTTCGTTATCTTCATATGTCTGCTATCTAAGTCATTTATATAAAATAAATGTGATTGAAGATGATAATTGCAAACATTGCGGAAAACTGGGTGATCAAAAGTTTCAACAGCATTGAAACTCTCTCTACAAAAAATTATTCGAATTTAATATGTATGCACCATTCAATATCCAGTCGCTACTGGCTACAGGCTCACAACAAATATATAATATCATTATAGATTTCTTGTCAAAAACATGCACGGTTCTATAGAATTTTTACGCGAGCTTGAAATTTTTCATGATCGTTTGGAAGTTTAGATTTGTATACTTTGTTTATCCTAAATGGTATAACACCTTATCCGTGGTCCAGTTTTGTTAGTCTACTAAGAATGTCTTGATGGGTCCCTGGACGAGAAGCAAGTGACCCTGTAAGTTTCCTTGTGGTATATTCTTCTATTATTAATATCCGTTAGTTTTCTATTAGGGATAGGATTGCGCATTTGTCTGATTAAAGAATATATTGCAACTGGTTGAATTACTAATGTCTATGCCATTAAAAAAAATCTTCAGATGTTCAGACTCTCGCATTATTTCTTTAGCGATTATTTATCTCCAGTATTTTCGTTTTATCTTTTTATACAGATTTTTCACGTTTTTATATTGTACTATTCGTACTGTCTTTCTTAGAACTGTTCAGTAATTGCCCTCATGTAAAGCTTCTTTGTTATTTAACAGTAGTAACACAAAGGTAATACGTAATAAAAATGCAATAAGTGACATACTTTCTGTGTAGGAAATATACAATATCAATTTGAAAGGTCTGTTTTGGATACACTATCTTTCTTTATTATTATTAATTTTATACTTTAAGACATTTTTTTTTAAATACTCGTTCAAATAGATTTTTTCATTCTTCAAACAAATTTTTTTATAAAAGTATTCCGCAAATTGTAAGAATAAATTTTTGATAGATCAATTTATTCATTTACAACGTTACAAAATTTTAGTTTTCAGTTTAGATTAATAAATGCTGTAAGGAATTAACGCTCTATTATTTAGTAGTGTTAGAATTCGACTGAATCCTGCTCTGAAACGCGAAGGACCATCCGTATCGCATAAATGGCCTCAGTGAAAACGTTTTCGGTTTTATCAGTGAAGAGTATCTGGCACCTTCATTGTCACGATTCATTCGGATACAAAACACGACTTTGCGCGACCATCAGCACTCAAGAATGCCACTATTACAGAACGTCATTAAGATTTCAGATTTCGTCGATCGCTGGTCTTGTCTTCACTTTTGCTACCTCAACTCTCGGCATACTGTTTAACTCTTTGATGGGTGGCTTTGAAAACAATTTAGCTTTAGGGGTGTGGTGTTTTATATAAGTTAGGTTAAATCGATGTTTTTTTTTTCAAATAAGTATATTAGAACTAGTAAAAATGATGCAAGCATTATTTGATACTTTTTTATACTTTGATTTCATGTATTTCTTAAACTTATAAAAGCCCTTTTTGTGATCTAGAAAGCAGACCAATATATCATTATTTTCTCTTTTTCTTAAATATATACATTCATGTATAATATATGTAAGCTATGAAAAAATATTTTGATAGTTTATCAAACACATTTTACAGAAAACCAGTCCATTTAAGAGAGACAGTATGATTACCAAAATACCAAACAAACAATAAAGTGATGACAGATATGTGAAGAAACTGAAAAAAGCAAAAGTTACTTTGGATTTATACATCAGTAACATCAAGATACATGATCAATAGATGCAATTCTCAAATTTTAAATAAAAGGCATACATAGGAATAAAAAACTGCAAGCAAACGATTGTATTTCTTTTCAATTCAAGCTCTACCATTGCTCTCCACGGGTTTTGAACTATCCATCTCTTATTAGGAGCCTTTGTGGTAGGTTAAACTGAAATGAAAGGCTCTCTCTGTATGGCCAATATAGTAAATATGTAAGTATGGCTACTATCGCTTACTTTTGCTTCACATCTTTGTAAGGTAATTCTTTTGCAAATTTTTCAAAACGTCGTCAAAATACTGGTTTTTCTCAGTACCAAAATTATTCAGTACGGAGTCAAACAAGGAAAACTATAGAAGGCACATAGGAATTGGGGAAAAGCACTAAGTTAAAAGCAAACATAAGTAAAAAAGAACTCAAAGACATCAAAGTTCTAAAGGCTACATAATACTATTACCAGCTGATAAGGGCACGTATCTGTAATCATGGACACAAACCAATATCAGAAAAAATTTACAAATTGGTTACAGATGCATCTAACACAAACCTTACATAAATAGGATCCAACCAAATCACCTGAAAACAAAATATATAAAACACAACACTATTTCAAGGAACACTCGACAGACTCTACCAAAGAAGAACATTAACACACACTACAGTAGAACATCACACTATATCAGGACACCACACCTATACGGAGTCCCAAAAATTCACAAAGAAGATGTACCCTTCAGAAGAATTTACAGTACAATGGGTTTTCCTTGAAGCAGACTGGCCAACTTTATCCTAGACAATAATATAATCTCTAGTACACAACACAATACAACAACATTCTTAAAAACCTCTACAGTTGTTACAAAATCTAGAAAATATATAAGAATTACAACAATATGCTAGTCAGTCAGATATAATACTAATAATAACGTCCAACTTTTGGTTAATATCAGGAGAGATATTCGCTGACATAGACGTTTTATTACTTGTTATCCAGAATCAGGTTATACCAACTAAAAATTACCTGAGATATATCGTTAAAGACCATCATTAGGTCCAAAACGACTAATGCCGATATTGATGTCAAGCCGAAGAAATCATCCAGCATCTTACCGGAGGCTGCTAGGCATTTGCTGCAATTGAATATAAGTAACGGAATAACTTAGGGACTTAGTAGGGAAGATAAGAGATATCTTTTGAACTGGGACCTCTCCAAACACACAATCTCTCATATTATCAATACGTTCCTAAGAGTATGCTTGAAAATGACAACTAGAAGCTATACTGAGACCAAGTGGGTCAGTGTTCAATTTAGTGAAACGACCTCATCAAAAAATTTAAAAGTTATACACACTTTTTAACAAAATTCTTAAATCATTTTTTTAAGATCGATTTCCGAAGTGGAAATCTACATGCCAATTTTTTTTAGTTAATTTTCCCTTCTAAAATATGCGGACATTCTTCCTTGTTGTTCCAGAAGCATTCTATTTATTTTTTCCACATTTATGTTAAATAAAACAAATCAAATTATTTCGTCTGTGTTTGTTTAACTTTATATTCTACCCTGGGAAGTGTCAAAAACAGACAAAAACGCTACGTGTACCTTTTGTGGCTATCACGTATTAGTTCTTCGTAGCTTCTATCGGTGCGTGTATAAGATAAGCATTTAAAACTTAAAAAACTAATAAAAATGGAAGGCAGTAAAAGATTCATTACCTTAATCATACTCATTATATTTGTATCGCTTGAATTCGAAACGACAAAAAGCGTACAGTGGTGGTACACCGGAAAGGCATTCGGAACATTTAAAAATTCGATTGGTTATATGTATATCTGCCACTTAAAAAATACTAGAATTTTTGTTAAGTTAGTATTGAAAGGGAGCCATTTTCTATATAAACAACAATTATTATTTGTTAAGTACTGCAAGAGGTTTTTCAGAGGTTGAATCAAAGATTTAAAACCCAGTAAATTTCTTAGATTTGATGGACTGTATAACGAATTTTGCAGTTAATTGGAGGTGTGGTACTAAATACTATCAACAACATCCTATGCTTGTAGAATCATCAGGCATTCAATATCCGTGGGGTCTATAGACCTTATAGCAGCTTACGATACATGTGGAGAGAACATGTATCATAAGTGTGTTGGACATGTGAAAAGAATTTTAAATAAAATTTTTAATTAATCCCCAGTAAAAATGTTAAATTGTATCTATATTATCAGTTAACTTCAAATATCGATAAGAAATGTTATATAATCATTTAAATCATGATTATTTTTGATAATACATTTAATAAGAAATATACGTTCCAAAATAGATCTAATTCACAAAAACCTTTTTATGATGGAATACTATTTTCTTTAAAATATTTAAACCTAGAAGTTCCAGTTACATTCCAAATAAATTTGGACCAACCTCCAACTTAAAAAACTGATGTACCCCAAATAAATTATAAACTTATTTACTGCATTTGGTAACCATTCAACATATTCAAATGTCCATGTCTGTGCTCCGTAGGTGAGCACCGGTATTATAAAGGAGTTATATACCTTGCTTCGTAAGTATAGAGGGATTGTTTGATTTTTTAAAACGTAAGAAAGTTTGCCGAACGCTGCCCATCCCATTCTTACTCTTCTCGATATTTCGGCTGTTTGATTTTCTCTGTTAGCTGTGATTGCTTGTCCTAGATAGATATACTCATTTACCTGTTCTATTTTTTCTGTTTGTATTTTTATTGCCTCTTGGTCTTTCGTGTTTGTCATTACTTTTGTTTTGTTGACGTTAATTTTAGGCCTTTTTAGCATAGCATCCGCATATCTAACGTGATTTAGGTATTTTCCGTTAATACATATTCCTCTGTTTTCCCAATCTGTTGATTTTATTATATCTTCGAGGGTCAAGGTAAACAGTTTAGGTGAAATTATATAGCCTTGTCGGACTCCTCGTTTAACTTTTATATTATCCGTTATTAATTTGTCGTCCGGAATTACGGTCATGGTTGCGTTTTGGTAAATATCATGTAGCAATTGTCGGTATCTTGAATCTATTCTACTATTGACTAGAGCTTCTTCAACCGCCCAGTGTTCAATGTTGTCGAAAGCCTTTTCATAATCTACGATAGCTAAGTACAGCGGAAGGTTGATATAGACTACAGGAAGACTACAGGAAGTTGGAAGACTACAGGATATATACAGATGCATAAATGTAATACAGGAGTTGGTGCTAGTAACGGCGCGCGGCGGGTTGATGGTGGATGGAACCTCCAGTAACCTAACCTAACCTAACTGAGTTACCAGCTGAAGTCCGTTTGAAGAGGTTTACTCTCCGGACGCTGGAACTCACGTGGCATGGATGTATGTTATCAGAAGTAAAATATAATTAAATATTAAACATCAAATATTATTAACAACAATATGTACAATCTTTGTTAACCTTACTTATTTTAAAGGGTTTTTACCCTAATATTTTGGTGGCTCAGCTGACATATTAAAAGCAAAGATAGCAAAAAATAAAACGTAAAGTTTTCGAGAAAAGATTCAAGTGTCTTTAAGCAGCGATACACTTAAAGATGTTGATTTTGGGACCACACAGGCAGTCAACGAAGAAGAAGAAAAGCCCATTGGAATAGAAAACATACGAGATAGTGGATATGCATTAGTTCGCATTGTCGCCAAAAGAGAGAACATTTTTGTGTTGTGGAAATTCAAAAATCCAATGGTGCAATGTTAGAGGTACTTCATCTTAAGAAGACAACCAGTTTTTTAGAAATTTTGAACAAACATATGAACTTTCCATGAATGATATTATCAAAATATTATCTGCACCAGTACCTGTTGGGTACACTTCTATAAAAACAAATTGTATACTTTTTACGGTAGACTTTACAAAATATAATGTGAAATAGGTTTTGTAAGGTTAGCTTTAAGCTTATAACCAAAAATTTCATAATAAAGATAATTTGTTTCTACTTGTGTTGATTTATTGTGTTTTTACCCTCTTGTCCTATAATACATGCCCATGGTAATGAATGGTGTTGTACCTTGGAACAAAAAATTATTGAAAAGTTATTGAAAAAAATAATGTTTCAAGTATTCATCATAAAAATAGAAAAAAAAATTTAGCATGTGCTTTTTTGAAAAAGTGTCCCAACTTACAGTACTCTCTCCTACTCGCCTACGTATAGGACAAACAAGATATATACACTTTTACCTGTTTTACAGAGATATTCGGCCTAAATGGGAAATTTGTGACGAAAAAAATGGTATAAAATATTTTTCATTGACTGTTAACTTTTTGTAAATGAATATAACAGTATAAATATTCCTAATAAACCTTAAAGTACAGATATGACATATTAAAAGATTAAAGATTTGTCATATAATATTTAAAGTCATCATCATCATCATCATCATCATCATCAGTAGCATTAAATGCTTCTATCATCTCTAAATAATTATAAATTTAATTTTAAATTTAAATAATAACATTTAAAGTAGTCGAATTATATATCTACACTGGGACGATTTTCACATTTGGTCCCATTGAAGATAGCTTCAAATGGGTTTGACAGAATGAAATATTGGTATTTCGAAGTGTTAAAATTTACATTACAAATGAAATATACGCAATTAAAAGCAATAAGATATTTAAAAACTAATACTAACCGATCACGAAAAAAAGACAAAGTAAATACTTTTAAAACATTTTTTAACAGTAAATACTAAAATATCAGTACTTATAAATAATAAAATTTAAAAGGCATCTGTTGCAATCTGGCAGCTGGTGGTTTGAGGGTTATGATTCTATTGCCAAATCTATCCGCTAACCTATCAAAGGACAACTGCCATAAAATTTTCTAATAATTTATTACAACTAATATCAAACGAAACAAACATTACTTCATTAATATTTTATATAAGGTATAAAATTGCAGAATCTATAAAATAATGTGATAAAAATGTACCTTTTAAAAGCTTTATCTCTTTGTATTTGAAGCATATAACATATACATTATGAGAACATGGCAACACTGCCAACGCAATATTTCATTCTATGAAACTTAATTGACAGCTAATTTGAGGCTAACTTCAATGGGACCAAATGTGAAAATCGTCCTCTATACTGTATTTCCGCTAAATCATCTCA
This sequence comes from Diabrotica balteata, assembly GCA_918026665.1. Lineage (NCBI taxonomy): Eukaryota > Metazoa > Arthropoda > Insecta > Coleoptera > Chrysomelidae > Diabrotica > Diabrotica balteata. Next base: position 2,603,249 of record OU898276.1, read on the forward strand.
TGGTGGATGTTCTAAATATGTCAATAAAAAAACAAATTTGTGATTCCTAATGTTGTGTACAAGTATTTCCCTTAGTAAATGTATTTTTGTACGCTCGTGACCAAAGCACAACTTTTCCCAGTTCGAAAACGCCGATTCGTAGGAATTTCTCTGTGAAGAGAAGAAGAACATGATGGAAGGCGTACAGAGTTTGTTATCTAAACAAGTCGGGGCACTTAGAAATTTTTAGTGTCGTTGTTATTTGTGTGCTGGTGACTGAGATAGCGCTAATAAGAGACACCGAACGGAGAAATTGAGATATGACCAATTCTTTTATGGACATTATCAATCAGTCGAGACACCTCTTCTGGTGTTCCTCTTTATCGCTCGAATCGGGTCGAAAAATGTTCTTATTACCGAAAAAAGACCTGTAAATGTGTTTTAATTACGGTTTTATTTTTTGTATGGTTCATTTTAATGAATGTGGAGGCTTCTGTATTTTTAACCACGTAAACTTAATAAAAAGTACTAGCGCAAGCCTATATTTTTTAATATAGAAACTACTATTCTGACACCTTATAAGAACACTTGAAAAAATAATAAAAATCAATAATCTCGACTTGGAAATGCATGATAACACATCGATGAATTATGGAAGATCTGAATCCAATAATCAGTATTTCGCTCAAGAATAGAGCAATCAAGAGCAGCCTTTGTAAAGATGAGGAAACGGAAGTCGAATTTGAACTCGTAAATTTGATTCGTTTGATATAAGATTTCACTAATTTTGAGTGATTTGTGCCAAAATTTCGATCATAAACTTTTAACCTGTAAATAACTGTAAATACTGATTTTCGTCTTGTTAAGGCACGTCAAATAATATATCGCTTGTACTATGGCTACATGGCGACTTAAAAACAGTATTTTCAGTAAAACTATGTAACCGGAATTGCGAGGTTCAATATCTCACTTTACCATACCAGCTTTGGATTATACGCTCTCATTCTACACTTCATATGTCATTCTATATGTTCTAATACCGGAATAGTTGTGTTTTCGGACGGACAGATGGAAGAAAAGACAGGCATGGATTATACAAGATTTTGACCATTTTTTAATGTTGTATCATGAGTGAAAAAAATATTATTCAACAAACAACTACAAATTGTATTATACTCACAGGTGAGACCACAGCTATCTTAAAAGCCCTAACTTTTTTTATTTATACAACAAATCCCATTATACAAGCAATAAAAAAATGAATTAAAAACACTTTATTCCATAGTAAAAGACTCAGCTTTTATTTGGGTACCATCGCACACTAGAATCTGGGGAAAAGAAAAAGCAGATCAACTAGCAACTACATTACAACTAGTCGTATTAACTTAGTGGATACTACAAAAATTTTAAAATATCCTTATAGTGACATGAAACATCTGATTAAAGTTCATTTGGCAAAATTACTGAGAAAATTCAGCAACCAAATTAAACCCAACATGCCCAAAGACGAATAGCTCTAAGCAGTAGTAGTGTTCGTGCCGTGAATAGTGAACAGTGTAGTAGTGTCTGGGGGCTCGGGAGACTGAGACCTCGGAAGCCCTGAGGAAGGCATCAGAGAGGATGCCGAAAGCTTGGCAAAATGGACAACGACGCGGTTCAACCCGGAAGACTGGTGAGTTTGATATTAATTTTAGTAATAATATTAATCTTAGCTCTAGGTTTTATATATATATATATATATATATATATATATATATATATATATATTGCTATGACGTTTTGTTTGTGTATGAGCAATGAGTATTTTAAAATAACATATATAAGTATAGGGTTTTTATCGCGGTTCTCAAATAATTAGTTTGTAAGTACTTTTTTAAATTATCTTTATTATAACTATTATGGAACACACATATATACCTAATATAAATTTAGAACAACCTATCTTAATTTTGAAATTCTTACAATAATTATATTATATTAACAAAATTTGCCACCTTTCTATCACTGAATGCCTAAATGAAACTGTTTTCCAAAATAAAGGGTATAATCACCACTCAATATCTTCTTTATCAGCCTCGGTTTTCCTTGTTTTTGTGAAATTGCTTTGTCCAAATATACCTTCTTCTTCCTTTGTCCTATCCATTTCGGACGTTGGCTATTAACAAGGCTATTTTGACTTTGTTTACGGCACCTCTGAACAGTTCGGTCGATGTTAGTCCGAACCATTGTCGCAGGTTATGCATCCATGAGTGTCGTCTTCTTCCCGGTCCCCTCCTACTGTCCCCAAATATACCACAATGTTTTAATTATCAGCTTTCATCAATTTAAAATATTTTTCTTCTTAATAGCATTTATAAATGGGCAAAATATTCTTCTTTCTTTTTTGTTCTTCTGTTCTTCTTCTGTGTTTATTCTTCTTTTTAATAATCTTATTTTGTTTTTAATCTCCAATTACCATATAAATATTATAATTTTAATTTCTTTTAATCTCCAATCACCATATACATACTGTACTGTATAATTAATACTCTAATACTGATCAATGTATACTATATACTATGAACTGCTTGCACTATTTACTGACTGACTAACTTCTTAATAAATTCACTAACTAACTGTCGAACTGTCTCCTGTTTAACTTCTTAATTAACTAACTCCATACTGCCTTACTGTAACTATTAACTGTCTTAAATTACTCTCATACTGTCTAATTTAATACTGTCTTGTATCCTCCAAATTACATCGTATTTATATCATTTTATCGTTCCCGAATTGCAATCATATTCGAATTTGTTCTATTTCCTGGTATATGAATGTTCTCGAATAGTCTACCTCCCAAATAGGGTTAACTTTTTTATGACGTTTTCTAGAGAATTCTTTAACCTTCTATCGAGAATTTTACGGACATTTAGGCTTTTTACCTGCGTAATTATTATTCAAAATGTCACTTTCTGTTGAAATTCACTCTTATGTCATAATAACACGCACTCAATTCAATGTATATTTGGTTGCCTATGCACATGGCTCACTCAAATATATTTATTATTAAAATAAAAATAAAAAAAACTTTGTAAACTTATCATTATACTAATTTCTTAAAAGTACACTCATATAAATATTTTTTATAATATTCTCTAGTCTATAACTTATAAATTCTTTCTTTAATCACTATTTAAGTTTATTAATTAAAAATCATATTATTATGCTAATTTCTTCTATATTTATTATTATTATCTCAATATGTATATATATATATATATATATATATATATATATATATATAAACTTTACACTAACAATTTTAAATCATTAATATAACATCGTTCATTATAGTGAGTAACGCTACTATCGACCTGTAGAAATAAGTGTATAAGTTGTTATAAGTTGTATAAGTTATACTCTAGTACATGGGTACCTCAAAGCAGCTATTTTGAAAAATATTACATGATTATGAACAAAACAACTGGTGAAGAATTCGTCCGAATGAATTTTTGAAGAAATTATAACCCAACATAACTCAAGCCCTCTTGCATTCTATTTATGTTGTTCATTGTTTTCTGTGACGATAAGAATAAAAATTGTCACCTCAACCAAAATTGATCGAGTCACCGCCAGCCGATAACCGATCTTCTTATAATGGATGATGTCTGAAAATTTGTCTACGGTTTATCTTCAAATTGATTATCATCGATCATATTTTTAAATTCTGCCGACAAATTACCTAATAAAAGAAAGTTATAATGTTTTTCGTTAAATCTGATATAAAAATTGTTTTGTTATTAACTAGATAAAACAAGGTAACAATTAATATAAAGCAAATAAACAAATTGACATTACTTTAGTTAAATATAGTTAAATTTCTTGGAACTACCTACGCTAGTCTCATCGCCATCGTTCTTTTACTCAACAAAATAAACTGGCTTGTTCTACTATCGATCTCGACTCGACAAAAGAAGAAAATAACAAACAGTTCTCAAACAACAAACAACAGCGATAACTTTCATAAAACAATTTTATTATCGTTTTACCGTTAGAACATTCCTTTTCGAGTTATTTATCATATTTCACCTAAAATGCCAGTGGTAATGCAAAGAGAATCCAAAACCATAAATCCAAGACTGAATCAAAATTATATTCTACAGATTTCCGTCATATCTAGTCTCATTATGAATATAGAATCATAAATCTGCTATTGTGGAATGTGCGCCGAGCCGCTAGAAAGAATAAAGAAAGAAGATGCTGCATATATTTAACGATTGGTTACGACTAACTACATAAATGCGATTCAAATAAATTAAGATCTTAATGCAACAAGTAGAAGTTTTTAAAAGGTAACAATGTTGTTTAATTGCAATATTGAACTTCCATAACCACTGAAACCAACAAATATGTGCTCGAAAAGAGCAACACAAGCGACTGAAACAAATATAGAGCCACTAGAGTAGACTAAATATGCCCTACACTGTCGTGAATTACGCAAAATTCGCAATGAAACTGAGAAAGCTTTTCAATAAGTTACGCGAAATAATATCTTACAGTTATAGCACTCCTGTTTGTAGGTTATCGAGTTGGTTTTCGTGACCCTTGGCAAAGTTCCCGATGTAGGTCTTTATTCCGAATATACTACGAAGAGTTGATTATTTTTCTTATTATTTAATTTTAGACCTTTGAAGGCATGCGTAGTTATTCTTACTAGTACAACCTTATATTTGTAGACCATAGGGCTATACTGTTTTACGCATTTATTTTGCTTTCTATATTTCAGTTCCACTTCTTCAGTTTTCTCTGTGATGTGTTCCTCCATTCTTCTATGTAACATAGGATCTGTGGATAGTTGGGAAATAAAAATACCATTCACGAACCAAAACAGACTAAGGTATGGCAACCCCAACAGAAGAATCTCTGGCCGTCCAAGTTTGGGGTTGGGCTAGAGGCTGAAAACCTCTTCGTATACAAAAACATATGTTAAGAAACCTTAGGAACTATTAGCTGCACGGAACTCATAACGACGACTCTGCAAACGAAAAATGGAATTAAGGAATTAAGTGACATGAATACCGAGCTGGAGCACTCATATCTTTACAAGACATAGTGAACACGTACAAAGTAGATGTTTTAGCACTGCAGGAAATGCGGTGGACATTCTTGACAAGAGAACTCATTTCAAATATTACAGCGGCAATGAAAGACAACACATAGATGGGGTGGGATTTATTTTAAACCAAAGAACGAAAGGCCTTATTATTGACTTTAAAGCCTACCTTAAAGACCTTAAAGGCCTTGATATATTAGCAATTTTATAAATGAAGAAATCATTTTATTCCTGGTAAAGGAAACAGACCACTATGCTACTTTCATGAACCTACCCGAACCAGGAGTCTCGCCAGAGGAAATGAAATGTTTCATTACTATATTGATTCTTAGTGCTTATAATAATCTTCCCAGCAAGCGTATGTATTGGAAGCATAATCTTGACACTAGAAATGAACTTGTATAATGCTATAAGACGCAACAGATTTGAGCAAATTTTGAGGCTTATTTACTTGAATTATAACGCAAATATTAATAAGGGTGATAAGATCTGGAAAATATGGCCATTTATAAATAAAGTGAAGAACAGATTTAGAAAATATTTTGTTCCTGAAAAAGATCTGGCTTTCGACGAAAGTATGGTTAAATACAAGGGTAAACATAACTGCAGGAAATTTTTAAGAGCCAAATCCATATGATTTGGTTATAAAGTCTGGTGTTATTTGGTTGATTTCGAGATATGTGGCAGCATTACTAGTGAAAATGATAGAAGAACTATCTGATAATCTGAAATCTTTTCAGTATATTTTCTGATTTACGTTTGAAAGGATACGTAGGCACGTGGACTATAAGGAAAGGGGATAGCATGAAAGTACTATTAATAAGACGGATGCTGTACTAGTAGTTAAGTGGTTCAATAATTCCGTAGTTTGCATTGCTTCAAATAGATATGGCATAAATCCAATAATAAATGTTAAACGTTATTCGCAAAGGAAGAAAAAACCATTCTGATTGAATGGATCAAAATGTTGGACAATACAGGAGTCAAATTAGAAACAGAAAATGGTACTAAGCATTGTTTACACGGCTTCTTGATGTTTCAGTCAATAATACGTGGTGTTTGTATCAAAAATCAAACAATTCTCAGATGTCCCAAATAGACTTTCGAAGAGCTATCGTGCAAGTGTTTTTGAGGAAATATTCGTCATCTCACAAAGGCACTGGCAGGAATCCATTTCCATCGTCTAATGCGCAAAGAGTAGCCAATGAAATTACATATTATGATAGGATAGAACACCTAGTGAGTAAATAAAATTCCAAACGACAAAAAAAGACGCTGTGCTGGAAGATTTTGCAAAAGTTCAACACGCACGATGTGTAAAAAATGTAACTTAGGTCTCTGTATTGATTGTTTATTTATCTATCATCATCATCATTGGCTTTTACAACTCTTCGTGAGTTTTTGCCGCGTTTACTATTGCCTTCCCTTGATTCCGATCCTGTGCTATTATTTCCAATGGCCTTACTTCCATCTTCTCCAGGTCTTCCCTGACTGCGTCTTTTTACCTTTTTCTAGGCCTTCCTGTCGATCTTTTACCATCTGGTCTTTTCCAAAACACATTGCTAATCAGTCTGTCGTCATCACTCCGTACCACGTGGCCTACCCATCTTAATCTATTGGCTTTTATGTATCTTACGATGTTTCCTATCCTATCCAAAAAGAGAGTCTCTATTTCATTGTTGTATCTGCTCCTCCATTCATTTGTCACGCTGTCCCTGCAAGGACCATATATAATTCGCAGGATTTTGCGTTCCCATACTAATAGCTTATTTATCTATCACACAAAACAAAATGTCTAAATTCGTTTTTCATTATTTTCAATTTTTAAATAAATAAAACTGTTTACCGATATATTTCGTATTTTTTGTACCAATTAGCCCCTAGCGTTACATATATGTAACACCATATATTGAGTGATTTATAAATCCGAATGCGGTAATTAATTTATTTTTATGTTTTTTAAAAAACTGCACCCAAAAAAATTAGCATCACATTAAAAACTACGAAAAAATAATCTGGGCACTAATGGAATAAGGTAATTGAAGGCTTCTGCAAAAAAGCAGACGATATATTTTAGTATTGTATGGAATTTTGATACCGAGAAGGGAAGAGTACGTCGTATCCATACCCTCATACGTACCTAATAGACCCAACCATCTCGGACATCGTTTCTCGCCATTAATTGACTGAATTTGAAAGTTTTCTATAATTTGCCGACCAGCGCGATTACCATTTTGATAAATAGATGATATTTGCGAGAGTTTTGTTCGACCAGATCAATGCGACGATCTCTTGCAATGAAAAGAGCTATTTGAATATGATTTTCAATGAATATCCTGTTTACCGCTCGCATTTTGCTCTTATTATGGATGATCAGGTGATTAGTTGCCGATGTCATTAATCCAGCTAAATAATGTGCCTGTGTATATACGGGCTGCTGCGTTTTTATAATTCCTAAGGTTTAGTCAAGGACACGGCAACACATTATTTATGATCGTGATTTATTACATAGACAATAATGAAAGTTCACAGCTAACACAATTGATTAGTGTTATTCTTCCAGGCCGTAGGTGAAAACAAAAGTTGTATGAATGGCATGATTTGCCCATACATTAAAAATACTCAGAATAAAAATATAACTCTACACAACAAAATTACACAATGGAATGAAGTTTGATAAGTAGACAAATGTCTAAATCTTAAAATGAAGAAGAAGAAAAAGATGTATTTAATTGTTCTTTCTATTTAATCTTCTGAACGCAAACTTTATTATATAGTTCGTATATTTGAGATCAAAACACTCACTACATGTACCTCATGCTATTACTATTCCTCATTATTAACTAATCTCTAACGTCTACTCCTGAACATAGGCCTCTCGCATGCTTTTCCACTTAGTCCGATTTTGCGCCATCTGAATCCAATTTGTAGTCACTCTTTTTATGTCATCTGTCCATCTCGTTGAGGATCGACCTCTATTTCTGTTAGCTTCTATTCGAGGTCTCCATTTCAAAATTCTTTTTGTCCATCGGTCATCAACTGATCTTGCTACATGACCTGCCCAGTTTCACTTTAGTGTTGTTATCCTTTCAATAACGTCTACTACTCCTGATCTTTTGCGTATAGTAGCATTGGGTATTCTATCACATAGAGAAATCCTTAACATTATTCTCTCCATCGCCATTTCCCAGAGGCCATTTCGTACCGAGAAACCCAAAAACATTTCGCCTCTTTCATTTTTTTCTCCGAATCCGTAGGGATCTACTGCAACTTCGGTCCCGTCCAGTTTACATCCCAACTTTACAGCATTAAAGTCACCCATTACTAGGTTGTGTGTAGTAGGCGCCAGTTTTACTGCGTTTTCTAGGTCTTAGGAATTTATTGCACCAATTAATTTTTTTATTTATTTCCTTCTACTCCTCTTTTTTCTCAAGCACTATTAAATGAAAAGGTACTGTTTTTGAACTTAATTAAGAACTCTGAGATGAGAAAATTAGATACTAATTAAAAATCCACTAGGAAACTAAGTTCCTGTAGCTGGCTGTATACCATATATCACAAAAAATTTATTTCAAATCCTTTATAAAAGGTATATAATAAAATGCCCAAACGGGCTATCACAAATATATTACAAAACGTTTTCGGATTGTTAACATCAGTGTAAACGAGGTATACATGCTATGAGCCACCAAAATATATGGGTCAAAACCCTTTAAATGATATAAATTTACAGTTGTTTTACATTATAACATATGGTTACAAATTATGATGTTTAAGTTACCGTTTGAATTGGTAACATGGCGACGTATGACCCTACATAGGTAAAATGGTCCTGAGACGAAGTGTCTTCGAGGACCTGTTGATAACAACTCTGATACCAACCTGTTGATAACAACTTAAGTTGTTATCAACATCAATAAAATTATTATTAAAGTAGGTTAGTTAACTAACCTACTTTAATAATAATTTTCATTAACTAAAAAAGATAACATTCCCTTGCTTTTCTTAGATACATCTCAATAAGATATTATTATAATAATACATGAACAATATACAAATTAAAAAAGAATTTCAATTAAGAAAATTCTAAACTAATATCTTCCCAGACTGGGATCTAACTTCATCGGTTTTACCAATGAACCTTAACGACATAAATATTCAAAAGCATTCTTGTAATTGTCAGCGCTTGCGTTCGATGAAAACAGAACCTCACATTCAAACTTTATAACAATCAAAATTTAGTTATTGCCGAAAATTCAAAGAATTACTTCCTTTAAATGTAGTTACATTGGATTTTTCGATTAACCTTGGGTAAACCTTTGCGTTTTAAGTTCAAAGCTACCATACATTTCCAACGTTAACAAAAAAAAAACTTTTTTGCACATAGTAACAAAAAACACCACTATGTTGTTACTAGCTAAGTTTTTTAACATCCTAACTCGACATTTCTAAAATTTACGGTATGGTAAATGTTTTTTATTAGATAATATATGGTAGCTAATTATAATTTATTCTCTTTCAGCCCTGAAGAAGCCAAATTAATTCTCTTTGGCGAAAACGTTCGGCGAAACAATTGATACACATTAGAGTTTTTCTTGCAGATTTCCCCAATATTTAAAAGTTTACTGTATATATATATAGATATATATATATATATATATATATATATATATATATATATATAGATATATATATATATATATATATATATATATATATATATATATATATGTTTGGTTGAATGATTAATTCAAAACGTTGATGTATAAAGTTGCTCTCGTAGAGATCCCGACCTTAACATTTTCACAAGATAAAGATTCTTCATTTCTTAGTTCAATTATTACGGATAGACGAGATGTATCTGCAGGTCTAGAAGATTTAGTAACACCCATTCATTGTAACGTCAATCTATAAATATGCAAAGTAAAGACGAAAGACGCGGCAAGAAACTTTTTACGGAGAATATCTAAATGATATGTGAAAACTTTGACGTGGCAACTTTTAAACTGAGATCATTTCGATCTTGAAGTTACAATGGGCATTGTTAGATGCGGCGTAATATATTTTTCTTGTTCCTCAGTATATCAGGCTGTTTTATTGCTTCGGCTACCGTGTACACCCTGTATTAAGCTCTTTTTAAATGTTGAATATTTATAAATGTATACCGGACGTCCCTAATAACTTGTCTTTTTTTACTTAGGTTTTCTTTGCTGTAAATTTGTTAGTGTTGCTTAAAGGAATTAACAAAGTGAGAAAAATATCGTTTAGAAAAAGTTTCATCGCGTAAATAATGTAGATAATCGATGTAAAAATTACATTGATTACTAAATAAAGTGCAATTATTTTGATGTGTCTTCTGATATAGAGTCAATCAAAATTTATGTCTTGATAAATTATTTTCAAAAGCGATTGTTACTATAACGTTATGTTCCATTCGTCTATCTTTATATCATATTCCTTCTAGAATTTCACCATCTTTCATGTATGAGGTACATGTTGAGCAGTGGACGTTCGACGATAAAGACGATATACATAGCTCTAGTCGTCACACCTACCAAGACGTGTGTCTTTGCAGATTAAGCTATTTTGCTAAAATGATGGAGTACTAGTGTGTAAAATAAGTTCTTTCTAATACTAGGGAAGGAACTGTTCACTAAATTGACATCCCTCTACTAAAAATGCACCGGAATTTCGGCGCTACCACTAATCCAGACCGATCTGGGCAATTGGTGGGACATACTGTTTCTGGATCATAATCATAATCTGGTCGAAATTCCAGAAAATCCAGCCTTGGATTTCCAAAGGCATTCGCATATCTGCGAAAAATATACGTTCTCTGCTATATATTAAAAAATTTAATGACAGTATTATATCAATAAGTACAGAAAATGCTATATAAAACTACTCAAAGCAGCCAAAAAATCCTACTTTCATAATCGCTTAACAAGTTAAAAAAATATTTCAAAAGAAACTTGGTCAATAATAAACGATTTTCGAAATAAAACCAGTACAGCGAATCAAACCTTTTTTTTTCCTAACACTGAAAATCTAAATGATTACTTTGTTAATGTGAGTAAAAATATAACCTCAACTATTTCGCCACAACAAGATCCAGTTTCCTATCTCTCTAATTTAAAAAACATTGCTGATACCTTCTTTTTAAGACCAGTTGATAAGACGGAACTCATTTCAACAATTCGTAGTATAAAAAGCACATCGTCCTGTAGTACAGATGGATTATCTATTAAAATTTTCTCAAATCTACCGCATAATGTTTTGGAGGTCATGGTCTCGCTAGTAAATGATTCCCTTGAAAAAGGTACATTCCCTAACTGCCTAAAGACTGCCATCGTCATTCCTCTTCATAAAGGTGGAGAAAAATCTGATGCCTGCAACTATAGACCTATTGCCTTGTTACCAGCACTATCAAAAATTATTGAAAGACTTATAAAAGTTCGACTTATGCCCTTTCTCCTTAAATATAATATTTTATTGCAAAATCAGTTCGGCTTTTTGTCTAATAAATGCACTAGTGATGCCATATTTTCTGTGTTACATGATGTATATCTATCACTAAACAGTAACCTCTCCTCCGCCATCGTTTTCTGCGACTATTCCAAAGCCTTTGACTGCGTAAATCACGACATTCTATTAAAAAAATTAACTTTCTATGAAATTCGGGGTGTGTCTTGGAACTGGTTCAAAACTTACTTGGTAGGTAGGAAACAATTGGTTAGAATAAATGACACCGACTCTAGTTGTAAAGATATTGAGTGTGGAGTACCGCAAGGTTTAGTATTAGGTCCCATTCTTTTTTTACTTTTCATTAATGACATCACTTACTTAAAAATTAAAGGGAAAATTTTTCTATTTGCTGATGATACCAGTATTACTTGAAGCAGCTCTGATATTTCAACGCTTCATTCAATTATAACCGCTGATTTACTTATAATCAAGGCTTGGTCAGACTCCAACTTACTTAGCTTTAACGTGGATAAGACCATTATCTTATAAAGGAGTCATGCAACCCTTGCTTTTGAATGAGAGCCAAATCAAAATCGCAAATTCCGTGAAATTTCTAGGTATTCTCATTGACAGTGATCTCAATTGGTCCTTGCATACTGACTCCTTATGGAAGAAACTAGCCTCAGCTTGCTTTGCAATAAGATCTGTTTTGAAGGAACTAAATTCATCTTCTGTCAAAATGGCATATTTCTCATTGTTCGAGTCCCATCTTCGATATGGGCTTCCATTTTGGGGTTCTAGTACAGCGGCCCAATTTGATACTATTTTTAAGTTGCAAAAAGAGCAATCCGTTATCTATTTGGTCTCAAACAAACAACTCATTGCAAGACCTACTTCAAAAATCACGGAATTTTGACGCTTCCCTCTTTATTTATTTTGGAAACGGTTTGTTTGATTCGAAAGCATCTAAACCTTTTTCCCGATAGACCTGACCATGGCTACTCCATTAGAAATTCGGATTGTAACGTTTATTTGCCGATCCCGTCCACTCAGCTAGTAAAGAATTCTATTCTATATCGTGCAAAGAAACTTTATAATCACCTTCCAAGAGAAATTAAATCCGCAACATCCTTCATTAAGTTTCGTAAGGTGACAAAAATCTATCTCTCAGAAAGACCATATTATTCAGTTGACGAGTTTCTTAATGTATAACAAAGAAAAAAAATTAGCATTGTTTATAATTACATTTGGGTGTCTCAAGCAGTGGCTACAATTTATCTCATTTGTTGTTGTCTGTACAAATTATGTAGGTTATACAATAATTTTACTAATTTAAAATTGTGTTATTCTCTTTTTTACTATATTTGTTTTTGTTTTATACTTTTTGTACTATTTGACTGATTTATTTTTTAGCTTTGTCCATAAAATTGTTCAATAATTTTCAGTGACAATAAAGCATATTTCTATTCTAAGATCGGTTGATGATCGGGGGACAAAAAATAATTTTGGAATGTAGACCAAGAATACATGGTAACAGAAATAGAGGTCGACTCCCAACCAGATGGACAGATGAAATAAAAGAGTTACTACAAATTGGATTCAGATGGTGCAAAATCGGACTAAGTGGAAAAGCATGCGAGAGGCCTATGTTCAGGAGTAGACGTTAGAGATTAGTTAATAATGAGGAATAGCATGAGGTATATGTAGTGAGTGTTTTGTATATGTGTGAATATACGAACTAATAAAGTTTGCGTTCAGAAGATTAAATAGAAAGAACAATTAAATACATCTTTTTCTTCTTCTTCATTTTAAGATTTAGACATTTGTCTACTCATCAAACTTCATTCCATTGTGTAATTTTGTTGTGTAGAGTTATATTTTATTCTGAGTATTTTTAATGTATGGGCAAATCATGCCATTCATACAACTTTTGTTTTCACCTACGGCCTGGAAGAATAACACTAATCAATTGTGTTAGCTGTGAACTTTCATTATTGTCTATGTAATAAATCACGATCATAAATAATGTGTTGCCGTGTCCTTGACTAAACCTTAGGAATTATAAAAACGCAGCAGCCCGTATATACACAGGCACATTATTTAGCTGGATTAATGACATCGGCAACTAATCACCTGATCATCCATAATAAGAGCAAAATGCGAGCGGTAAACAGGATATTCATTGAAAATCATATTCAAATAGCTCTTTTCATTGCAAGAGATCGTCGCATTGATCTGGTCGAACAAAACTCTCGCAAATATCATCTATTTATCAAAATGGTAATCGCGCTGGTCGGCGAATTATAGAAAACTTTCAAATTCAGTCAATTAATGGCGAGAAACGATGTCCGAGATGGTTGGGTCTATTAGGTACGTATGAGGGTATGGATACGACGTACTCTTCCCTTCTCGGTTTCAAAATTGCATACAATACTAAAATATATCGTCTGCTTTTTTACATATATATATATATATATATATATATATATTATATATATATATATATATATATATATATATATATATAAGGTTCTTGAACTCCTAAGTGGAGCATAGAGCTTCGATGAAAACGCGCCATCGGGTTCTATTTTGCGCTAAGGCCTTCACCTCATTCCAAAACTTTCCCTGTTTTCTTATCTCGTCCATGATGGATCTTCTCCAAGTTTGTACTGGGCGACCTTTTTTTCGTTTTCCTTGGGGATTCCACTCTAGGGCAGTCTTTGCAATACTGGAGTTATTTTTTCGGAGTGTGTGACCGATCCAACCCCACTTTCTGGACTTTATTTCATTTACTACCCTCTTTCGTTTGGTCAGGTGTAGTAAATCTTCGTTTCTGATGATGTTAGGCCAGAAAATACGAACAATTCTTCGTAGACATTTATTAACAAAGACCTGCAGTTTGTCTGTAAGGGTTTTTGTCGCTTTCCAGGTTTCACATCCGTAAAGTAGTACAGACATGACATTTGACTGGAATATGCGTATCTTTGTCCTCGTAGTGTAGTCTCCAGACCTCCAAACAGGGTTGAGCATGCTGAAAGCTTGTTGCGCTTTTCGTATCCTTATACGAATATCGTCTTCTGTACCTCCGCTTTCTGTTATGACACTTCCAAGATACGTAAAGTTTTCCACATTTTCAATCTGCATGTTATTAATGGTGATTAGCGTGTTGTTTCTTGCATTTATTCTCATGGATTTTTTACATAGGCCTTTAATTACCTTATTCCATTAGTCCCCAGATAATTTTTTTGGGAGCAGTTTTTTAAAAAACATAAAAATAAATTACTTACCGCATTCGAATTTATAAATCACTCAATATATGGTGTTACATATATGTAACGCTAGGAGCTAATTGGTACAAAAAATACGAAATATATCGGTAAACAGTTTTATTTATTTAAAAATTGAAAATAATGAAAAAGGAATTTAAACATTTTGTTTTGTGTGATAGATAACTAAGCAATCAATACAGAGAACTAAGTTACATTTTCTATACATCGTGCGTGTTGAACTTTTGCAAAATCTTCCAGCACACCGTCTTTTTTTGTCGTTTGGAATTTTATCCACTCACTAGGTGTTCTATCCTATCATATGTAATTTCATTGGCCACTCTTTGCGCATTCTTCTTCTTCTTCAGATGCAAATCCACTAATGGATGTTAGCGATCACATTTTCCATTAATACTCTATTTCTTGCAATATGTATCAGAGATTGTATGTCGTTAATCCCTGTCCATTGCCTTATGTTTCGGAGCCAGGACATTTTCTTGCGTCCCATTCCTCCCTTGCCTTCAATTTTACCCTCGATTATAAGTTGGAGGAACTGGTATTTTTCATTTCGCATGATGTGACCTAGATACGCCGTTTTCCTTTTCTTGATGGTTTCGAAAAGTTGGCGTTCTTGGTTTATTCTTTTAAGGACATTATATTTGTGATTTTCGCTGTCCATGGTATTTTTAGGATACGGCGATAAAGCCACATTTCGAAAGCTTCCAATCTGTTTATATCCCTCGTTTTGAGTGTCCAGCCCTCTGCGCCATATAGCAGCACTGACCATACGTAGCACTTAGTAAACCTTAGTCTCAGTTGAAGATCGAACTCAGAACAAGTCAGTACCTTCTTGAATTTTACGAAAGCTTGTCGAGCTTGCTCAATGCGACATTTTACTTCCCTGTCCGATGCCCAGTCTTCAAAAAGCCACGATCCCAGGTATTTAAATTTACTCACTCTTTCTATGGATTTACTATTCAGTGTTATGGTGGAGTTTTCAAGTGCATCCAAGTTTCTGGAGATGGTCATGAATTTGGTCTTTTTGGTATTAATCTCTAGTCCCATTCGCTCACTGTATTCTCCGATTATAGTGACAAGTTGTTGAAGATCGACTATGTTGTCACAAATTAAGACACCATCATCAGCATATCGTATGTTGTTGATCAATACTCCATTCACCTTGATTCCCATCTCTGCATCCTCCAAAGACTCTTGAAATATGGCTTCCGAATAAATGTTAAATAAAAGAGGGGAAAGCACACATCCCTGTCGAACGCCTCTTCTTATATGTATGGGCTTGGATATAGAATTGTCCATTTTTAACTGTGCCGTTTGATGCCAGTACAAGTTTTCAATGCATCTTATGTCTTTTTGGTCTATATCAACTTTCTTGAGAATCTGCATTAACTTATGGTGTTGGACACGATCAAACGCTTTTTGGTAATCTAAAAAGCATAGGAACACATCCTTCCTCTGATCGTAACAATTTTGGACCAGTACCTGTGTTGCTACTATTGCTTCTCGTGTTCCTAAACCTTGCCTAAATTTTATCCACTCACTAGGTGTTCTATCCAATCATATGTAATTTCATTGGCCACTCTTTGAGCATTAGACGATGGAAATGGAGTCTTGCCAGTGCCTTTGTGAGATGACGAATATTTCCTCAAATACACTTGCACGATAGCTCTTCGAAAGTCTATTTGGGACATCTGAGAATTGTTTGATTTTTGATACAAACACTACGTATTATTGACTGAAACATCAAGAAGCCGTGTAAACAATGCTTAGTACCATTTTCTGTTTCTAATTTGACTCCTGTACTATCCAACATTTTGATCCATTCGATCAGAATGGTTTTTTCTTCCTTTGCGAATAACGTCTATCATTTATTATTGGATTGATGCCAATATCTATTGAAAAGATTTCAGATTATCAGATAGTTCTATAATTTTCACTAGTAATTCTGCCACATATCTCGAAATCAATCAAATAGCACCAGACTTTATAACCAAATCATATGGATTTGGCTCTTAAAAATTGCTTGCAGCTATGTTTACCGTTGTATTTGACCATACTTTCGTCGAAAGCCAGATCTTTTTCAGGAACAAAATATTTTCGAAATATGGTTTTCACTTTATTTATAAATGGCCGTATTTTCCAGATCTTATCACCCTTATTAATATTTGCGTTATAATTCAAGTAAATAAGCCTCAAAATTTGCTCAAATCTGTTGCGTCTCATAGCATTATACAAGTTCATTTCTAGTGTCAAGATTATGCTTCCAATACATACGCTTGCTGGAAAGAATATTATAACCACTAAGAATCAATATAGTAATGAAACATTTCATTTCCTCTGGCAAGACTCCTGGGTCGGATAGATTCTTGAAAGTAGCCTATTAGTTTGTTTCCTTTACCAGGAATAAAATGATTTCTTCATTTATAAACATTTCTAATATATCAAGGCCTTTAAGGTCTTTAAGGTAGGCTTTAAAGTCAATAATAAGGTTTTTCGTTCTTTGGTTTAAAATAAATCCCACCCCATCAATGTGTTGTCTCTCATTGCCGCTGTAATATATGAAATGAGTTCTCTTGTCAAGAATGTCCACAGCATTTCCTGCAGTGTTAAAACATCTACTTTATACGTGTTCACTATGTCTAGTAAAGATATGAGTGCTCCAGCTCGGTATTCCATGTTATTTAATTTCTTAATTCCATTTTTCGTTTGCAGAGTCGTCGTTGTGAGTTCCGTGCTGCTAATAGTTCCTAAGGTTTCTTAACATATGTTTTTGTATACGAAGAGGATTTCAGCCTCTAGCCCAACCCCCAACCTGGAGGGCCAGAGATTCTTCTGTTGGGGTTGCCATACCTTAGTCTGTTTTGGACTTTGGTTCGTGGTTGGTATTTTTATTTCCCAACTACCCACAGATCCTATGTCACATAGAAGAATGGAGGAACATATCACAGAGAAAAATGCCTAAGCCAGTATGGCCCTATGGTCTACAGATATGAGGTTGTACTAGTAAGAATAACTATGCATGCCTTCAAAGAGTCTAAAATTAAATAATAAGAAAAATAATCAACTCTCCGTAGTATATTCGCAATAAAGACCTACATTGGGAACTTTGCCAAGGGTCACGAAAACCAATTCGATAACCTACAAACAGGAGTGTTATAACTGCAAGATATTATTTCGCGTAACTTATTGAAAAGCTTTCTCAGTTTCATTGCGAATTTTGCGTAATTCACGACAGTTTAGGGCGTATTTAGTCTACTCTAGTGGCTCTGTATTTCTTTCAGTCGCTTGTGTTGCTCTTTTTGAGCACAGATTTGTTGGTTTCAGTGGTTATGGAAGTCCAATATTGCAATTAAACAACATTGTTACCTTTTAAAAACTTCTACTTGTTGCATTAAGATCTTAATTTATTTGAATCGCATTTATGTAGTTAGTCGTAACCATTCGTTAAATATATGCAGCATCTTCTTTCTTTATTCTTTCTAGCGGCTCGGCGCACATTCCACAATAGCAGATTTATGATTCTATATTCATAATGAGACTAGATATGACGGAAATCTGTAGAATATAATTTTGATTCAGTCTTGGATTTATGGTTTTGGATTCTCTTTGCATTACCACTGGCATTTTAGGTGAAATATGATAAATAACTCGAAACGGAATGTTCTAACGGTAAAACGATAATAAAATTGTTTTATGAAAGTTATCGCTGTTGTTTGTTGTTTGAGAACTGTTTGTTATTTTCTTCGTTTGTCGACTCGAGATCAATAGCAGAACAAGCCAGTTTATTTTGTTGAGTAAAAGAACGATGGCGATGAGACTAGCGTAGGTAGTTCCAAGAAATTTAACTATATTTAAGTAAAGCAATGTCAATTTGTTTATTTGCTTTATATTCATTGTTAGCTTGTTTTATCTAATTAATAACAAAACAATTTTTATATCAAATTTAACGAAAAACATTATAACTTTCTTTTATTAGGTAATTTGTCGGCAGAATTTAAAAATATGATCGATGATAATCAATTTGAAGATAAACCGTAGACAAATTTTCAGACATCATCCATTATAAGAAGATCGGTTATCGGCTGGCGGTGACTCGATCAATTTTGGTTGAGGTGACAATTTTTATTCTTATCGTCACAGAAAACAATGAACAACATGAATAGAATGCAAGAGGGCTTGAGTTATGTTGGGTTATAATTTCTTCAAAAATTCATTCAGACAAAAGTCTTCACCAGTTGTTTTGTTTATAGTCATCTAATATTTTTCCAGATAGCTGCTTTGTAGTACCCATATATTAGAGTATAACTTATACAACTTATAACAACTTATACACTTATTTCTACAGGTCGATAGTAGCGTTACTGACTATAATGAACGTTGTGATATTATTGATTTAAGATTGTTAGTGTAAAGTTTATATATATATATATATATATATATATATATATATATATATATATATATATATATATAAACGAAGAATGATCACAACTGTCCAATTATTAATTAGTATACTGGTAAGGTTGATTGGGTTAGCAGCTGAATAATGAAAGCCAAAGTGTCTTTTCAACGATTTCGTTATATTTCGTTAAATTTCTTTAACATCTTCAGACGAATGCTACAATATGTTACAAAATGGTGAAATTGTGTATTTTACATAAGATGTAGTGAACACTTACTTGTGTGAGGTTGCAGGCAAAAGTGGTATTTGAAAGTTCCATGTTGAAAAACTTTTTTGAAGATTTTTTTATAGCAAAAAAAGGAATAAGTTTTATGTGTTATATGGTGGCTTGAAAACTCAAACAATACAAGTGCATTTTTTGTTTTTTTCCTCCAGTGTGCAAGTACAATACAAATATTAAAAAACGTTGAACATTTAAGAAACAAACAGTTAAAACACAACTACATATCACATTGTCATTTTTTTGGCAGCTATGTTGGTGGAAGGTCTAGTCAACTAATGCACAAGGAGGTGGAAATCTAGTATGTACCTCAAGGTTGATGTGTCTTGTCAGCTATCATATTAGGAGATGTCAGCCAGAGAACTAAAGCTGTGTTCAGTTTATGTGTAAAGTTACACTTAATTGGAAATTATGTTATGTTAATTTAAGACAATTAAATTATGTTATTAATAAATACATATAGAATTTATTAATTTCTTTGTGATTATTTCTTTTAAAGTTATTTTAATTATTGTTATTACTCTTAAAAATTTTATTTCCTGGAAAAATGCACAATTGCAGTAATAATGATTAAGTTTCTACTTCAATTGGATGGTCAGAAGAGTTTTAATAGACAATATTATACTATTCAGAATATTACAATTCGTTGACTAGATTATTTTTTGTTTCCAACTGCAGCAGAAAGGAATAAATTTCACTAAGGTGTTGTATATCTGATTTTGTGTTGATTATATTATCTGTTGTTGCAATGTGGGTCATTTCTAAAAAAAAGTCTTCTCTTATATGCTGTTTCTTTTTCGACGATTTTGACATCTGCAAAATTCATTCTGTGGTTATGGTTGTGAACGTGGTTGGCTAGGGTGCATCTATCTGGGTAAAGTCTACAGTCACTTTTGTGAGTGGTAACACGGTCTTTAAGACGTCTAGAGGTTTGGCCGATGTACTTGCCATTACAGTCCATACAAGGGATGCTGTAAACCACATTAGATATTTGGTCATGAGGAGTACGATCTTTCATTTTTGAGAAAATAGAGTTTACTGTTAAAACTGTTTTATTGGCTATTTTGATGTTATCATATGATTTAAAGATTCTAGTTAGTTTTGGTGTTAGTTCCCGTATGTAGGGCAGCACACAATGTTTGAAGGGTTTGGCTGGTAACAGTATTCTGTGAACTAGTACTTGCTATGTTTGAATGTTCAGAGGTAGTTAGATTGATAGATGTTACTGATGTAGTATTATATAAAAGTGTTTTTAAAAGAAAAGGTGGATAGAAATTATCTATAAAGAGATCATAAAGTATTTTGAGATTCTTTTGATGGAATGATATATCTGAAATTTGTAGAACCCTATTTTTCATTTGTTTTACTAAGTTTAGTTTGGTGGAGTGTTTATGATAGGACATGTAGTTAATGTACCTGCCTGAACTCATTTATTTTGTGCACCAATCAACTATAATGATGTTATCATTTGAGCGGATTAATTTAGTGTCTAAGAAAGGAATAACTCGACTTCCATGGTAAACTGTATGTAAGGATCGTAGCTATTGAATATAAATAGTAGTTCATCTATCGTATTGTTGGGTATAGCTAAGACCATGTCATCTACATATTTCTTTAAAAAGAAAAGGTTGAAAGGTAGTACTGGAATGATTGTGTCTAACAGGTCATCCATTACATATGCAGCAAGAATGGGGCTAATTTTTGCTCCCATTGGTGTTCCAAAAGTTTGTTTGTAATATGTATTGTCAAAAGAAAAATAGGTATTAATGAATAAGAAGGTGATTAAGTTTATGAACATATCTTTATCTGTTGTATATATACACTTTATATATATATATATATATATATATATATATATATATATATATATGAAATGAGGAAGGCATCAGAGAGGATGCCGAAAGCTTGGCAAAATGGACAACGACGCGGTTCAACCCGGAAGACTGGTGAGTTTGATATTAATTTTAGTAATAATATTAATCTTAGCTCTAGGTTTTATATATATATATATATATATATATATATATATATATATATGTATATATATATATATATAAATATATATATATATATATATATATATATATATATATATATATATATATATATATAAATCAAAGACGCAAAAATGTGTGAATTTTTTGAAGGAGTTCAAATACAACAAGGAATGACTAGGATGCATACTATCTTCACCTTTATTTAATCTATACTCTGAGAATATATTCAACGGAGCTTTAATGACATGTAACGTAGATTCTTTGGTTATTTCATTCCTCTTTGGTATATAAACAACTTTGTCATTTACTTAAACGTTCTTCCAAATGCGCCTAACTTCTAGAGATGTTGGCGACCACATTGACCCATCTTATTCTATTCACAGCAGCTCGAAATAGATCAGTTGACGTTAGATCAGTATATTTCCTAGGGCCTCTCTTATCCTCAATCTTGCCCTGTAAAATCAACTGTAGAAGTCGGTATTTATCATTACGCATGATGTGGCTGAAGTAAGCCAATTTTCTGTTTTTTATGATTTCTTAATTTCTATTAAGTTAATAATTTCTTTGTCTTTTCTTAGCCTCTGGAGAAAATTTAAATGTTTCTTTTGAATAATTTGAGATTGCGCAAAACTCTCTATATCTAAATAATGTCTTGTCAGTATTATTTGCTAAAGAAATTAAAAAAGAAGACGGCATTCGAGCAGTATTTAAGCATAAATTAAATAATTTAAAAGATCGCCTCGAATTACCCATCAATTAACTTTTGATAACCACCTAACCAGAAACAACACCTATAAAAAGCTTACCCCCTTACCTCCCGCCATTTCCATGACACGAGCATGCGTGCAACGCTTAAAATTATGTCGATACACTGATATAAATAAAGGTGATACACAAATATTTACGAAATAAAAGAACTAATTCATGTGGAAAGTACTTCGGTAATAATTTACAAGCGAAACTGACAAAGCAGTACCGCAAACGATTATATACTGAGAGTATCATAATTCCTTATTGATAGCAGTGACGGGCTGGGAGATTCGCGTGAGGCACGAGGCCGGGGGTTCCAAGTAGATGTTAATGAATTTTATTTTATTATGGAAGATTTCGTAAACACCATAGTAGGAATACCGCTAAAATTTGTTAAATAACGACAAATTTTATAATTCCTAGAGACTAATTATTTAGGGTACGCTATTAAACTAGGTTATGAAATTAAAGCACAGATTTTATTAAATTATTTAACAAGAACAAGCGAAACAGTGACAAAAAGACAAAATAGTTATTTTCCCATACACCAAGGACACCCAAAAACAACTATCTATACGACTCTATATAGACAGTAAGATAATTATTCTTCTTCCTCAGCTCTTTTCCTTTACAGACGGCGCTGTGATTTTTCTTCGTCACACATTCCAGTTCATCGTGTCTTCTTAATTTAAACCTTTTCCTCTTAAGTGCTCTGCCATAGGACTCCCCTCGGTTTTCCTCTACCGTCCTTTCCCTGAACTTTTAACAGCTCTATCCTCCGTCCCCACATAGTTCTCATGTCTGACACAAAACCATTTAATTTTTGGGTTCTCGAACCATTTTTGATACTGTAGTAATCCCGGCTCTTTCCCTAATCACATATTTCTTGGTAACATTTTTACTTCAGCTACCTACATCTTTTTTTCCTAAACTCTCTTTACTGGCCACACTTTATTACCGAACACCAAGGCAGACCTTACCACACTCTTGTATATCTTTCCTTTAAATACTTTACCGATTTTTTAATTACAGAAAACCGTGCTCATACGCTTCCAGTAAACTAACCGTTCTGTATCCTGTGGGCAAGTTATCGATCTATTATACCATTTTTCGATATGTAGGATTCAATGGATTTAAATTATACTTGCTCTAGTTTTTCCCAAAGAATTTGATGCCCAAAACCATTCCTGTTTCTTCTTCTTCATGTACCATGTCCTTTCAGAACGTTGGTTACCATCATAGCTATTTTAATTTTATTCACTGCCACCCTAAATAGCATGCTTGTATCTACACCATACCAATCTCGCAAGTTCTTCAACCATGAAGTTCTTCTTCGTCCTGGACTGCGTTTGCCTGCTATTTTTCCTTGCATGATATTTTGTAGCAATCTATATTTGGGACCTCTCATTACATGTCCGAAATATTCCAGCTTTCTCTGCTTGATGCTTTTTATGATCTCAGTAGTCTTGCTGAGACGTTCTAGTACTGTGGAGTTACGAATCTTCTCCACCCAGGAAACTTTTAAAATTCTTCGATAGCACCACATTTCGAAAGCCTCAAGGCGATTTAGATCGATTTTATTCACAGTCCAGGACTCGACAGCATAAAGTAAGACCTTGAACACGTAGCAGCGAAGTAGGCGGATCCTTAATGCCAATTTTAGGTCTCTGTTACATAACACCTTGGGCATCCTTCTAAAAGCAGCTCTATCCTGCTCTATTCTGGATCTAATTTTGCCGTGATTTTCTGCATTACAATTTAATTGCTGTCCAAGGTAGACGATTTTATCAACTTGCTCAAGTTTGGTATTATTTACATATATAGACGGTTTTATATTCTGTTGTTTACTAATTACGAGTATTTTGGTTTTCCTTATGTTAAGATCCAGACCTGCCTCCCTACAACTCTCAACGACACTATCAAGTAGTGTTTGCAGATCTTCTTGACTAGAAGCTAGGAGTACTGTATCGTCCGCATATCGCAAATTATTGATGACTTCGCCGTTCACAAGTATTCCTTCTTGTTTTTCAGAAAGTGCTTTTCTGAAAATTCTTTCGGAGTAAACGTTAAAAAGCAGGGGTGACAAGAGGCATCCCTGCCGTATTCCTGTTTGTCGCAACTATATATACTCAGTTTTTGACCTTCTGACTATAAGTCCTCCTTCTTCATCAGCCCTTCTCAAACCCTACAGCCTCTAATCCCACATTTATTTGCTCTCTCCCACTTCCACTAACACCTCTATTAGCACCTTTCTCCTTCCTCTCTTAAAGCCTTCCAAACCTCCACAGATATTCTACCAGGTCCTACTGTCTTACCATTTTTCGTTTTATTTAACGCCTGAACAACCATATTTCTCATTATCCTCGGTATTACATTCTCATTTTGAGTCTTGCATCATCTGTCTTTCCTTTAATGTTCTTCATTTAGCTACTTTCTGGAGTAAGCATACCCTCCTTGCTTGCTTTATTTCCTAAACCATTTATTTAACCTATTTATTCCCCCAAGTGTTTCCAACTCGTAATATAGCTGTGTAGACGATTTTTCTTTAACAGCAACTACTGCGCAATTTGCTTCCCTCTTTCCTACATTGTATATATCCTTTTCTTCATTTTTTTAGACCTCTTGTACCACTTTCTAGCCTATTTCTTCTTTCTAACCTTCTGTTGTACTTCATTGTTCCACCAATAAGTTTCTTTGTCTCTAGGAGGCCCTTTAGCATATGTAAAGACGATATTATCATATCCTCTTTAACTAGTACCACAACCTTATTATTGGCTTCCCACAAGTCATTCTACTTTTGTAGATAGTAAGATATTAAATATTAGAAAAGACGTTAGGAAATATGATATTATGTCAGCAAAACTGCTCACATCCATTCAGTAACATGTGTTTAGATATTCAGCTAGAAATATAAATTTATTAGGGTAATTTAGGCTGTGACAATATATTAATCTTAGAAGCTAGAACATGCTTAAAAAACGTCAAACAGTAGGTTTCGAAAAGAACTGCAAACAACCGGAATGATAATCAAGTTCGTACATAGCAAATGTAGAAGAGTAAATAAATTAGAAATAAAGCCAGTAGAGAAATATTTATATAAAAATGTCTGCTAATTAGTAATCCTTTGACACAAGAGGCTTGTAAATCTGATACGAATTTGCCCTTTGAGATTTACAGCTGATTCCTAAAATAACTGATTCGATTCTTAGTAAGATTTGATTATTTTGAGCAGTGTATTTAATTGGTCTGACAATATATTATATTTATTATCACAGACAAAGAATAAAATAAACAAACAATTGATTACATATGTTAATTCGTAAATAATAATTATTAACGTCTAAATTTTGATTTATTATGGATTCCTGCATTTTATAAAGAGCATATAAATGATCATAGTTTTTCTATTAATAAAAAATGGAGTGAACAAGAAAGTTCTCGCTCTCCAAAGAAAGCGAGTGTCTAGAAGACCAAAATTATACTAAATTCAGGTATGTAAAAATAAAGTTAATATAGCTCTTCAGCATTTTGAGGTATAAAATTACGCCGATACTATAATACTCGTTTTATAATAACCCCCCACATATTCTCGATTGAGTGTAAATCTGGACTGTAAGCTGGACCGTGGTAAGGTTTCGATGTTGATATTCTGAAGACACTGGTTTATTATATTTGCAACAGGACACTAATCTCGTTGGAGGATAAAATTATTTTCTGGATACAACTGTTCGACCCTGGGAAACAAGATGTTTTCTAGAATATTCAGATAAGTCTGCCCAACAAACCTGCCATCAATACACCATACCATTCCCATTCCTCTAGATGAAATTCATTCTCATACATTGGCGTTAATATGAGCTAAAAATGCTGCTCGATATCTATCAATATGTAGATAATTAGATTATTATCTGGTCTATACATCCTAATTTTGCTTTTTTTAGAAGATTGAGAAAATTTTCTCATCTATAAATATTACCCGGTCCCAAAACTCTTGATTTTGTAGCTAATGGTTTAAAGCAAATATAAACCTTAATTGCCCCTGTTGTGGTACAAGAGCTTGTTTTTTTTGGTGCAGTTTGGTGCTTAAGACGTGATGCTTTAATTCTGCGCCAAGTTGTTCTCTTTCTTTCCGGAAACTTTGATATAATTATTGCAGTTTTCACATATTTAAAAGGATTCTCTGTTAATATCTCCAAAGGCGTACGATCTTCATGAGCGGTAGATATTTTTGGTCTTCCAGAACCTTGCTTTCTTTCGAGAGATTCTTATTCTCTCCGTCTTTTATTAATATTAAAAATTGTTGTTTTCCTTACGTTAAAATGGTTCGTTACGACATATAGTGACCAATTATCTTCTAATTTCGTTACAATTCTTGCTTTTAGTTCTTTGTTAGCATGTAGAGCCGTTTTTTGAGGTTGAACAGAAAAAGTTATCTGACAAATTTTAAGATTTGGCAGTGACAGTGAGAGTATGTAAATTATAAGTATTTATCCTTCAAAATACACTGCCCAATTTTCTACAAAATACGGTGTATCTGTTTTTTTTTTAGGAACGAGCTTACCTTGGGACTTTACGCTTTTGGCAATACCCGGAATCGAAAAACGAAACTTCTTACATGATAGTCAAACATCCTACCCTTTTAACTTCCTATTCCTATACTTTCATTTCAAAGGTTTCTAAAAAACAGAACGAAAGTATATGTAGTCATTTTTATTTTAAAAAGATGATGAAAAAAAAGGTTAACACAATAAACAGCTTGACGACTTTACACATATGAACGTAAATAAAAACGGCTACAGAGGTACACTTTTGTCCGAGATAGGTAAATATTATATCATTTTGAACACATTATGATGACCTAGATAATATGCCATTCTTCAGCTTAACACGAACCAATTTGTCTGAGATCAATATATATCAAAAATTTTGTTCTTATTCTTCATTAGAAATAGAAAGTATGACGACAGAGACCATAGGTAAGTAATCAAGACACAATGAAATCTATAAGTGCTTTTCAAAACAAATACGTACAAGTCCGATCCTGACAATTTTATGGACTGTAATAATTTCTTATTGATATGCATGTTACAGTGGCGTAGTGGTTTTCACAACCCCATAAATTATCTTGCCCGATACAATTAATAGTATCTAATCTCGTTTAAAACTCTGTTTTTATTGCTGTTTGAACCGACTTTTGTTTTTCTTAGCTTCGACAGATATACGGGCATAATAGTATTATTAAAAGAATTGCTATGTGAAATGTAAAAGCTATAGATGTTAAATTATTTGATTAACACGTTGAAATCGTTATCATTGATAATATTCAAGAGTTGTGTTTAAATTCTGGGGAATTAGATTGTTAATGGACTGATTAGTAGTATAAACGTTGATTTTGTGGGAAGAGTACATATAAAGAACTGTTTTCATTGGACGTTGGTGATCATTTAGGTCCATGTAAGTTTTTATACAACCGTTCTAAATAGTTCTAATGTTTATTATCCTTGGTGACCTCCTCCTCGTCAGTCCCTTGTCCTACGCAAAGATATTATAACGTCATGATATTTGATTGACTGTGATTAACCATTCAACTTTATTTTGAGCTTGTGAGATCCTTTCAGAAGGTAAAATCCCGTGATTTTTTAATTTGATCAGACCACCATGAAGGAGATCGGCCTCTTGATCTTCTGTTTTTGATTCTTCCTTTGACGGTCAGTCTTTCCATGCTCTCTTTTCTTTTGGTAATACGACCAAAGTACCTCAGAACATTTCTGTTTATCATTGTAATGAGTCTGTCAATTATATTTAGTTCATGAAGCACAGACTCAGACACACACATAGAATCTCTATTGGAATCAAAAAGCACGAGTGAGACTGAACAAATCAACCAACACAGAAGAATTTAAAATTTTAAGAGGGGTGCGACATGGGTGTATTTTGTCTCCTATGATCTTCAATCTCTACGTGGAGAACATTTTTGCAGAGGCACTGGAAGGCTCTGCAAATGCTGGAAAAACTAAATGCATGGCAATAAGAAAAACGTACTTTTAAGAATACAACTGCAAGTAGATAATGCTCCAATCGATCAAGTGAAAACATTTAAATACTTGGAAATGATGATAAATGACCAATAGGATCCTCAACAAGAAATAAAATGCCGTACCGAACAAACAAGACAAGTTTTTATCAAATTTAAACCGCTACTATGTAAGCGCAATCTTTCCTTCAATCTATTTGGTATAACAATATGATATAATCGTATAACAATATGGTATGGTCCATATTGTTATACGGCATGGAAACATGGAATTAAAAGTACCTTTCATTAATTAGTTGGAGGCCTTCGAAATGTGGACGTTGAGAAGAATATTCCGCATACCAAGGGCAGATAGGGTGAGAAATGAGGAAGTCTTAAGAACGGCCAATACTGAGAGAGAACTACTAACTTTAATCAAGGTACGAAAAATTGGCTTAAATGACTTAAAATCTTAATGCCACACCATGGCATCATGTGGCTTATAAGCTCTACTGCCAAGCGCTTAAAATCTTAATTAAGAAAACCAATGAATACAAACTTCCGCTGTACTTAGCATTCGTAGATTATGAAAAGGCTTTCGACAGCATTGAACACTGGGTGGTTGAAGAAGCTCTGATCAATAGTAGAATATATTCAAGATACCGACAATTCATACATGATATTTACCAAAACGCAACCATGACCGTAATTCTGGACGACAAATTAATAACGGATAATATAAAAGTTAAACGAGGAGTCCGAAAAGGCGATATAAATTCACCTAAACTGTTTACCTTGACCCTCGAAGACATAATAAAATCTACAGATTGGGAAAACAACGGAATGTATATTAACGGAGAATACCTAAATCACCTTAGATATGCAGATGGTATACTCCTGATCTCCTCGGAACGACAAGAACTGGAATTAATGCTGAATGAACTTCATGAAAAATCACTGCAAAAAGGCCTAAAAATTAACTTCAACAAAACAAAAGTAATGACAAATACGGAAGACCAAGAGGCAATAAAAATACAAACAGAAAAAATAGAACAGGTAAATGAGTATATCTATCTAGGACAAGCAATCAGAGCTAACAGATAAAATCAAACAGCCGATGGAGAGACAAATGTTGGTTATATCATTTAAATATAAAAAACGTAACCAGTGGATCAGAACCAGAACAAAGACAGTAGACGGGATAGAACAAGCAGCAAAACTGAAATGGAAATGGGCTGGACAAAATGAACGTCTTCAAGACGGACGATGGAACAATGCCATCGGAAAGTGGCGTCCATACAATGCAAAGAGATCAAGAGGCAGACCACAGATGAGGTGGAAAAATGACGTCAGGAAACAAGGAGGTCCCACATGGCAGAGAACAGCTCAGGATAGGAAAAGATGGAGAGAACTGGAGGAGACCTATATCCAGCAATAGAAGGATAGAGAATAGGTTAAAAAAAAACGAAAAATTGGATTCCTCGGCCATATTCTGAGAGGAAAAAAATACGCAATCCCTCAACTAATCATCCAGGGAAAGATTGAAAGCAAGAGAGGAGTAGGTCGCAAACAAATGTCGTGGCTACGGAACATAAAGAACTGGACAGACATAAATAACACTGTCGATCTTTTGCATACCGCAAAAGGCAGACGTCAGGCCTTAAGATATTTCGCCAACGCATTTTAGGTGCACGGCACTATAAAAAGAAGAAGGACAAGCACAGACTCATTATTGTACGATGTGCTGTCCATAGAAATTCGTAATATCCTACTATATATTTACATCTGAAAGGGGTTGATTCGGTTTGCGCCAGCTTTGTTAATAGTCTACGTTTCAAAAGTATAGGTTGTAATACTGAACCCTTGGTGTAACCACATTCAAATTTAAAAAGTAGAAAGATATGTACGTATTTGATAATCACTAGTCCAATATTTTTATTTTCAATTTTATTATCTGGTGTTAGTATGTGTACTTCCCTGCACTTGATTATAGAAACAATTGGTTTATTATATTTATTTAAATTTATCATAACTTCCTTGTGTGTAAGTGACTAATCATTTAAAAGAAGAAAATATTATTCCAAAGCTTGTACTATTTTTTTTTCGATGGCTAGTTGGTTTTCGATTACATCTATTAAAAAATTTACTGGAGAATTCAACTCTGGGTCAGAATAGAAACCCGAAAATCCTAAAGTAAATCTTTTTTGTCTAATTTTTTCAGGGCCGTAAATACATAACACGCAAATCACACAAAATCTTTAAAGTTGAATCCTAATCAATCATAAATTTTTCTGTATCTGTTTCAATTTTCGTTGCACTAAGGTCCAGAAAGATAACTAAAAGCATGAAAACGAATAATTTAAAATGAAGATTCAGTGCACATTATTCGTATTTTACATAAAACCATCTAATCTTTGCAAGAATTGACGGAATTTGACTGAAAATGGACCGTAGTGTTTCTCAAATGCTTTCCCAGGCAGCACGAACCTGCAACTACCAATAAAACACGCTCCTAAAACGGTAAGCCAAATAATGTAAAACATTCCCCGATGCACTTGGTGCAACAGCAAAGAGAGAATTTCTTTCTACCGTTACTACCGGGAATTTCAATAGATCTTCATTCGAAAACGAGAGTTCTAAACCTCTAAGCGTAGGTTCAGCGTGTATAAACAAGGGGACACTACGGATAATACATATCTCTATGCAAAATATCTGAGTTCGATCTAGCACGAAGTTGGCGTAAAAACATGTCGATTTGAAATGCAAAGTGGCGACGAGGAAAGACCGTTCTCACAAAATCGTAAAGATGGCTGCTACGATCTAGTCACTTGCGCGCCCGCTTCGTTGCTTAGCTACCGTTTTGCGCCGTTCCTATGCCAACTTATCTTAACAATCGTGAATTCCTTTCTTATCGGCAGATATTCGGTTTGTGGTTTGATGAAGAAAATCAACACATATACACACAAACCACCGTTGAGCATATCTCTCAATCGCCATACCTTAGATGAAAAAAGCACTCGCTGACCAGTCTTAACGCTATTAAAACTCTAGTTCACTCCATTTCGTGCAACTGTATTCGACATATTTACTGCTTTTTTTTATAACGTCAACTATTTTCAAGAATAAACTTATAACGTTTCAGTTAAGATAAAACTTCACATTATTTTCCATTACCTAGGAATTTCTATATATATTTTCTACTTGCATTTTATCTACAATATTTTAATCAAAGAATATTAATATATAAATACATTTTCCTCCTTATTATCACGTTATCACGAACCCGTTTCACATAAACCATACTGCAGAATTTCTATTTTTTATTTATTTACTTAAATGTCGTCCAAACCACTGAGGTTATAGTCGGCAACAATGGAAAATACATATAAAAACAAAGAAAGGTTTTAATACTAATTACATAGCAACATGAAAAAAAAGATATACGTAATTTGACGATACGAACTTTATGATAATGTTTATATGATTATTGTCTCTAAAAAGCTTGCCTATGTCGCTGGGAAGGTTGAATTTATTTCTTATTTCCTGGAAAATTTGACATTCAGTTAAAATATGTTTTACTGTTCTCTTGGTTTGACACTGGTTGCAGTATAGGGGGTTGTCTCTTGTGATTCGGTAAAGATGTGTATGGCGGGTGTGACCAAGTCGGAGTGGAGTAAAGATGAGTTGGCTTTTCTTAGGTAACAAAACGGCATGTCTTTGGAAAGCATTGACTTAGTTTTTCGTAAAACTGCGACCATTTGTTTGCCACGCACAACTATCTATGTTCTTTAAGCACAATTTAAGATCACTTGGCACTTTTTTTATTTAGTTGAAATTGACTATCACTTGCCGCTGCTTCGTGAACTAGACGGTCCTAAACGTCGTTACCGTATACTGCAATATGAGATGGAACCCAGATCCATACCACGTATTTGTTTTCCTTGACAGCATTTTGAAGTTCTTTATAAACGTCTTTACGAATAGGGTTGCTGGAGTATATGTTTTGGATGTCACAAAGGACATTCATTGAGTCAGTTATGATTATATGATTTCTCTGGTCCGTGTTGATAATGAATTGTAGAGCTTCAAGAATTGCGTATGGTTTTGCAATGGAGATAGTCCAGTTGTCATACAACTTTAATTTAGCATAATGAGTATAAGAAAAAATGGTTGCCCCCACTCTGTCCGTTGCTTTTGAAGCATCTGTATAGATCTGTCGGTAGTCGCTAAATTTATCCATAATATATTTGAAGTACTTTATTAATATGGCTGGTGGGGATTCATGTTTACTAAATTTTAATAGATCAGTAATCAATATTATGCTATATTCATGAAGTAATCGGTTAATTCGTTCATAGAAAGGTGTACTGCATTGAGAGTGAGATGAGAAGTAGTGGCTGAAATTATTGTTATGAACGTTATGGTGGACCGAGTAATCTGGAGAGGATAGATCTAGTTCTTTAAGACCATATTTCTCAGCTGAGTTATATACTACTGAGCCGTAGTCAATTTTTAATCGAACATAAATATCGAATATAAATATATTTTCTTCCTTATTATGACGAACCGGTTTCACATAAACCATACTGCAGAATTTCTATTTTTTTTATTTATTTACTTAAATGTCGTCCGAACCACTGAGGTTATAGTCGGCAACAATGGAAAATACATATAAAAACAAAGAAAGGTTTTAATACTAATTACAAAGCAACATGAAAAAAAAAGATATACGTAATTTGACGTAATTGACTGAAAATAAATTTTATGATAATGTTTAGATGATTATTGTCTTTAAAAAGCTTGCCTATGTCGCTTGGAAGGTTGAATTTATTTCTCATTTCCTGGAAAATTTGACATTCAGTTAAAATATGTTTTACTGCTCTCTTGGTTTGACACTGGTTGCAGTATAGGGGTTTTCTCTTGTGATTCGCTAAAGATGTGTATGACGGGTTTGACCAAGTCGGAGTGGAGTAAAGTTGAGTTGGTTTTTCTTAGGTAACAAAAAGGCATGTCTTTGGAAAGCATTGACTTAGTTTTTCGTAACACTGCGACCATTTGTTTTGCCACACACAATTATCTATGTTCTTTAAGCACAATTTAAGATCATTTGGCACCTTTTTTTTATTTAGTTGAACTTGACTATCACTTGCCGCTGCTTCGTGAGCTAGACGGTCCACAACCTCGTTACCGTCTACTGCAATATGAGATGGAACCCAGATCAATACCACGTATTTGTTTTCCTTGGCAGCATTTTGAAGTTCTTTATAAACGTTTTTACGAATAGGGTTGCTGGAGTATATGTTTTGGATGTCACAAAGGACATTCATTGAGTCAGTTATGATTATATGATTTCTCTGGTCCGTGTTGATAATGAATTCTAGAGCTTCAAGGATTGTGTATGGTTTTGCAATGGATATAGTCCAGTAGTCCAACTTTAATTTAGCATAATGAGTATTAGAAAAAATGGTTGCCCCCACTCTGTCCGTTGCTTTTGAAGCATCTGTATAGATCTGTCGGTAGTCGCTAAATTTATCCATAATATATTTGAAGTACTTTATTAATATGGCTGGTGGGGATTCATGTTTATTAAATTTTAATAGATCAGTAATCAATATTATGCTATATTCATAAGGTAATCGGTTAATTCGTTCATAGAAAGGTGTACTGCATTGAGAGTGAGATGAGAAGTAGTGGCTGAAATTATTGTTATGAACGTTATGGTGGACCGAGTAATCTGGAGAAGATAGAACTTTACAAATAGAGGAATTTGCCCTGATTCACTGCATATACTTAGTATGGGGCTTGTTCAAAAGGCATCCTAAGTGACTCGTAGTCCCGTATTTTAAATTATATCTAGTTCTTTAAGAACATACTTCTCATCTGAGTTATATACTACTGAGCTGTAGTCAATTTTTGATCGAACTAAGGATAAAAAAATTTGTAGAAGAGTTGCCGTATCGCTGCCCCAGGTGATGTTCGAAATTGTCATCAAAATATTAATGTTTTGCTGGCAAGTACCTTTTAGATTTCTAATGTGACTTGTCCAAACTAATGTTTTGTCAAATGTGAGCCCGAGAAATTTTATTTCTTTTACTAAGATCAGATTCTTACCGCTCAATGTTAAAATTGGATTATCCTCTTTTCGCTTTTTTGAGAAGACTAAGCATTTTGTTTTTTCGTTAGAGAAACTGAGTCCTATTTTGTCAGACATTTCTGGAGATTATTTAATACGCTTTAATGATGGATTTTAGATTTGGTTCTCTCAGTAGGAGAACCAGATCGTCTGCGTACAGTCTTCCTTTAACTGATTGTTGACATTTCTCCAAGATATCGATAACTGCAACAAGAAATAAAGTTACACTAAACACCGATCTTTGTGATACTCCCGTTTCCTGGATTCGAGTTGATGTTCTGAGTTGAAGAAAATTTTGTATAAATTTTAGGAATTTTCTATTAATACCCCAGGAGTTGAGCATTTTTATTGTATTATATCTCCATGTGTAATCGTAGGCTTTTGTTGTATCGTAGAACATAGCTAGACAGTGTTGTTTGTGAATGAGTGTCTCGTGATCTTCGAATTAAAGATAAACTAGGTTATCTGTCGTTGACCTACTTTGACAAAAGCCGTTTTGCTCCGGGATAAGTAATTTTTTATCTTTTCAGAAGCCATGTAATGCGACAGTTTATAACCTTTTCGAATAGCTTACAGGTTGACGAGGTTAGGGATATTAGTCTATAGGACTGGGGATCTGTTTTTGGTTTTTGAGGTTTAGGGATTGGGATAATATACGATTCTAACGAAGACTCTGAAAAGAAGTGCTGTATCCACATTTGGTTGAAAATATTAAGGAGGTATGTTGTAGCGTTTGTGCTTTGTTTTTGAAGAAAAATTATTGGTATATCATCTGGATCCGGAGAAGAATTTTTTATGCTAAACAATGCATCGTCCAGTTCTTCTAGTAAAATTGAAGAGTCAATGTAGTCATCCGTGTTTTCTATGATCATTATCTCCTTCTCTTCATTTTTAAATTTAAATTGAAGAAGTTTTTTAGAGTAGTAGTTAGCGTTGGAATTTTGTTCGTTAAGGACCGCAAAAATTTTTGTGATTTCTTCTGTTGAGGTAATTAATTGATCATTCTGTTTTAAGAAATTAATTTGGGCGTTTTGCTGTTTTCCAAATAGTTGAAGGATTTTTCCTCATAATGCAAAGGGATGCCACGAAAGATTTAAAGTTTTGTTTTTTGGTTTGCTTAATCTGATATCGAGATTCAGCTCTTAGTTCTTTATATTCTATTTGACTTTGTGTAGTAGGAACTCGTCTGAAGATCTGTTTGCTTTAATTAACACTGGTAATACCTCACTTCTTCGTGGTTCTGTAGTCTCCTTAGTTATTACTGGATTATCTTCTTTCGCATCATTGTCAGAATGGATAGCATGATACATTTTCAAGCAATGAAATTTAATAAATCATTGTCTTGGTAAATATATCTCCGAGATAAGACATACATCTATATTTTGTGTTTACAGTATTCACGTAAGCTCCTGTTAGTGGTTAAGGATGATTAAAATAAAAAAGAATTATAAAACGCTATGTTTTTTATAACGCCAAACAAAGAAATTTGCTTATTCCCCCCCCCCCCAAACGAGTGTAGATTTCAGGAAATTGTCACAAAGAAGCTTGGTGACTTCGTTATTTTTTGGAACGTTGAATATGCTCTACTAATCATATTGATATAACTTGCGACTATTGACAACTGTTACCCACCAAAGCGTGTTATGCCAATAGGGTGCTTTATTTTTGGAGCTGGAACTAAAAGTTATTACGCACAGTCGCCAAAACTAGTTTTCGTTGAAGAAAAACAATTTGTTACAGGAATTGGTACATTACTCGCTTAATTTCTACCTCGGAAATTGTCCTTAAAATACAAAATAAACTTATTTTAACTTTATGTGTCAACTTGTTATTAACCTTGTAGCATACCCTTTACCCATTTCTACATCTCCAAAAAATTATAATATACTACGAGTTTATTTACATGTTTGCCAGTATTTCTAAATAATATAACCTGAGTAATTTGTAATCTACCTAAAAAGCAATTTTGTGTATAGTGCAAGTTCTGTAAAAATTCAAAAATTTTGTTAAAAATCTCGTGATTCTGTTTTACATAGCTTTCATTATAGCTTTTTTAACTATACCTTGGAGATCAAAATTATCATTAAATATACAATAAAGTCTTGAGGGAGTTACTTCCAATGGTAGTGTCTGTCAAGTTTGAACTGATGCTAGCGAGTAGTCCTTCTGTCTCAGAAGTGATCATTTATACCCATATAAGTATAAAAAATAATAAAAGTAACCGTCTCCGTTGACAACATCTTTTTTAATATCATCAGTTGTTCCCTTCATATTGCAACAACTTGCAAGTAGAGGCTTGATTTAGTATTTCTGCGACAAAAAACTCACGAGGATTGATAATTTTCTATATGACTGGTTTTCAATTAAGGTCATATAAAGTTGTTCATAATAGATGAGTTCGAGCTTCTTTTACGTTTGTTGGATGTAAACAGGGTGATACTACCAGTACAGGAAAAAAAAATTTGTTTCGTAATTGTGTCTAGTAATTATCAAAAATGGTTAACAATAAGAATAGAACTCGATTTTTGTCAAATAATCGTCAAAAAGCTATTCGAGTTTATTTATTTACTTACAGCGCAAACCATATACACGATGGGTACAAAGATGATTCAGTAAGGAATGTAAGATAGAACTAAATGAACAAAATAAATTAAGATTCAAAATTATGCAAGAAAAACGTCAGAAATAGAGATATATCTATCTATCTAATTAGCCTCCTTCGGTCCATCTTTGGACATAGGCCTCCCCAATTCTTTTCCATTCTTCTCTGTCTGTCGCTACAGTTATCTACCTAGAGCCCACGTGCTTCTTGATATCATCTGCCCATCTCATTTGGGGCCTTCGTCTGCTTCGTTTATATCTTCACGGTCTCCAACTTATAAGAATTTTGTTCCATTGGTCTTCTTTTTGTTTTATATTGTGTCCGGCAAATCTCCATTTCAATTTTGCAACTTCTTGTCTAACATCCCTCACTTTTGTTTTCTCTCTTATCCACTCGTTTCTCTTTTTATCCATTAGTCTTATACGCAACATTTGTCTTTCCATTGTTCTTTGGGTTTTTATGATTTTGTCCATATTTGCTTTTGTAAATGTCCACGTTTGGAAACCATAAGTAAGAACAGGGGGTACGCATTGATTGTATACTTTGGTCTTAAGATGCTGTGGATATCTTTTGTTTTTAAGAATGTAGCTTAGTTTGCCAAATGCCGCCCATGCCAGTCTAGCTCTTCTCTTTATCTCTGCTGTTTGGTTCTCTTTGTTAAATTTTATAGTTTGACCAAGATATAGGTAGTACCTTTTATTGGAATGACCATATCTTAGCATCTTAGACGGGAGATGGTTCTTGATAACTGGTCCTCATAAGACAGCTAACTCTCACTTATGGCTCCACGTGCCACACCCTGGGCAACTGCATTTGTCTGCAGGTTAAACTAAGTGAGGGTAGCCAGACAGGAGTTTTCTAACCCGGAAAACTAGTACCTGCTTAGGGTCCATTGACCAGGGTCACAAATGAAGACCACAACGGTATCCACGGCGGAGAGGAACATCTTCGGTACGGTGTGTATGGCGGAAGTGGCACCCCAATTTAAGGGTTAGTATAAAATTAAATGTAGCGTCTGATCCAGAGTGGACGGCTACAGACAGTAGCCGTTGGGACAAAAGACTGAGATAGTTGAGACATATTTAAAGGAAACTAAATGAAGAATATCCAAAAGAATACTAATGGGTGGGAGGAATAGTACTTAAGAAGAAAGTAGGCCGAAAACCAGGTGGAAAAAGGATATTGAAAAAGACATAAAAGAGCTTAAAATTAAAAGTTGAAAAAATTAAGCAGCAAACGGGAAAGCCGGGAAAGCAAGGAATTGGAAAAACGAAAAAGACCTCGTTGACAATATCTGACAACCATGCTATAAATAGACAAAGAAAGGCAAAAAATAATATCTACAAAAATGGATACATTAAACCATCACTTTTCATTTCTTAAGCCCATTTTAACTTGCTTTAACTATATTTAATTCCATTAATTTTTAAAGATATTTTGCTCTAATAGAGTAAAATCGAAGTAAACCTAACGCTATGTCCATTCCCTGCATCCTAATTTGAAGATCATTAGACTTCCCAGAAATGTCGAGATCAAAGGAAAGACGTCTTTGCTGTATTTATTGACTATGAAAAGGCCTTTGATCGAGTACAGGATCAC
This sequence comes from Diabrotica balteata, assembly GCA_918026665.1. NCBI lineage: Eukaryota > Metazoa > Arthropoda > Insecta > Coleoptera > Chrysomelidae > Diabrotica > Diabrotica balteata. The sequence goes on from OU898276.1 coordinate 2,641,845, forward strand.
AAATTAATTACAATATTAAAAGATACAGGAGTTGATAGTCAAGACATACGATTCATAGAAAAGTTATACTGGCGTCAAACAGCGACAGCTTGCATAAACGGAAAATCAACAGAAATATGTAAAATACAAAGATGTGTCAGACAGAGTTGTATACTATCCCCAGTGTTATTTAATTTATATCCAGATAGAATATTTAAAGAAGCGCTGCATAATTTGGAATGGGGCGTGAAAGTTAATGGAATTCTGATAAATACAATCAGATATGCAGACAATACAGATATTTTAAGTGATGACATAATTAAACTACAATGCCTTTTAAATGCCATTGATATAGTGGGAAGAGAGTTTGTCCTAAACATAAATTGTTCAAAAACAGAACACATGGTGTTTAGCTGTTTAGCACATCAAGATGCACGATTATATGTTGATGGTCATATAATTCAAAGAGTGTCCAGATTTAATTATCTTGGTTGCCATATTACTGAACAACTAGATCCAGATCAAGAGATCATGTAGAATCAAGATAGCCCGCACAACATTTTTAAAAATGAGTTCATTCTTCTGTAATGATAACTTGCAACTTCAACTTCGAAAGCGCATGGTAAAAATGCTACATTTGGTTAGGCCTCTTATACGGTGTCAAAGCATGGGCATTAAAAGTATCCGCCATTAATAGTCTGGAGGCCTTTGAAATGTGGCTGCACAGACGTATACTAAAAATTCCATGGACGGCTATGCTGACAAATGTGGCAGTCCTTGAGATAGCAAATGCTGCTCGCGAGCTGCTTGATACCATCAAATGTAGAAATATGGCCTATTTTGGACACGTAGTAAGGGGAGACCGATATAATATTTTTCAACTTATTATGATGGGTAAAATCGAAGGACGCAGAGGAATTGGTAGAAAGCAGGCCTCTTGGTTGAAGAATATCAGGGAGTGGACAGGAATACGGAAAGCTGAGCAACTCTTAAGAATAGCTCGAGACAGAGACAGTTTCGCCATGTTAATCGCCAACGTCAAGCGGACTTGATAGGGTACGTTAAGAAGAAGAAGACTTCCCATTTTGGTGATTGTCCTATTTTCTATAAGCCGTGTTGAAGATCAAAATTTTGTGCCAAAAAACTAATTCTACGAACGTATTTCTGAAATAACTGAACAGCCATGACTTCGTAAATGCAAAAAACCGTACATTTAATGAAGATTTTCTTGTTTGAGACATTTTGATTTATTAATTTTTAAATTAACGACATTTCTTTATTACAAAAATGCTGTCTATGCTACAAATTCTTAGTAAAGGTGCTCGTAAAGTATACCGACACAAAACCCTGTATAACGATGGATGCAGCGGTAAAAAACGATAGGAATACGACTATTTTCACATGCGGTAGATCTAATTGTTGTGAGGAATGCATGTTCAGAAGGATTAACTCTTGTTTTAAAATGAACTGGCTAATTTCTATATTTGTTTCGACAGAGACGTATTGAAGGTATTCTAAATAATGATAAATAAAAAAAGACACTTGTTGCGGTTCCGTAGACATGCCAATCAAACTTGATAGATGTTTTAGATATTAGTAACACGAGAATTCTGTTTTCTGTTTATAATCTATTTTAGCTTACAATAAAAGTTTATAGTATATACCTGCTAATATATATATATATATATATATATATATATATATATATATATATATTCTTTTGAGAGTTCTTTGGAGAGTAACTTTCGGGAAAGCGTCAAAACAAGGATCAGCTAGAGATGGTATAAGCCAGTTGGTGTAGAACTTTATTCTAAATGTGAAATTTTCGGTGATATGTTGTCACCTTCATCAGCACCTAAATGGAAAACCTATTTTAGTACAAGTGGTGGAAGTTAACATTTAAAACCTACATTGAAAATGTTCAGTTGGTCCTAGAGGTGAAGAACACTGTCACAAACATGTTAAAAATATTAAAAAATACATTTAAAATTTTGAATAAAAACATTACAACACAACAGGGTATTATTTAAAATACAAACACAACAAAAATCTAAAAATTACAACCTACAAAACTGCAACTTCATGTTAAAGGTAGAAAAGAAGAATTATTCTTCTTTTTTGATGACATATTTCTGACTTCTGTCAATATCCGGGTGTCATATGCAACGAGGTTATAATTTTCACATTAGAACCTCATGGATATATAAAGAAAGAACCCAAGGAAACACAATCAGCAGGGAAATGAAGTCTTTTCTCAAGTACAGGTGACAACATATCATCGAAAATTTCACATTTAGAATAAAGTTCTACACCAAACTGGCTTATACCATCTCTAGCTGATCCTTGTTTTGACGCTTTCCCGAAAGTTACTCTCCAAAGAATTGTATTCTTAGCGTCGTTATACAAACTCTATATATATATATATATATATATATATATATATATATATATATATATATATATACATATAGAAACGATGGTTTTTCCAATTGTTTTCCAATATTTTTTCTGTTCAAAAATTATTTGATTATTATCCTATCAATTCTGCTCGATATTTTGCAGTCTTGTTATGTCCTTGCCATACCCTTACAAGCAATGGAATTAACTGACATTTCATTGTAAAGAAAGGCTAATCTACTCTCCAATAGCAGCGTAATTTCTTCTCCTCTCCAACTTCTTCTTCTTCAGGTGCCATCTCCGCTACGGAGGTTGGCAATCATCATAGCTATCTTAATTTTTGAGGCAGTAGCTCTAAATAGTTGTTTTGAGCTGCATCCAAACCATTCACTCAGGTTCTTCAGCCATGAAATTCGTCTTCTTCCGATGCTTCTTCTGCCATCTATTTTTCCTTGCATTATGAGTCGCAGGATGCCATACTTATCGCCCCGCATCACATGTCCGAGATACTGTAGCTTTCTTTCTTTAATTGTAAGTTCAATTTCCTTCTCTTTGCCTATTCTTCTCAGTATTTCATTGTTTGTAACTCTATCTACCCAGGAAACCCTCATAATTCTTCTATAGGTCCACATTTCAAAGGCGTTAAGTCGTCTCATGGTATCTAGATTTAACGTCCATGATTCCACTCCATAATATAGTACACTGTATACGTAACATTTTGTTAGGCGTACTTTAAGAGCTAATGTTAGATCTTTGCCACATAGGACCTTTTTCATTTTTACAAAATTAGAACGTGCTTTTTCGATTCTGACTTTGATTTCTGCCGTGTAGTCATTATTTTCTGTTATAAGTGTTCTTAGGTAAGTGTACTTTTTTACTCTTTCGATCTGCTGGCCCTCTACTATCAAGATTTCGTTAGTATTATAGTTGTTTTTACAAATTTTCATAAACTTCGTCTTTTTGACATTAAGAGAGAGTCCGTACTCCCTACTACACATGACTATTTTGCTCATGAGTCTTTCCAGGTCTTGTAAACTATCGGCTATTATTACTGTATCATCTGCATATCTGATGTTGTTAATTAAGACTCCATTTACTCTTATGCCGACTGTTTCATCTTCCAGAGTTTCTCGAATTACCTCTTCAGAATAGGCATTAATAGAGGTGATAGAATGCAGCCTTGCCTGACTCCTCTCTTTATTTCCATTTCTTCAGATGTTTGTTTTTCAACTCTTACTATTGCTCGCTGATTGTAATAGAGGTGTGTTATTAGCCTTAAATCTCTTTCATCTAGGTTTTTATTTTTTAGAATTTCCAGGAGTCGATCATGTTTTACTTTATCAAACGCTTTATTGTAGTCTATAAAACAGACGTAAAGAGGACGGTTAACATCCAAACATCTCTGTGTCAGCACATTAAAGGAGAATAATGCCTCTCTGGTACCCATACCATTGCGGAACCCATAAAGTGTCACTAATATCCAGCTCCAGTTTAGAGTGTATTCTGGCGTGGATAATTTTCAAGAGAATTTTCAAGGTATGTGACATTAAGCTTATGGTTCGATAGTCACTACACTCTTTGGCATTCACTTTCTTTGGCAAACACACAAATGCTGATGTCAACATTTCTCTAGGAATGATTCCCGTAGTATAGATAGCGTTGAACAGTTCTACTATTATGTCCAGGTTTTTCTCGTTGACCAACTTTAGTAGCTCGCTTGGTAATTCATCTGGACCAGCAGATTTATTGGTTTTCATTGAGTTTAATGCCTGACTAACCTGTGATTTGGTTATCTCTGGACCTACATCTCCCGTTTGGCTATCTACAGATGTACTAGCTTCTCTCTGGTCATGAAATAATTCTTCGATGTACTCTTTCCATCGTCGTAGTTTTTGTTCTGTTTCCAATATAATATTTCCATTTTTGTCGAGCAATATATTTGAGGTTCTTCTATTTCCTACTCCGGCTAGTTCTTTGACTTTTTTATGTAGGTTGAAGTTGTCATATCTGTTTTGAAGTTCTTCTATTTCTTTACATTTTTCAGAGAAGTAGGTCTCTTTAGCCTCCCTAATTTTTCTTCTTATTTGGTTTTGAAGCTGTTTATAGCGCGTCTTATTGATGGTTGTGTTTTTTCTCCTTTCATTCATCAACTCTAGAATTTCCTCTGTCATCCATTCTTCTTTCTTATATTTAGTTGTTGTAAGTAGTTTCTTACTTGGCTCCAATATAGAGGTTTTGAAGAATTGCCACTGCTGCTCTACGTTGCAGTTATTTCCTGGATTTCTGTCTAGATTTGTGTTGATTTCGTGTTTCAGATTTTCTTTTGTTTCTTCTGACTTTAGTTTCTGTATGTTAAGTTTATTGTTATTGCGGCTTTTTTGTGTCTTTTTTAGTTGAAGTTAAAATCTAGCAATAAGAAGACTATGATCAGAAGATACGTCCGCTCCTGGATATGCCTTTACTGCCTGAATTGAGTTTCGATATCTGTGTTTTATTAGGAAGTAATCAATTTGATTTCTGACGATTTTGTTGTCTTTGTCAGCTGGCGATTTCCATGTATAAAGGCGTCGCTTAGGTAATTTAAAGAATGTATTTGCGGCTATAACATTGTGCTCCTGGCAAAATTCTATTAGGCGACTAATCCTCTCCAACATTTTGGATAATTTAGACGAAATTCAACTTGTGCTGCCTAAATTCGTCTCGTAATTTCATTAATATCGTTATTTGTGTTTTATAAATAACAAGTTAAAGATATCCAGAAAGAAATAAGTATAACGGATTTAACTCTGGCGATCCAGGAGGCCAAAGAACCAAAAATACGCGTTTTTTCTATTCTAACTTTAATTCTGGAAATGCAACTGTTATATTCTCTTTGAAGTGTTTCTACTTCTTTACTCTTTTCATTGCTTGGCCTACTGTCATTATGATTGCGGTAGTATTGATGTTTTTACTAATTTTCCAGAACTCGGTTTTTTTGACGATGAGGTTCTCCACTGCATATAATTATGAACACATTCACTTTCCTTACTGATATTTCTAATTTAGTACATTCCAATCTAATTTCCTGAGTAAGCATTAAATAATTGAGCTGACAATATATATCTTTATCTGACCTCATTCATAATTTCGGTTTCTGTAGTTCTCCTTAAGGGGCAGTAGTTTATTAGTATTATTTCCAATTATATCCCTTAACCTCTACTTTAACCAAACAGCAAAAGTCAGAGTCGACAGAGAACTTTCGGAGGAAGTAAAGATAAAAAGAGGCGTAAGGCAAGGTTGCATACTCTCCTCCTTATTGTTCAATCTATATTCGGAAGAAATAATTAAAAAATCACTCGAAAATGTAACAATTGGAATAAAAGTCAACGGCAGACCAATCAACAATATCAGATATGCCGATAATACTATACTAATTGCAGAGAATATACAAGATCTACAGACACTTTTAGATAATGTAGTAAATGCTAGTGAGGAAAGCGGACTAACGCTTAATGCTAATAAAACAAAATTTATGACAATTTCCAAAACACAACAACAAGACAGTTTAAACATAAGAGGAGTTCCAATAAAAAAAGTAAAAAAATACAGATATCTTGGTACAATTATTAATGAAAATAACGAGTATACAGAAGAAATAAAATGAGAATTGGACAAGCTAGAGCAACATTTAATAAGATGAGAAAAGTATTATGCAGTAGAGACCTTAGTTTACAACTTAAAATAAGAATATTACGTTCTTATGTGTTTCGGTGCTGCTGTATGGGGTGGAGGCCTGGACCTTAAAGAAAGAGGTGAGCGATCGACTTGAAGCATTCGAGATGTGGATGTACCGAAGAATATTAAAAATAAGTTGGGTAGACCGAATAACAAATGTTGAGGTCCTCAGAAAGATGACAAAGGAAATGGAAATCATGAATACGATTAAGATAAGGAAGTTACAGTATCTCGGCCACGTTATGTGAGGGGATAAATATATGTTGCTACAAACCATAATACAGGGAAAACGAAGTATTGGAAGAAGACGCATCTCCTGGCTCAACAATCTGAGAAAGTGGTATAATTGCAGTTCCGTCGACTTGTTCAGAGCTGCAAACTAGGAACAGAGGAACAAACAGAGGAGATGGTACCTAAAGAAGAAGAAGATATCCCTTAGTATTTCTAATGATTTTTGCATTCGCTACCCTTTACACAAATTTGTTATATATTTAATGCATTGCAGATTCAAATAATTCTTTTCAATGTTCTTGTTGACTTCTCGTAAAATCTAGATACCATATAATCATACAAAAATATGGTTATAAATATTTCTGAACTATATGTACGCAAGCATATTAATCAAATTGATTGGTATAAATTTTAATAAGACTATTTTTTATTACTTACAATAAATCAGCTTTGCGATTTGAAAATCAAACGGAATTTACCTGAAACAAAAGCAACATTTTAATGACTGAAAAGTATAACAATATTTAATATTATTAATAACAAATATCTAATTAATATTAAAAAGCCTATTCAAACCTTAAACAAAAAATGAAGGAGAATATTTGCCGACATAATGATATTTGCTGATATATGTAACACATATTGATGGAGAGTACCATAGACCATATCGAAGATGAGACTCGAACAAAGAAAAATATGTTATTTTGGAAGATGCTAAATTCAGATTCGAAACAGATCTTATTGCATAGCAGGCTGAGGCTAGTTTCTTAGTTAACAAATTGATATGAAGGGATCATTTAAGGTTACTGTCTATAAAAATACCAACAAATTTTACAAAATCAACGATACTAATCTGGATGTTATTAAGAAGCAAGGGTTAAAGAACTCCTTTATAGGATAATGTTACTCACTTATCCACTTTAAACGAGAGTAAATTAGAGTCGGACCAGGTTTTTATTTTAAGTAGATCAGAAGTTATAGTAGCATGAATACTTGCAATATTAGAGTTGCTTCAGATGATACTGGTATCATCATCAAAAAGAAAAAAAAATCCATCCATTTTTAAGTTGGTGATGTCAATTATAAAAATAAGGAAAAGTAGAGAATCCAATACTGAACCTTGTAGTACTCCAGTAGAGTCAGTTAACTCTACTTTTTCCTATTCTCTATTCAATAAGCTTGAAATAAGCTTGGAACGAATTCAAAGAAATATCTCGAATTCCGTAGAAATTTAGTTTTTTCATCAAAATGTCGTGATTAACATAATGAAAAGCTTTGGCATAGACATAAAAAACAGTGGCAATATAAAGATTATTGTTTAGTGTTTAATAGACCTCATGTAGTGCAGAAAACAATAGCATCGCTGTTACATTTATTAGATAAAAATCCAAACTGACTTTGTGATAAAATATTATTTTCAACAAGAAAGGACATAAGTTGGGCTTTTGTAAGTCTCTTAATAATTTTTAATAAGATCGGCAGTAAGGCAATAGGTCTATGGTTGGAGACATTCGAGTTTTCAGCACTTTTATGTCAAGGAATAATAAAGGCTGTCCTTAGGCACTAGAGAAATATACCTTTTTCAAAGGAATTGTTAATTAGTGAGACCAGCACTTCCAACATATTTTTTGGGAGATTTACGACAATTTTTATGGATCCATCAGTAGATACAGGAAGATTTGCTTTTGATACTACTGGTTGTTTGGATCAGTTTAGATTTATCAACTGGTTTTATAAAAAATTAATTCAACGAGAACTTTTTTGAATTGGGTGGAATTTTGAAGGAAATGGGATCTGGTTGTAGCAAAATATTTTGTGATATTTTTACTTACATTAATGTAGTATTCAATTAGATTTTTAGAGTTTGGATTAAAATATTTGATTTGTGTTAGTTCTAGTTAAAAGATTGTTTATTCTGGTCCAAGTTTCTCTTGCAACATTTTTAGTATACATGAGGAAAGCCGCTAAATATGTGAATAAAAACCATTTAAAGTATGTTAACTTTGTTAATTAATATATATTTGTCGATAAATTTAAATGATGTATCCCAAGAAAAGGTATCATCTCAATGGGTCCTTGATAGCAACAACAAAAGACAAAGGTATCTTCATCCGAATCACAGAATTGAAACACGAAAAACTAAATAATTAAAATCACGAAGTACATGGAATCGTCTTTTTCCAAATTGTCCTTTATAAAAGCTTATTCAATATATTATAATATGGTTCTTTATGATTGGTTTGTAAGAACTAGCAAAGTACTGAAAAGAGTGCCATCGAGTACTTTACTTTCTGTTTAAAAGCATAAGCAGTGTCAGTAATTAGATGTTCTTAGCAACAGTTGTCATTTCTTTTAATGTTTCTTTTATTAAATATGCAAAAAATGCGGGAACATTTATTGAAAAAGCAAAAGTGTCTACTTTTTTTTTGTCAGAAAAACATGAAAATTTTTTGTGTAAGTAGTTGCATTGTACTGATGTTATTAGTATAAATAAATTCACCCATAACCTAATATTTCATTGCAAGATACCAGACGAATAGAGAAACAGTATAATGATACCAATGTTCAAGAAAGGAAATAAGGAAGACCCCAACAATTATAGAGGTATAAATCTACTGAACATCGCATATAAGCTTATCACAAAAGTCCTAACCAATAAAATCAATAAACTAACAACTTTATCAGATGAATAACAAGGATTCAGATCCAAAAGATTATGCGTAGATGCCCTATTTGTACTAAGACAAATCGCAGACAAGGCAATCGACAATAAACCAGCATAATCTATGTTTTATAGAGTTGACAAAGGCTTTCGATCGCATTCAAGTCGAAGACGTCTTACACTTTCTGTATAAAAGAACTATACCAATTAATATTATATAAACCATAGAAAACATCTACCTCCAAAATCGAATACAGGCAAAGATAAATGGAAAACTAACATAGTGTATTCCAGTACAAAGAGGAGTCAGACAGGGTGACTAGTTAACCCTGCTTCTCCGTAATATTATAATAATGGACATAATATTACAAGCTGTACGTAAAAGTCATGGTTACAGAATGGGGAACAAAGAAATCCAAATATTATGTTATGTAGACGATGCCGCATTATTCACCGAGACAGAAGACGAGCTCCAAAGATTAACACATATAGGAAAGAAATTAGTTTATTGTCAAACAATTACAATAGCAGACTTAAGTTCTCCATTCAACAATACACGATAGTTTGAACCATGTTCTTCCAACCATCAATTAATAGAGTACAGCAGGTAAGTAATGTTTTATTTTATTTGTTCATTTATTAATTTATTACAATTTAATACACTATTGTATACCAATTTGTGGGTCTTACCTTGTCTGCTTAAACATTTTATTCATTTCGAAAAACCACAGACATGTAATATTGGCATAATTACTGTAATGTATATCATCTATCTTTGAGTATCTTTATTAGACAACACCCTAATATGGGTTTTATTATTTTAGCATTTATTTAACTTTGTATCGAGACATGAAGATGCTTTGCATATTGTAGAAAGCGAAACCGATCGTCTGGATAGTTAAATTAAATTGATTGTGAGTAAGTCTTATTTATTATTCCTTTTACCTTTTTAAAATAGACTCACACAAGCAACACATTCATGATCATGATTAACATATATCTTCAATACAACAGCCTGGAAATACAATATGATAATATCAGCACAAAATCCAAATGTATGACAACATCTAAATACCCACTACAATATAAAATTAAAATTTATGGGAAATAATAAAACAGGAAGCAAGGTTTAGATATCTGGGAATAGATACAACTAGTTACAGAGATGTTGTAGAAGACTTATGACAACAAAGCTTAAAAGCAAGTAAAGCGGTGGGATCTTTCAATGACACAATCTGGAAGAACAAACAGGCAAACTGGAACAGGAAGGCAAGACACAAAAAAAGAATCTATAAAGCAGCAATTAGACCTATATTAACACGGCCGAGACAAGACCTGACACGTCTAAAACGAGACGACTACTAGAAACAACAGAGATGAAAATACTCCGACGAATATCAGGAAAAAGTCTGTTGGATAGGGGAGAATCGAAAACATAACAAGAGCATGCAATATAGAAGACATAATTGGATGTACTAGAATGAGAGAGTACAAATCCCATCCCCATTAAGAGAGAAATGAGACAAGGAGACGTAATATCGCCAAAGCTTTTCAACCTAGCCCTAGAAGACGTCTTCAAAACTACAAATTGGTCAACCTATGGCATTAACGTTAATGGCAACAAGTTATACCACCTGAGATTCGCTGACGACATAGTAATTATAGCGAGCACACTCGAGGAATGCAAATTATGTTGGGGGAACTAGCAGCCAGTTCCCAATACGTCGGCCTAAAAATGAATATGAAAAAAACAAAAATAATGACAAACACAGAAGACCCCAGACATATAACTATAAACGGCAGTGAGATAGAACAAATCCAGAAATATATCTACCTAGGCCAAATCCTGAGACTTGACAAAGAGAACCAAAGTGCGGAAATTACTAGAAGAGCAAGGCAAACATGAATAAACTAGCCACAACAGAAAGAACAATGGAAAGAGCAATGTTAGGTATACGACTGTCAGATAAAAAGAGGAAAGACTGGGTAAGATCCAGAAGAAAAGTCGAGGACATAACAATAAAAATTGCAAAACTTAAATGGAGCTTCGCGGGCCACACTGCTAGACAGAAAGACCAACGTTGGAATACTACAATACAACATTGGAGACCTTACAAAAGTAAACGACCAAGAGGAAGACCACAAATGAGATGGGTTTGTAACGATACGATCGTTAATAATCTAATCTAATTTGCCGCCGTTGGAGTATACAACCCACAATACGATCTCAAATAGTTCATTTTCATGCCTTTCGAACATCGATATCGATGATAAGATAATCGATTACCTTGTCATAAGGGAAAAAGAATAATGTAATATGTAATGGCCATTTTGGAATAGAACTTCCTAAAGATAAGGTGTTGAGTTTTCGGCAGGCAGGGCTTGGGATGGAGAAAAAAAGTTTAAGTTATTTTATTATTTTTTTTGGGAAAGGTGAAGTTTTTTTTTTTTTGGTTGTTTAAGAAGTATTTAGTTTGTGTGCTTTAAGAAGTTATGTTGTTTTATGGAAAATAAAACCTCCAAATAAGTTCTGGTAAGTTATCACACATCGTCCATCTAAATTTGCCTATTCTCAATCGTCTAGATCTTCTCAGCTTACTACAAATATCCAAATATCATTCCTATTTTTTTATATATACATATTATATTCCATATATTCATATATTCCAGTGTATTAACACTAAATATTTAAGCCAAAGTCACTTCATCGCAAATATATTCTAGTTTTTGTGACTAGAACAAAACTATATTAAATACAAGAACCTAGTATAAAAAAAGGCTTTTTCTGTTTCTTGTAGCCTCCAGGCCACAACTAAGACTGAAATTACACTTTTATTTGGGAAGAAGGATTTTTTTTGGATTTGGGGAAGAATCATCACTTTTATTTGGGAAAGAAGATTTTTTTTTTGATTTGGGGAAGAACTACACTTGGTTGGTCTGCCAGTCCTTAAGGGCTGATACACGGAACATGGGCTGATCCATCTAGAGTTCTTCCACTACCTGAACAGAGGACAGCAGATATAGTAACTCCCTTTCCAGCAAAAGAGTTACTAAGAACCATTATATTTTTATAAACTTAATAACTTAAATTTCAACCTTTGTTTGAAGAAGTTTGATACTACTTTGTTTATTCCCTCTTTACTTTTAATTTATTAATTTATTAATATTCCACATAACACTTGATAAGTTGTCAGGATATATTATCCAATTGGATGGTCATTTGTATGTATGTTCACATATCGAATTGATTTATGTATTGGTTAAGTATCTTAACTGACTAGTCTCAGATTTTTTAACCTGCCCTTTGTAATTGTATAAGGATTTAATTATTTTATATTTTAATTACCATTTACTCCATGTGAGTTATTTAAACATTATTAACTTACCTTTTTCCTCATTGTTAGAGGACTGTTAGATCAAACTTTTGTAGATATATATTTTTTTTTGGGTCATATTTTTTAGTAATGGTTTTTCTTGTAAATATATATTTTGGGGATATATTTTAATAACTATTTAGTGTATATAAGTGTAGGGTTGGGGATAGCACAGTAAGGTTATAATACAGTCTATAAAGCATTTCAGATTTTTATTTGTTTCATGATGACATTAAAAGAATAGCCGGAACAAATTGGAAATATGTTGCTCAGGACAGAGACCGATGGAAGGAGTTGGGAGAGGCCTATGTCCACACATGGACGACAGAAGGCGAAGAAGAAGAAGAAAAAGAAGAATAAGAGAGGATATAATAGTACGAATAGCACGAGATAAGTTACCAAATGGACAAAGAAGTATTGGCAGACCAAGAAAAATATTATATGATTATTTAAACAACTTAGGAGGCTAATATTGTAGAGGAAACAGGCTTGAAAGTCTACATACAAGAAGGAATAAAAGAAGAACTTTCATACACATAGCCTAAAAAATTTACACATGAAGAGTTATCTCACAATTCTGAAACATTCACGCCATGTTGTATATTGTATTAAAAAGTTTTACTATTTCTGCAATCTTCATCGATAGCGCATTGTATCTCATGCCAAAACATTAGTTGCGTCTTATGACTGGCAGGAAGCAGTATTCTCATTTTTATTATTTTACTCTTATGTATCATATTTAATAATTCGATCTGTGTTTTAGTCGACATATTGATATATGTATTGTCTAGTTGTTGCAGTTTTTACAACATGCTATTTTACTTTAGAATTTATAATTCGACAACCGTCAGATAAATCTTGAAAAAGTGCAGTATCATCACACGATTTTAGTGTTTAACGATCAATCTTCAATCGTGCTCTATTAATCTACATTTACACAAATCAATCCTTATTAATAATGAACTATTAACCCACTACGGCCGACCTTCTTCATCTAACAATTTCATAACTACCATAAGCATCAATACCGAACAAAAAACCATTCCCACCTATAATTAAATCAATTAAAACACCTCAAATTTTAATTCTGACCGTGAAAGAAGAATGAAATTGAGACACGTTTCGTTCGATTAGAACGTTAATTTATATTGACCAATATACCTAACAGTAACTTGGATTAGACAACGATATTGCGACAGTGAATAATAATAACGACTATAGTAATGGATGATAATTATAAATTATAAAATTTTATGGCTTCTTTTGGATTGCGAAATAATGAATATCAATTATTCAAGAAAACGATTTTTGACGATTTAATATTAAGTAATAAGTCACGACAGTTTTTAGAAAAAAATTACTGATCTAGTTACAATAATAGTATCTCGAAGTAGATCTGAAATATTTACAAGTAGCATCTTAATACAATAATTGTATTAAGATGCTACTTGTAAATATTTCAGATCTACTTCGAGATACTATTATTGTAACTAGATCAGTAATTTTTATTATTTAAATTATTTATACAATACAATAATGTAATGTAATGTTTATTTACGGACTTTTTTACAAATCAACTTAAATTTAGCTTCTTCTTCTTCTTCAAGTGCCCTGTCCGTTGCGAACGTTGGCTATTAACATGGCAATATTGATCTTGTTTGCGGCGCTTCTGAATAGTTCGACCGATGTGAGCCCGAACCACTTTCGCAGATTTTGGAGCCTCGAGTGTCTTCTCCTGCCTGGCCCTCGCTTACTGTCTATTTTTCCCTGGACAATCAGTATGCAGCAATGAATATGTGGCCTAGATATTCAAGCTTTCTTTGTTAAATTGTATTCACGATTTCTTTCTCCTTTCCGATTCTTTGGAGTACCTCTATGTTGATGACATGTTCGGTCCAGAATATACGAAGAATGCGTCGGTACACCCACATTTCGAATGCTTCTAGTTTTCTCGTTAGCGTCTCCGTCAGCGTCCAAGCCTCCACGCCATACAGCAAGATCGGAAAAATGTATTGTATCGCATTTAACTAGACGTAGTTTTAGGGGAAGAGACAAATCCTTGCTTATGAGAAGCTTTTTCATATTGCTAAATGCTGCTCTAGCTCGTTCTATTCTCGCCTTAATTTCTATGGCCTCTTCCCATTTTGACAGCATGACATTTTGAATATAAAAATAGCAACAAATAACATCAAAACCATTTCTTCTTTATATTCAAAAACTAAATATCCTATAGACAAATTAGATCAAACAAATGTAGTATACAGCATTGGTTGTACTCAGTGTGAAGCTGAGTATATTGGTGAGACTGGAAGAAATCTCTCAAATCGCATTATTTCTCACAAAAGAAACAGAATTGTGATTGCAGAATTAAGAAACCATCTTGTGCTTTGGCAGAGCATGTAATCGACAAAGACCATATTATGTATTTTGATAATATTAAAATTTTATGTAGTGAAAGTAATAAATTTAAAAGAACTTTTTTGGAAATGGTTTGTATTAGCAAAAGTGATAATAATTTAAACAAAAGGTCAGAAATTCAAAATCTAAGCAAAAATTATAATTATATTATTTCTATGTAATTTATAGATATATGCAATCAGTGAAATATCACAATTTGAATTTTCCATGTATTTGTTACATTTTTTCAGGCATCTGTCAATGGTGAATAAATCTTCTTCTTTTTTGTAACTAAACAAAAAAGAATTTTTTAAACAAAATTTTATTGTTGACAATATGTCAAAAATAAAAATTTTTAAGTTGGTATTTATAACATTTAGGCTGATTTGTAGCTATTCAATTTTTGTTTACAAATTCAATTGTTTTTGATGAAATCGTAGGCTTCCACGGCCAGAGTCAGAATTATAGTTTATTCGTCTTCCGGGTTTGAACCGTGTCATTTGTGAGTGACCCAAAAGTGGATTCATCTCGACGTTTCGCTACAATTGTATGTAGCTTCTTCAGGAGAAGAAGCTACTTAAGATCTATACTGGTCGTACCTCTTCTTATGTCCGAAATTCCACACATTTCATCACCTTAATCTCCTCCCTCACGGTCGATCCCCAAGACATTCTCGTCAGTTTCGATGTATCATCCCTATTTACCAATATCCCCATATATGACTCTCTAGTTGTTCTGCGAGATCACTTGACCAATGATAACAAGTCTTTGGTTATGGCAGATCTTGCGGAAAAATGCCACCTTTCAACATATTTTTCTTTTAGAGGCAATTTCTACAAACAAATATCTGGAACACCAATGGGTTCTCCCCTTTCCCCTGTCATTGCTGACATTTTCATGGAAGCCTTTGAGTCTTTAGCCCTAGAATCTTACCCTTTAAAACTAAAAGTCTGGTTCCGCTACGTTGATGATACATTTATCATCTGGCCCCATGGTCAACATACCCTTTCTCCCTTCCTAGATCATCTTAACTCACAACATCCGAGTATAAAATTCACAATGGAAGTAGAAAATAATCAGTCCCTTCCCTTTCTCGATGTGTTAGTCACCTCCAAGCCCAATGGCCGATTGGGTCACTCTGGTTATAGAAAAAAGACTCACACGAATCGTTACCTACATGCTTCATCACACCACCATCCTGCCCAAAAGAATTCTGTGATCAACTCTCTCATCCATCGGGCCATTTCGATTTCTGAACCTGACAACCTTAGAGAAGAACTTGGCCATCTGCAAAAAACCCTAGGACGACAAACTCAGAATCTTCGGGTAATACTCCTATGGCGTTTCTTCCGTATATTCGAAGTGTCACTGATAGGATTGGCAAAATTCTTCGCAAAGAAGGTATCAGGACTACTTTTTGACCACCCAAGAAAATCTCACAATATCTACCCTCTCCTATCCCCTATCCCATTACCGCCCCTATCTTCCTGTGGTGTCTATTCTATTCCTTGTTAATGTAGACATGTGTATATTGGCGAAGCTGGTCGTTCCGTCAAAACTCGGATTCAAGAGCATCAAAGATGCATTCGATCAGGTCTTTTCTCCCATTCTGCAGTTGCAGAACACTGCCAAGAAACCGGTCATTCTATATTGTTCGAAAAAACCCATATTATTTCTAAGAGCCCCTTCTTTTATTCCAGGAAAATCCGCGAATCTCTAGAGATCCGAAAAAATCCACATAATATCAATCGAGAGGAAGGATACTACTTGTCTCCCATCTGGAATCTCAGTCTAGAGCCGCCGTCCGGTCCCGCTACCACGATGCAGCCACATGATTGGCCAGCGCGCGCTTCTTGACGTTCGCGCCACGGAGTGTGCCGATACGTCCCGACACGACAGGTCACCGCGACTATAAATAGAGCGCTAGCGGAGTAATCGTCGGATTCACTCCCCGCCTCTCGACGCGTTAGTGTTCTGAGCTGTTGGACGTGAATCCCTGTCCTGGCATTTGGTTTTCACCTCTGGCTGCGTTAAGTAGTTGAGTTACTGTGACCAAATGCCCATCTTGGTAGTTAGTATTCGCCTCTGGTTGCGTTGAGTAACTGAGTTACCGTTGCTAACTACCCATCTTCCTGTCTCTTGATTTCTTTTTCTTTGTTCTCCTGAAGAAGCTACATACAATTGTAGCGAAACGTCGAGATGAACTCACTTTTGTCACTCACAAATGACACGGTCCAAACCTGGAAGACGAATAAACTATAATTCAATTGTTTTTGTTAAGAAACTTTATCAAAATTTATTTCAGAGAAACATTTATTAGAATCGGGCATTTTTTTAATAATATTTTTTGTAATAATGTTAGCAGCAGCTTTATATAAAAACTAATTTTATTTGGTGATTTACAACAAATTTTTTATTTCTAGTTCAACTTTGTAAGATATTTTGTATTTTTTAGAAGCTCTTGATAAAAATTGTAATCACCATTGAAAGCTCGAGTAAAAAATAGTCAACAAATAGCCCCTTTTATTGACTCCAACCCATCAAAAACAGTTTTATATTTTTTCCAAACGAGTCACAAGTATTCTTTTTTCTTACTTTTATATATATATATATATATATATATATATATATATATATATATATATATATATATAAATATATATATATATATATATATATATATATATATATATATATATATACCTATTATGAATTTTTAAATTTTAAAACACAATAATCTATATTCGTCGTAAAATCTCCATTTGTTTAACGTCGAAAAATACCCCAGCTCAAATTATGGTTGTACATTGATGGCAACCAATTCCAAATTCCCATAACTCTTTGGCGAGAGTAATCGTAGTCATTTTGTTTAGTTTCAAAAATGGCTACTCTACCTATTGAATATATTTATTGGAAATTACAAACAATCACGAACCACATGTATCACAGTGCGCCCTGACTCGAGTTGCCTACTAGATAAATTGCTAGAGTAAATTGGACGTCAAACTGCAAACGCGCTGTTTGTTTTTTGTTAATCAGTTGTGAGTTTTGATCGGTTTGCTCATGCGTGGGATGGATGTTTTAAAGCAATGTCTTTGTCTTTGCTGCTCCATTAAGAGGTATAAAATAAGCTAAGCAAAAATTAAGCTTTTTTAATTTAAACATCTAATAATCTGATCAATATTGATCATGGATAAATAATTTTGATCTAAATTACTCCTAGAAATTTAAACTAACGAAAGTTTCACTAGTATTTCTTAAGCTCTCAATAAACTATTACACACATATTTACATGATTTATCGTGCCTTACGTACTTTTCAATTATGTATTAAGCTGTTCAGTATCATGATTAAATCAATAGCAAACATGAAAAACAAAGAAATATACACGAAAGCTTGAAATGAAGCAAAAATATAGCATCAACCTTAAGGTGTTACAGAACTTGTTTTTCGTGACTTTCAGTAAATTTTTCAATTATTTTTCTAATTATATAGGCAGCATAGGCTTATAGCAGCAGCAAGGAATGTTGACTATACTTCCTGCTGAAGTACTCAGTGGATGATGACAGAGATCATAAATGCCTATATAGGATTTTGTAGCTTTTGCTACCAGATTTTGGATGTCTAAGACATTTTTTGTATACCTTATGTTGAGCTTTTTTCTTTTAGTTTTGGCATGGATCCTCCATCCTAGCTTCTAAGGTAAAACCAATATGTTTTCTGTACTGACATATGTTATGGTATGAACAATATTTCGTATAAGCTTGGTTTTGTTCTATTTTACTCTCATTCTGGTACTCAATTGAGTCTTTAACGATTGTAGTAGCTTGTAACTAGATTAATTATAGACATTATGTTGGTAACTCGATTACCGTTCCGTCATGTCAGTTGCTTTCTAAATTTGGTAGATAAAAATAAATAAAACCTCGAAGGACCAGCGATCCATAGGTCGCAAAATTGCGGATTAGCTATAATGTAGTAAGTAGTAAAATTAGAAATAGAATAATTAAAATAAAAATTAAATAGAACTATTTTTATTATATTATTTACAGAAATTAATAGAAGTAGCAGATTCGCCAACAAATAACCCTTTTATAATAATAAAAGAAAAATGTTTTTATAAAATGTTCCTAAACGCACAACTGTTTATATTAATTTATAGAACAAGAAATTTTATAGTTTATTGAATATCCGGCAACCCTGTAATTTGTCGGACCGGCTTTTATGAATTGTTGCCACAATAGCTTTTTCTTCTGTATAAAAGAATAACAGGTACTTACATATTAAATGCACAGACACTGAATTTAATATAGTTCATTAACTATTTGATAAAATAAGTTATTTGAAAACTGCCTCTATTTAAGAAGCGTGATAAGAACTATAATTTGCTTCTATTTGAGAAGCAAAAAAGGTTTGATTTTTATTGTTAAACAATTAGCTTCCAATGATATAGCTAGTAACTCCATTGTTATGCACTGGTTGTTATATTGTTGCAATATAGAAACAAAAACACGAGAAGTAAATAAAATATGCGAAGAAATTTCTATATTAGTACAAAAATAACTGAAAAGAATATACTACCATAAAATATAACAACTTCGATACACTCCAAAGAAAATTATACTTTCTAATACAGATCGAACTTATACCGATAGTGTGTACGCTTCTTTAATTGACTCTAAGCTGTTTTCGGGGTTCAAAAGGGGTAGTGAGGCGGAATACAAGATGCTGTTTCCAGTAAGCACCTCTAGCATATCCTACTCAATTCCTATCCTCACCTCCACGAAGAGCAGCTAGGGCTGCACGGACGAACCCCCGAGAACTTGAGCAGCCCTCCTGGAGATTGGGTAATCAACCCCAGTGGAAGGCAGGGTCAGAGCAGACGAGAAAGAAAGAAATGGTCGTCCGAAAAGGGGGCTTTGCTATGGACCAGCAATCCGTACATAGAAAAAGAAAGACGCTACAGATCGAATACCATTGCCACGGAATAGACATGGAACACGGCGTAGACCCAAGTTACGCAATAAGGACATTCTCTTAGGCACATGGAACCTATTAAGCTGGTTCAGGCCCGGAATTGCAACACATGCAATTTATTATAATAGTTTACGGAAAACTCAAGTCTGCCATAATTTATTTTAAACCAATTAATAAGCGCATGTAAAAGGCGACTACCAAAGCGGATTTAGACCGGGAAGGTCGACCATAGACTAGATATTCGTCTTACGCCAAGTGTTGGAAAAAAACTTGGAATTTAACCGCGATGTAGGTACACCAAATCTTCGTGGACTTTAAACAAGCGAACGATTCTGTTGTGGGAGACAAGAAGAGAAGCATTTTGGGAGACCAAGGATCTCTTTAACAAAGAGATCCTTTTGCCCCTGTGCTATTTAATTTTGCACTGAAACATGCGGTAAGGAAATCTCAAACACAACTGACAAACGGATTTGACGCTCAAGGGTCAAAAATACTCTTGACGTTTGCGGCTGATGTGGACACAATTGCACAATACACCAGAGATGCAAAGTTTTCACCTTATTCGAAAATGGAGCCAAGGAAGTTGGTCTGAAGGTCAACAAGGACAAAACCAAGTACATGGTAGTTACGAAGCACCCAAGACCAAGGGTTAGACAAAACGTAACAATCAATGAATATAACAAGTCGTCAAAGGATTCAAGTACCTGGGAGCGATTATAACATCTGAAAATAAATATGAAAAGGACGTGGCAGTCAGGATCATTGCAGGAAAGAGGGTATATTACTCATTAATGACCGTAATTAAATCAAAAATATTGTCAATACCAGCAAAAATAAAAGTGTAAAAGACAATATTTGGTCCCACAATAACGTATGGAAGCGAGACATGGAGTCTGAACCACCAGGAAACGACAAAATTACTGGTACTGGAAAGACAGATACTGCGGAATATCTATGGGCCTTGTAGAGAAGATTCAATAGCAGAATGGAGAAGAATACACAATGATGAACTCCAGACAGTATATGGAGATTAAAACATAGTACGCTACATTAAAGCAAACCGAATAAGATAGGCGGGCCACGTACTACGATCAAGTGACGAAAGACTCCTGAACGCCACATTCTGGGAAAGGATCGATGGCAGAACGTGAGGTGATCGCCCAAGAAAGGGATGGAAGGACCCAGTAGCCGGTGATCTACGCAAAATGGGAGTGCAACAGTGGGAAATAGCTGCTCAAGACCGACAACAATGGAGGTAAATAGTAAACGCGGCCAAGACTCACATGAAGTTGTAGAGTTGTAGAGCCAAATGATGATGATGAATTTGTTTTCGACCATTTTGTATGCCTGACGAGAGCATGCACTTGGAAACACTAAAGCGGATACTATACTCCTCGCGAAGTTTATCAAAGTTTAGCAAGTATGAGAGCGTAGACACGTATTCCTTGCGATTTCGCTTCGCCTCATTCTACTTCCAATCTATGTCAGTTTTTCGCGCCCAAGCCAAAGGGCCTGAAGTTCGAATACAAAGTGTCACACTACATTCTTCTTCTGCTTGTGCCGTCTTCTAACGAAGGTTGGCGATCACTTCTTTAAACGCTTCTCGATCTTTTGCAACGTGAAATATCTGTTCAACACTGACGTTAGTCCAATCTCTGATATTCCTCAGCCAAAATTTCTTCTTTCTTCCCAAGCCTTTTCTTCCCTCTACTCTACCTTGCATGATGACTTGTAGCAGAGAGTATTTATCGTTTCGGAGTATGTGGCCCAGATACGATGTTTTTCTTATTTTAATTGTGTTCATAAGCTTTCTGCCATGTCCAACTCGTCTTAACACTTCCTCATTTGAGACTTTTGCAGTCCAAGGAATCTTCAAAATACGCTTATATAGCCACATTTCGAATGCCTCCAATTTTTTTATAGATTGGGCTTTCAGAGTCCAAGCTTCTACCCCATATAGTAGTTGCGACCAAACATAACATTCGACGAACCTCAATCTGATGGCCATACTCAATTTCTTATTTGTAAACATCGACTTGTATTTTATAAAGACTTTTCGAGCTATTTTTATTCTGACCTTTATCTCCTGCTCTTGATCTAACTGTGAGTTTATAATTGCTCCGAGGTATTTATATTTGTCGACTCTCTCTAGGGGTTTACCCTCCAATGTCAGTTGTATGTTGTCAACAGGGTTTTTTGAGATCACCATGTATTTGGTTTTATTTATATTCATTGTTAGTCCCATCTTTTTGCTTTCTCTGTTAATGATTTCCAGGAGAGTTTGTAAATCGTCTATATTCTCTGCCATGATTGCGGTATCGTCTGCAAATCTTATGTTATTAATGATGCTCCCTCCAATCCTTACACCTTCAGTTTTTGTCCATAGTGCCTCCTGAAATATTAGTTGGGAGTACACATTAAATAATTGTGGCGACAGCACACATCCCTGTTTGACTCCTCTTTGAATTTCCACCTGGTTTGTCTCACTATCTTCCACCCGTACGACCGCTGTTTGATTGTAGTACAGATTTTTGATTAAATTAATATCCTTGGGATCTAGGTGTATGTGTTTCAATGCATGTATGAGTTTACCATGTTGAACTCTATCAAAAGCTTTTTGGAAATCTATATAACATATGAATACGTTTTTATTATATTCCCTGCATTTTTGTAATAGTACCGTCATTGCGCACAGTGCTTCTCTTGTTCCCATTCCACATCTAAATCCAAACTGTGTATTGTCTAATTGTTCTTCACATTTTTTATATATACGCTGCTGAATAACTTTGAGTAGTATTTTAAAGTGTGGCTCATAAGGCTAATTAATCGGTACTCATCGCAAGATTTAGGATTATTTTTCTTGGGTAAGGGTAAAAAGATAGATTTTAACCATTCATCCGGGATTTGACCATCGTGGTATATTTTATTAAATAATTTAGTTAGACACTCTATATTTTCATCATTCAGGATTTTTAATATCTCTACAGGAATTTCATCGGGACCTGGCGCTTTACCACTTTTTGAGATTTTAATTGCCTGTTTAACCTCTGATCTCAAAATTTTTAGATTTTCATTAGTTGGTAATGTATCATTTATTTCTTCCCTATTATCTGCGAATAAGTCCTTGATGTATTTCTCCCAAGTTTGTTGTTTTTCTACTGCTGATAATTGGATCCCTGAGTTTCGTATAACTTGTGGTATTCTCTTCCGATTATTTCCTGTAATTTCTTTCAGTTTCTTATGTAGCCCATGTGTGTCGTGTTTCATATTAAGTTCTTCTACTTCTCTACAATTTTCTACCATCTAGTGTTCTTTAGCTGCCTTGATCTGCGTTTCTACTAGTTTCTTCATTTGCTTGTACTTCTCTTTATTTGTATTTTTGTATTTTCGTTTTTCTTCTATGAGGTTTATAATATCTGGTGTCATCCAGTCTTTTTTGGCAATTGGTTTTTTTTACCCACAAACGTTTTACCAGTGTTAAGTACTGCCGATTTCATTTCGTTGCAGGCACTATTAATATCTTTTTTGACGCCTCTGCGAATGCTGGTGCAACTGCTTCATTTATTTGTTGTTGACATTTTTCACCCTCAAGCTTTGACAAATCTAGTCTCTGAATTTTACTTTTTTCTGTTGTTTTCTCAGTTTAATATTAACGTTGGCAAGAAGTAGATTGTGGTCGGAGTCTGCATCCCTCTAGGATATGTTTTAACGCTTTTAATTCCATTTCTAAATCTTTTGTTGACAAGAATGTAATCGATTTGGTTTCTTATCAGATTATTATTGTTGTCTCCTGGTGCACTCCAAGTATAGAGTCTTCTTGGTGGTAATTGATAAAAGGTGTTTGTGATGACTAGTTCTTTCTCTTGACAATATTGTACTAATTGGTCTCCTCTTTCATTTCTGATTCCTAAACCATACTATATTACTCGACATCAATATCATTGCTAGTGCAATAAAGCCTGCCTAC
The DNA here is from genome assembly GCA_918026665.1 of Diabrotica balteata. NCBI lineage: Eukaryota > Metazoa > Arthropoda > Insecta > Coleoptera > Chrysomelidae > Diabrotica > Diabrotica balteata. The sequence goes on from OU898276.1 coordinate 2,665,543, forward strand.
CGACACCGACTGAGTTTTTTCGGGAATTCAACTAGTATGTACAAAGCCACCTCAACTCGATTAACTTCACTTCGACACTTCGTCTGAAGAACTTTGATCGAGTGTGTAAACGGCGTTTAAAATCTTGTCGAATATTATGTTGTTTTAGTCATACCATAAAATACTATAAGAATAATTTATATAACTACATCCTTTTCAGTTCAATTTTTGACGGTGCCAATCAAGGCACGTTCCGGATATGTCACTGACACTAACTGCCAAAACAAACAGTCAACGCCGTCAAAAAAATTCTAATCAATCGTTACTGTAAACAAGTTTGGATAAAAAATCAATTTATCTTCCGATATCAAGGCTGGTTGCTGGTAAAACAAAGCGTGATATGCTTTATTACAAACTGCTTGACCACACCGAGACGTGTACTGTTGCTTTCGATTTAAGACAAAACAAGAAAATGTTTTTTATTTATTATTTTTCATTATATTTCTGAGAAATTCTAGGTATTGGATTTCTGTTCCACTTGAGTACATGATGCGCGATTAGGTACAAGCATATCCGACAGAGGCGTACTTTGGAAATCGTTGTGAGGTGCAAATAATTCTAAAAATTACAACTTTCCTTGAACGTTTATTAATTCTATGCGATGTTTGGTGTATTCTACAAACATAAAACACTCAAAGCACATCTTAATAGTGGAATTAGGACAAAGATAATATAAAATATACACCAAGGAGCAATATTGCTTTTACAGAAGTTTTAACAAAATGGGTAAAAACGCAGGAATCAGAAAAATTTAGAAGACTTAGATTTAGATGACTTCTTCTAATGGTGTATGCGGAATGGCTGTGTTGAGATCTTTTTATATCTTGCTCTCAGATTCTTCTTCTTCTTCTTGAGCCTTAATTTATCCATTGTTGGACATAGGCCTCCTCCAATTGCTTCCACGCTTCCCTATCTTTTGCAATTCTCATCCACTGCTTTCATGCTACAGCTGTTATATCGTCTATCCATCTCTTTTTGGGTCTCCCCACGCTTCTTTTTGTTTCTCGAGGTCTCCAGAATGTCACTTTATGATACCATCTGTTGGTGTCTTTCGGTGTTAGAAATTTTGTCTCTGAGGCTTATATTAACATATTTAACGTTGAGTTACTCTTAATTCTTCTGCCATTTTTTTTGTTATTGTCATAGTTTCCAATCAAGTTGCAACTGGTAGTATATAAGTATCATAAGTTTTTCGTTTTAAGTTTATTGTTATTTTTCTGTCTTTTATAATGATGCTCAACTTAGCAAAAGCAGCTCATGACAAATGTGTCCTTCTTTTAATTTCTAGGGTTTGATTTTCGTTTTCGTTTCTGCTCTCAGGTTAGCAAGCCAGAATAGTGTTCTTCATCCTAGGGCCCCTTTTTTCTTAAATTTTACCTTGCAAAATGCATTGAAGTAGCTCGTATCTGCCTTGATTTCTCATTATATGTCCCAAGTACTGCAGCTTACGGACCTTCACAATGTTGATCAAATCGGCGGTTATATTCATCTTCCGTACTACTTCTTCATTGGTATAGAATAGAATAGAAATATGCTTTATTGTCACTGAAAATTATTGAACAATTTTATGGACAAAGCTAAAAAATAAATCAGTCAAATAGTACAAAAAGTATAAAACAAAAACAAATATAGTAAAAAACAGAATAACACAATTTTAAATTAGTAAAATTATTGTATAACCTACATAATTTGTACAGACAACAACAAATGAGACAAATTGTAGCCACTGCTTGAGACACCCAAATGTAATTATAAACAATACTAATTTTGTTTCTTTGTTATACATTAAGAAACTCGTCAACTGAATAATATGGTCTTTCTGAGAGATAGATTTTTGTCACCTTACGAAACTTAATGAAGGATGTTGCGGATTTAATTTCTCTTGGAAGGTGATTATAAAGTTTCTTTGCACGATATAGAATAGAATTCTTTACTAGCTGAGTGGACGGGATCGGCAAATAAACGTTACAATCCGAATTTCTAATGGAGTAGCCATGGTCAGGTCTATCGGGAAAAATGTTTAGATGCTTTCGAATCAAACAAACCGTTTCCAAAATAAATAAAGAGGGAAGCGTCAAAATTCCGTGATTTTTGAAGTAGGTCTTGCAATGAGTTGTTTGTTTGAGACCAAATAGATAACGGATTGCTCTTTTTTGCAACTTAAAAATAGTATCAAATTGGGCCGCTGTACTAGAACCCCAAAATGGAAGCCCATATCGAAGATGGGACTCGAACAATGAGAAATATGCCATTTTGGCAGAAGATAAATTTAGTTCCTTCGAAACAGATCTTATTGCAAAGCAAGCTGAGGCTAGTTTCTTCCTTAAGGAGTCAGTATGCAAGGACCATTTGAGATCACTGTCAATGAGAATACCTAGAAATTTCACGGAATTTACGATATTGATTTGGCTCTCATTCAAAAGCAAGGGTTGCATGACTCCTTTATAAGATAATGCTACAGTCTTATCCACGTTAAAGCTAAGTAAGTTGGAGTCTGACCAAGCCTTGATTATAAGTAAATCAGCGGTTATAATTGAATGAAGCGTTGAAATATCAGAGCTGCTCCAAGTAATACTGGTATCATCAGCAAATAGAAAAATTTTCCCTTTAATTTTCAAGTAAGTGATGTCATTAATGAAAAGTAAAAAAAGAATGGGACCTAATACTGAACCTTGCGGTACTCCACACTCAATATCTTTACAACTAGAGTCGGTGTCATTTATTCTAACCAATTGTTTCCTACCTACCAAGTAAGTTTTGAACCAGTTCAAAGACACACCCCGAATTCCGTAGAAAGTTAATTTTTTTAATAGAATGTCGTGATTTACGCAGTCAAAGGCTTTGGAATAGTCGCAGAAAACGGTGGCGGAGGAGAGGTTACTGTTTAGTGATAGATATACATCATGTAACACAGAAAATATGGCATCACTAGTGCATTTATTAGACAAAAAGCCGAACTGATTTTGCGATAAAATATTATATTTAAGGAGAAAGGGCATAAGTCGAACTTTTATAAGTCTTTCAATAATTTTTGATAGTGCTGGTAACAAGGCAATAGGTCTATAGTTGCAGGCATCAGATTTTTCTCCACCTTTATGAAGAGGAATGACGATGGCAGTCTTTAGGCAGTTAGGGAATGTACCTTTTTCAAGGGAATCATTTACTAGCGAGACCATGACCTCCAAAACATTATGCGGTAGATTTGAGAAAATTTTAATAGATAATCCATCTGTACTACAGGACGATGTGCTTTTTATACTACGAATTGTTGAAATGAGTTCCGTCTTATCAACTGGTCTTAAAAAGAAGGTATCAGCAATGTTTTTTGAATTAGAGAGATAGGAAACTGGATCTTGTTGTGGCGAAATAGTTGAGGTTATATTTTTACTCACATTAACAAAGTAATCATTTAGATTTTCGGGGTTAGGAAAAGAAAAGGTTTGATCCGCTGTACTGGTTTTATTTCGAAAATCGTTTATTATTGACCAAGTTTCTTTTGAAATATTTTTGGAGCTTGTTAAGCGATTATGAAAGTAGGATTTTTTGGCTACTTTGAGTAGTTTTATATAGCATTTTTTGTACTTGTTGATATAATCAGAGATGGGGATACTGTCATTAAATTTTTTAATATATAGCAGAGAACGCATATTTTTCGCAGATATGCGAATGCCTTTGGTAATCCAAGGTTTGTTATGTTTTGGCCTGATGTTTAATAGAGGAAATGCTTTATTAAAAATAGATACAAGTCTATTTAGAAAATCACTAACATTACAGTCAATGTCCCCAGAAGAAAAACTCCAGTCAGAAGTCAAGCATGAATTATAGAATTTACGAAAGTTTTGAGTGGAAAAAATCCTACCTAATCGTCGGGTTTTTGAGTGAGGTGTTTGTAAACTGCTAAACTTGGTATATACCGCTTCATGATCAGAAAGCCCTCCACCAATAACTGTAGAATAAACGTCAGCGGGTGGAAAATCGGAAACCACATAATCAATTGTCGAGGATGATGTTTTTGAGATTCTTGTTGGAGAATTAACGTGCATTGTGAGACCACATGATTCAAAAATAGTTACTAAAGACAGTTGGGTCGCACAAACAGCAGCGTAGTCAATATTAAAATCACCACATAAAATTTTTCTGCTTTTAATGGGCAGAATATCTAACAAATTTAGCAGGCTCTGAAAAAATAGTTTAGTATCAGAGCTAGGTGATCTATAAATGCAAATAATGCATAGATTAAATTTCTTATTATAAATCAAAGAAAATTCGAAGTAGTTTTCACCCAGCAAATAGTCATATTTGCAAACTGAAGAAAAATCATTGTTATTTGAAAGAATCAGAGTGCCACCATGAGCTGAACTTGGACGATCATACCTAGCAATTGTGGTATATTTGTGAATGAAAATTGGCTCATTAACTTCAAGCCAGTGTTCCGTCACTGCAACTAACTGAAGAAACCCTAATTCTTCCAGAAACAAAAATAATTCGTCTGTCTTATTTCTAATCGATCGAATATTAATAAGAACCATGCCAAAGTTGCTAGCAGTTAAATTTGAGGATTCTAGACCCTCAGAACACGTCGAAACATTTAAAAATTTTGTCTTGGAGAAGCGGTGGAAAAGTAATTTTAATGACATTCCCTTGATCTTTGCAGATGGATAATTCTTTCAGCAGCGATAAAGGACCTAAACGCAGCTAGATCTTTGTATCTTCATCATCAATCTTCATCATCATCTTCATCAGTACCATAGCTCAAACGCCTGAAGTTTTGATAAAGTTTCCACCTTCAATGTCCACGTTTCTACTCCATACATAAGCAATAAGTACACGTAACCTTTAAGGAGAATTATTTTAGTTTCTAGGGTGAGGCATTTTAACAAAGAGCTTATAGTCAAGAATGCACTTTTTGCCTTTTATAAGTTTATAAGTTTTGCAGCCCTTCTATGCTATTGGAAAACACTATTATATCATCTGCATACCGCAGGTTATTGAGCTTGACTCCATTTAAGTGTGTTATGTTCTCAGTTAATTAAAGAGATTTGTTATTAACTATTATCACCGTCTGAGGAGGACATGGGTTCAGAAAAGGATAGTAAATTTATAAATAGGCTTAATAGAACCAATTTATAAAGATGCACAAGAATTTTTTTATATTAACGAAAGGTATTTGCTACAAATAGTTTTCCTAGGATTTACTTTTGGTGGAAACTTCTAGTCTACTAGACCTGTACACAATACCGTAATTTATTTCACGTCTAAGTTGTAAAAATGCCTACTTACAACTCCAACGTGACATTTAAGTCCTTCGCTAAATAAAATTCACCACACAAGCAGATAAAATTAGAAAACCCTTGTTGTATGATTGATTGCACGAAAGGAAAAACATAAAGTTCAAATATAAGCAATAAGTGACCTTAAAGTGACAGCTCGCGTGTCGATAATACAAGATATAAATCATGGCTTGTATTTATGAACGCTCGACAACGTACCAACCTAGTAGTTCATTTAAATGGCAGTTAAACAAAGCATAAATCGGCACTTGATCCTCATAGTTGGTGAAAAAACCAATATTTCTTGTAAAGTATAAAATATGGCTTAGGTTCAATCGAGTTCAGAACATTCTAAGATATTTATATTGAAGATGTGGTCTACTACATAATGATCTCTTAGCTTTTTCAGCCTGAAACGATTTTTAATCACACTTTTCTTATTCAAGGATATAATTATGTTTTTCGACAGCTTTATTTTATTTTATTTACTGCTTTATATTTATTATTTTATTCAGATCCTTATTATATGCAAATGTAGCCACATTCTTTTGTTCTGAGCTCTTTGCAGCAAAGTTTTACAATATTTTTGATCACCTCTCCATTCGCATTACGTGTACACATCATTTAAGCTTGTTTTTCTTTACGCTAGGACGACAAATTCAGAATCTTCGGGTAATACTCCTGTGGCTTTTCTTCCGTATATTCGAAATGTCACTGATAGGATTGGCAAAATTCTTCGCAAAGAAGGTATCAGGACTACTTTTCGGCCACCCAAGAAAATCTCACAATATCTACCCTCTCCTAAGGACCCATTACCGCCCCTATCTTCCTGTGGTGTCTATTCTATTCCTTGTTCATGTGGACATGTGTATATTGGCATTCTGCAGTTGCAGAACACTGCCAAGAAACCGGTCATTCCATATTGTTCGAAAAAACCCACATTATTTCTAAGAGCCCCTTCTTTTATTCCAGGAAAATCCGCGAATCTCTAGAGATCCGAAAAAATCCACATAATATCAATCGAGAGGAAGGATACTACTTGTCTCCCATCTGAAATCCCAGTCTAGAGCCGCCGTCCGGTCCCGCTACCACGATTCAGCCACATGATTGGCCAGCGCGCGCTTCTTGACGTTCGCGCCACGGAGTGTGCCGATACGTCCCGACACGACAGGTCGCCGCGACTATAAATAAAGCGGTAGCGGAGTAATCGTCGGATTCACTCCCTGCCTCTCGACACGTTAGTGTTCTGAGCTGTTGGACGTGAATCCCTGTCCTGGCATTTGGTTTTCACCTCTGGCTGCGTTGAGTAGTTGAGTTACTGTGACCAAATGCCCATCTTGGTAGTTAGTATTGGCCTCTGGTTGCGTTGAGTAACTGAGTTACCGTTGCTAACTACCCATCTTCCTGTCTTTTGTATTCTTTTTCTTTGTTCTCCTGAAGAAGCATACAATTGTAGCGAAACGTCGAGATGAACCCACTTTTGGGTCACTCACAAATGACACGGTCCAAACCCGGAAGACGAATAAACTATGATTGTTTTTCTTTTTTTTTTAACACGCTTATTACCATTAATCATTATCTTTGCCTTTACTTTTATAGAGAATAGTTTTCCAATTATATTTCTTGATAAATCTTTATCTTAAATCATACCAATATTAATATCCTTTACAGTTATGTCTAAGGGTCTCCTACGAACTTTTCTTTGGTCTTCTTCTATTGCTACCAGAAACTTAAACATGCCCTAATCATAGTCACAAATAGGTACTCTTTCATTTTGACATCAATTGGTGCCATCCCTACATTGACCTTAATATGTATATCCATTTTGTTCCAAGAGTATCATCCGGTCCAATTACTTTACGTTTCTTTACTTTTTGAAGTTTTTGCGCAATTTTCTCGTTTATTATCAAATAAAATCTACTGCTGATATACATAGACAAGCTTGAGAGTCCTACCAAAACTATCGAAGTGCTAAAGTGCATAATGAGACGCAGAGTAACGAAACTAATTAAAACAAGATAGAAAACAATGAAAAATACCACATTGAAAACAAAAATCACCGGAAAGAAAATAAAACATAAAACAATAACAACAACATACAAAAACAGAGAGTTCGTAGCTCTATAAAATCGTGGACAAGCCTAATCACGCTGAATGCTCAGGTAATTTGATTATATTTATATACATACACTATTTATGGTTAGGCTAGAATTACGCCTGAGAATGCTTCGATGTTACGTGTTTTCTACTCTTCTTTATGGCCTGGAAGTGTGGACACTAAAACAAGTCCATCTGAATAAGTTGGCCGCCTTTGAATTTTGGTGTTGCAGAAGAATCCTACGAATATCCTGGATTCAAGGAGTGTCAGACGTGGAAGTAACTAGAAGGATAGGAAATGGGGCGGAAATAATATTAACTATTAAAAGACAAAAACTTGAGTACTTAAGGGCAAAATCCGAGGAAAGCAAAATGTGGGAAGACAAAGAATATCCTGGCCTAAGAACTTAAGGGAATGGTTTGAATGCAGTCGTGCAGAACTTTTTAGAGCGGCAGCCAACAGAGTCTGCATAACCATAATGATTTCCAACCTTCTATAGAAGATGGAATTTAAAGAAGAAGAAGACTCTTTGTAATTTTATGATTCTAAAAAAAATTAAAAAAAAAACACACAAAAATCGGCGTCGGCTACCAAAAAAATTACAAAATGACTAACAAAAACTGACAAAACCCACAAAAAATATCAACAAAAACCATAAAAACCTGGGTAAGTAGGCCCCAGCACCTTGAGCACCATGTCTCTGAACTGGGCATATCCCAGAACGAAGACTTGAGACCCAAGTAGGCAATTTTAGATTCGCGGATAAGTCACATGAAGATAACAGGAATAAAGCGACTAACGCTAGCCTGAATTTTAATCGGATAGGGTAGCATGTTGGAGTTCTATTACACAGGACTCCCACATAAAGAGCATTTGGCTGATATTCCTGTTTCTATGGCACATCAGAGTGGTATAGGGGGAAAGGGAAGTTCTGGAGCATTGGAGCAGGGTAAAGTGACTCTGTTTGGTGACTGTTTTCAACTGGAGTCAATAGAATTCGCTCCAATGAATGTAATTTTTCGGGATGAACACGTCTCACAGGCTCGGTTTAATTAAATTGCTTCAGCAAATACAGAAATGGAAAATAACGTCAGGAGGCAGTTCAACATCTATAGCACGGGAATTGAGCCAGAGAGTTGAAAGCAGCTATAGCGGTATCGGTCTTGATCAGGACACTTCACATAATGAAAGCTCTGCCTGGATAAATAAGCCACTGCACTATTGGTCAGTAAAAGCTAGGAGTTAATTTACTAACAACAAAAGACATCCAAAAGAAAGAAAGAATTGATCATGTTATACAACAGGTTGTTATTAAAAAAATTGGATAAATTTGCATAACTTTCATTTCTAATGGAAAGCCTATGCCCAGAATAGCAAGTTCCTTAAAAAATCGTTCTCAAAAACAAACAAAGACATACGAAAATGCAAACAGAGACATACGATCAGAATTCATTGAATTGAACATGACAAATATCGTAGAAGCGATAAGATCTTTTAAACTTAAAAAAGCGCCAGGCCCAGGAAACATCTCACCAGAATTTATTAAATACGGCTCAGCTAAACTGTGGGAAATGCTCAAAGATCTGTTCCAACGATGCCTGAATGGAGAAGAGACCCCGTTAGAATGGCGTGAGGCCTATATAACCCCAATATAAAAAAAGGAGCACGAAACAATGTCAGAAACTATAGAGGAATTGCTGTCATCCCCACTATAGGACGACTGTACTCCCGAATATTTAGAAACCTCATAGAAGAAGACATTCATATGAAACAACCAGAAGAACAATGCGGATTCAGAGCTGGAAGATCGACTGTAGATAATCTATTTACACTTAAAATATTAATCGAAAAGCAACAACAAAGAAACACATATAGCCCTGATAGATCTTGAAAAGGCATATGATAACGTGCCGATAAATAATTTATGGAGTGAAATGCAAAACATGGAAATAAAACCTTCGTTAATAATAGCAACTCAAAAGTGGTATGTAAACAACACCGCATAAATTAAAATAGGTGGCAAACTTAGTGAGGAATTCAACACTACGAAAGGGCTACGACAGGGATGTTGTTTATCAATTACGCTGTTTAAAATATATCTGGATCGATCTCTACAAAAGTGGCAAAGACAATGCAGAAATATGGGAATACAAATAGACGAGGATATTCTCTATACACTATTCTTCGCTGATGACCAACTGGTGGTAGAAGAAGATATTAACGATCTCAGCTATATGGTTAGGAAACTACAAACAGCGTACGAAGAATGTAGACTGACAATGAACTTACAAAAATGTGAATATTTCTCAGTGGGGAAAAATACAGTCGAAGACCTGACATTGGAGAGTGACAAAATCAAAGGAACAAATAGAGTAAAATACCTAGGAGTAGTGTTTACAAAAGACGGAAATAGCCATGAAGAAATAAATACAAGAATAAACAAAGGCAGAAACATTACCAAATGCCTAAACTCCATTCTCTGGGATAAAAAAATCACAAGAACGACAAAAAAACGAATATATAAGACGATGGTTGAGCCGGTGGTAACATACGGAGCAGAGATATGGGACACTAGTAAAAGAAACAGGAAAAAATTACAAGCTACCGAGATGGATTTTATGAGAAGAAGCTGTAGATTGACAAGGATGGACAGAATCCGCAATGAAGAAATAAAACGTAGAATGGAGCAAGAAAAAGACATTATAGATGAAGTCCAGAAAAAACAACTAACTTGGTTCGGTCATGTAAACAGAATGGCAGACGAGAGGTGGCCAAAGAAAATATTAAAATTGATCCCAACCGAAAGAAGGAAAAGAGGGCGACCAAGAAGAAGCTGGCCAGATGACGTGAATGAAGCCATGGAAGGAAGACAGCTAAATGAAGCCGACACCCGAGATAGGAAACGATGGTAACTAGGGACAGGAAAACAACGACAGTTGTAAACAACCTGTACTATATAAAAACAAACAAAAAAGGCGAATTTTGCTCTTTGTAGAACGAGTATTTATGGTCTTTGTAGAATCTCATAAATTGCGGGAATCGCTTTTAACGTTGAGCACACAGAACACGCATTTTCTCATTTGCACTATACTAGTATGAAGAGATACAATTCATATACATTTTCTTCCTACCTATACCAAGTAATAGTTCATTTATATTATCGTAACGATTAAGCAAAAGCCAGACAATTTTTAAATTGTTAATTACACAGCTTACATACTCATTATACCATTGATTTCTTCGACAAGTTGTCAATATCTACCTGGTCAAAAAAGTGGTCACCTCTAAGTTGCGTGAAAATTATAACATGTTCTCGATGTATCAAAATCAAGTTTCTGCAATATATTCTTAACTCGCAACAATCCTGCTGCAATTTATTTTAGTATCGTCGATTATGATAATTCTGGATTTGATTTATATCAGTTTTAGATCTTCCAAGATATATAGATATTCACATTAGGTTATGCTGGGCAATATATCAAGAGAGTTAGTTCTATAAAAAGCACTGGTAAGGTAAGACTGAGTTTCTTACAGTAAAGCAACAATGTATCTTTTATTGAGTAAATACTTTATATCTTAGCTCAGCTAATATCTTTGTTGGGTGAATATTTTGTAACTATTTTTATTCATATTTCTAAAAATCTCCAACATTGAAGTTAAACGCTTCTGTTGTAATAGTTATATTTAATTAAAAATTTAATTTTGCGGATTGCGTTTAAAACGTTTCGGACTTGTCAGTCTATCTTCACTTAACCTAAAAGTAAGAAATACCATAAATTAATAAAAACGTAGGATAAAATTTTGACTGTGATATGAAAACATGTAATTTGTTACTAACTTTTTGAGTAATTGCTGAAAAGCCTCAAAACCAAACAGTGGATGGGTTTAAATGGATAAATCATATTTAAACGAATGACATTCGGAATGTCATTGTCAGGTTAAACAGTAAATTTTTACTTTGTTCTTTTCTTGACGAGCTTTCACACTGGCTGGTATCTTAGATTTTAACGACTTGGTAATTTTTGCCAAATCGGGATTGTTATCACCATTGTGGCTTTTCAATTCCTTCAAAATATTTATCAAGAAGTGGAACCTTTACTGTTGTTAACATAGTTTGATCATTATATAAATACATATAATCATAAAGAAATATGCTAATCTGATATATTTTAAAAATGTGCTTTAAATAAGCATTTTCTTCAGTTGGGTGCCTTTCTTCATCTATTAAGATTTCTATGGTTCCATAAAGCATCAAGAATATGTCTCTAACTCAGGAGATGATGACAGCTATACATGTTATTTGTATCAGAGTTTGAAATTATTTTGACAATGTTTTAACCATTTCCATTATAGAGCTAGAGCTTAAAGCTAGATGCTTTAAGCATGAAGGACCTCTATTATCTCTAATTGTTGATTAACTCTTTCTCTCCTTTAACCCTCCCCTTCTTCTTCAGTCATTTCTTTTACTTTTATTCTTATCAAGACTCTGAGGAGCTCAGCCTCTTCAATTTTAAATTTAATCACATAGGTTATAACTTTAATTTCTTCAGCCGGTAGATTTCTAACCCCTTTTTCAATTTATTAAACTTACTTTTATAAACTTTTTCACCATACGAGCAGTCTTAAACAAAGTCATTTAAATACGAGGTCTTATATTAGCTTCAAATATTTACTATTCAATTTTACCTGTCCTAGATATGATAAACATAAAAGGATAATTTCATATATCTAAGCTAATCTAACATAAAATACACTTTTAGACCACCTTCCATACGACAAAGAGTAACATAGGTTGCCTAATGCACATGTCATTCTCTTAAACATGACTTTAACACCATCGGTAATTTCACATCTTTTATACCCTAAATTAATAAATAAAAATTTTTAAATCCCAACACCTGGATTGCTGTTATTATTTTTTAACATCATCAAAATTTTTGAATCTTTTGGCTGTAGTAGTACTATGTATAACTAATATAGTTTCATGTTACATTGACATTTTGTTTTCGACACCGTTCATAGGTATCTTGTCAATCAGTTACCAGCTCTAGTCCGTTTGAAGAGGTTTACTCACCGGACACTGGAACTCACTTCAACCATGGGTGTATGTTACCTGAAGTCAAATTTAATTTAATATTTAACATCACAGATTTATAACAACATTATGTACAATCTTTTACAACTACATGTAATTTAAAGGGTTTTTACCCTGATATTTTGGTGGCTCAGGCATTTTAACCTAGTAAGTATAACCATTTTTGCTTTTTAACCCTAGTCAAAATTTTAAACCACGTTTGCTTTAACTAAATGGTTTATACTTATTTTAGGCATTTTTAAACCTGATGATGAAATGTTTATTCCGAAAACGTTTTTTTTTATGTAGCCCTTTTAAGGGTTTTTTAAATATACCCATTTACGAAGATTAACCTCTTTTTTTTTTCATTTCCATTATCTTTTTATGTTTTCCATATTTCTGCTTTTTCTTGTTCCTTATTTTTTAATTAATATCTTCCATGTGCTGTAGTGTCTTCTCTTTTTTAGGCAGCCTAATTATATTTTTATAAAAAATTTTGTGTATTAGGAAATGTTTATTTGCAATTATAAATTTTGATGTACATATATATAGTAATTTGATCCTTATTGGTTGTGGTATTATACTGTGTTTCTTCATGGGACTTAAGATACAACCACTCACAACCACTATATTTTCTAAACCAATCAGGATGCACAAATATCCCTCTTATTTCAGCCGTTTCTATCAATTAAATTGGGATGTTCTGGAATGGAATGTTTGAAAACCCACGGTTACTAAAAACCTTATCAATCAAACATTTGTTAATAAAAGGTTTTAAAATTGTAATTTCACCAATGAAAAAGTACTGCGGAGGATGAACACAACACGGGATTTAGTCAACATCGTGAAGGGCCGTAAGTTGCAGTACTTGGGACATATAATGAGAAATCAAGGCAAAGATGACCTACTCCAAGGCATTTTTCGAGGTAAAATTGAAGAAAAAAGGACACCAGGAAGAGAAGAATATTCTGGCTTTCTAACCTGAATGGTATAGAAATACCTCAATACAGCTATTCCGTATAGCAACCAACAAAGTCATTAGAGCCAGAATGATCGCCAACGTTCTTGTTTTTGTGTTCCTGTGTTTCTCGTAAGAAAATTTTTTTCTTGCAAACACCTTCTTTATCCGCTTTTGTATCCAATATTTAATATCTTTTGTATTTCCTGTGAATATGTCAGTTCCACTTTGCATCTTACTTCCATGTCTAGCACTGTAAATCAAAAAAATATAAACATCATTACCATTTTCGTCTTTATCTTCTACCAAAACTTTATCTCCTACTCCTTCTCTGGTTTACATCATAATGCAAGGAAGAGTAAAGGGAAAAATAGGCTTGGGAAAAAAGAAGAATACTTAGCTGAGCAATATCAGACATTAAACTAACCTGATTATTGAACAAGAAAAATGGCAGAACAATTATTAAGAGTAACTCAACGGGCCATGTTAAATATAAGCCTTAGAGACAAAATTCCTAACACCGAAATACGTCGAAGAACTAAAGTAACCGACATCATGGAAAAATAGTGACATTGAGATGGCAATGGGTAGCACATGTAGCAAGACAAGACACCAACAGATGGTCTCATAAAGTGACATTCTGGAGACCTCAAGAAACAAAAAGAAGCGTGGGAAGACCTAAAAAGAGATGGATGTCCAACATTGGATAAATGAAGGCTAAAGAAGAAGAAGAAGATTATTGAACAGACATTTTACGTTGGAAAAAAAAGGGAAGCGTTCAAAGAAGTTATCGCTAACCTTCATTAGAAGACGGCACAATAAGCAGAAGAATACATCCATATAAGTATTTTTATTTATGCTAATAATAGGCAAATAATAATATTCCTATTTAATATAATAATAAATATTTTATAATAGTGATATAAAATATACTACCATATTCGTCTAATTAACTATTTGGACATCATTAGAACTAAATAGCTGCATTGACTTTCTGAATGTTGTTTAATATGTCTAGATTTTATATTTATTTACATTTTTATAGTCTAATACACATTCCCAACTAATAAGATTCAAATCAATTTTATGTTCTTGTTTTCTTTCAACAAAAATCATAAAATCTATTCCTCTTTAACCCAATAACCTTCGACCTTTGCAATCTTTGCTAATTAATGATTCTAAAAATAAATATGATCTAATTTATTGAGTTATCGAAGTGAATACTGAAGACTAATTTAACAGCTAAGATCTAGATAGAGGCCAGCTATTTCTCTGCCTCCACGCATTTATATTATCCTCCATATTTATCCTCCACCATTTTTCTGTAGCGATCTTTATCTTTTGTTTTACTAATTTCTGTTTTTTCTTGTATTTCTCCTTATTTTTTCTTTGTTATCTGTGTGTTATAACACATTACTTTGAGATACTCCTGCAATGATTAATTTATATTTAAGAATGATTTTTCTTTTTGAACCCTAAAAGCTCTATTTAACTAACATGAAGTCAATCTGTTTATATTTTTTGCCCCAAACTATTGTTAATTTATATTTAAGTCCATCACACACACTTTGGATCATTTTACATATCGGTTATTCTCTAAACTTGATCTATAGTGTACTGACTGAAGTACACCCAGAACTATACAGGTGTTGCCATTCTGGTCTCACCAAGATTACAAAAGTCAGTTGTCGAATTTAAAGCTGTGAACGATAGGATTGTACTCACTAAACTTAATGGCAAACCACATAAACTTAATATCATATAAGTTTACGCGCCAACCAGCACATCAGATGACTTAAAAATCGAGGAGTTCTACGAAAAACTGGAGACCACAATCGCTAACATACCAAATAAAGAACTTACTATAATATGTGGCGACTTTAATGCAAAAGTTGGCAACACTACACAAAATGACGACTTAAAGAATGTACTGGGAAAGTTTGGCATAGGGCAGAGAAACGAAAGAGGAGACCGTTTAATCGAATTTGCTATCACAAACAACTACTCTATCATGAATACTCGATTTAAACAACATGTACGTCGACTTATACTTGGAAAAGTCCTGGAGATAGATTTAGAAATCAAATAGATTACGTCCTCACCAATATTAGCTGGAGATCGTCCATTCAAACAGTCAGATCAAATCCAGGGGCGATATGCGGATCCGATCATACTCTCCTCGTAGCTAAAGTAATGCTTAAACTTAAAGCACCCAACAAACAAAGAGAGATAAAGAGGATAGAACTAAGAAATAAAGAAGACCTTCTACAGAAAATACAGAAAAGTATGCCCTCTATCGTAACGGAACATCACAAGAAATATGGGAGACTGTTAAACATTGCGTAACAACACCAGAGGATCGCTCAAAGAAAAATAATCCGGTGAAACGGAAACACTGGATAACAGATGAAACTCTTAAAATAATTGAGAATAGAAGAAATCTTTGTAAAAGTGGTGTACATAGTGAAAGGGAAAAAGCTAGTTTAAGAAACCTCAATAAAGAAATAAAACGAAGATGTAAGGCCGACAAAAACAGTACTATCAAAGTATATGCAAAGAAATTGAGAGACATGGTCAGAATAATCAGCCAAGAGATCTATTTAGAAAAATTCGCTACCTGACAAGGGACTTCAGAGCCAGAACTTGGGCCATTGAAAATAACACTGGAACCCTGAGAAAAAACAGAGAAGACATAGCAGAGACATGGAGATCGTATTGCAGGGACCTATATAAAGATGATCAACGCCAAGAGCTTGTTAGCCAAATCTCTGACGAGGTGAAAGAAGAATCTGATATACTCGAAAATGAAGTAAGACAGGCTATCAACAAGCTCAAATATAACAAAGCACCAGGTCCAGATATGATAACAGCAGAAATGCTTAAAGCCACAGAAGAAACCGGCGTAAAGTTACTTCATCTACTCTGTAACCAAATATGGTATTCCAAACAATGGCCTGAAGACTGGACAAAATCTACAATAACGACCATACATAAAAAAGCAGCTTCCATAAATGCGACAATTATAGAACTATCTCTCTTATATCCCATGCCAGCAAGATAATGCTACATATAATCAATGAGAGACTGAAAACATTCCTTCAAAGAGAAATTCCACAAGAGCAAACTGGATTTAAAAAAGGTAGAGGCACTGGAGAACACCTGCTAAATATAAGACAGATAATCGAGAAATCTCGGGAATTCAACATCCCACTATACATCTGTTTTATAGATTACCGTAAAGCGTTCGACAGGGTCAAGTGGAGACACTTATGGCGAATACTAAAAGAAGTAGGCGTACCACAACATCTAATTACGCTTATAACTGAACTATATGAACACACTACTGGATTAGTTGAAGCACTTGACACACTTTCGAACGAGTTTCATCCAGAACGGGGTGTCAGACAAGGATGTATACTATCTCCACAATTATTCAACATACATGGGGAGTATATTATGCGAAGAGCACTTGAAGGATGGGAAAAGGGCATCTCAATAAATGGTTTAACAACCTACGTTTCGCAGATGACACAGCCCTTCTTGTAAATAGTCAAGCAGAGCTGATAGAACTTATACGACTGATCGAAAACGAAAGTCAAATATTTGGTCTGCAATTAAACATATCAAAGACAAAGATCATGATAGTGGATAGACTACACAACAATCATCCACACATAACCACAATTGACCGGTTCGAGGTTGTGAACTCATACTTATATCTGGGATCATTAATCACAAACACAGGGTCATTACAATAAGAGATTAAACGTAGAAGTGATCTAGCAAAAGTTGCCACAGCAAAAATGACCAAAATATGGAAGGACTGTCAAATTTCAAGAGCGATAAAGATGAGGTTGATCAACTGCTTAATATTCCCAATACTGACCTACAGATATGAATCTTGGACTCTGAGACAATCGGAGAGAAGAAAGATAGACGCCACTAAAATGTTTTGTTGGAGGTGAATGTTACGAATTCCTTGGACCGACCGTAGAACAAATAATTTAATTTTAAGAGAGCTAAACGTTAGCCAACGACTCTCTAGTAAAGTCCATCTCCAACAGTTAAAATATTTTGATCATGTTATGAGAGCAAACACAGAAAACATGGAAAGACTCATAATACAAGGAAAGGTAGAAGGCCGAAAATCACGAGGAAGATCCCCAACAAGATGGATAGATCAAATTACAGGAATATGCCAAAGACCTATGCATAAATTAAAAGAAATGACCAGAGACAGAGATCTCTGGAGACGGACAATACACGACATCACGTCGACCACTATACTCCCCCTGGGGGGTCAGGATTGAAGAGAGAGAGATGTTTGAGGAGTTTTGCCATATATGGAGTAGACTTTAACTGAACAAGGTATTGGTAAGATTGGTAAATTTAACAATGGTTTTCGAGCGTTATGTAAGGAGAAATAAAAATCACGTATTTGCCAAGATTAATGTTTCCTTTAATGTCATTGTCCTCTTTCTTTGTAGTGACTGATATCGTTTAACGTTCTTCTTGTACAAAGTTTACTCAGACATATGTAATGTCACTATCATTTGGCATCAATCATCATTATTGTCAGCTTTTACAGGTTGGGCCCTTTCTTTACTTCACTTCTTGTTGGATCTTCCACCATTTCTTTTGCGTTTAAGATTTTTGAAGTTATTTACCAGTTTTGGAAACTGGTCTTCGTTCATTCTGTCAAGATGGTTTTTCTAGTTGGCTTGCATGTAGTTTATATGCAATTATTATTCTTTGGTAATTCTCTCGTAATTTCTTCGGTCTCCTTTTTTAAAAAGCGATCTCATTTCCGCTATCATCCAAACATGTAGTAGTTTAAATTTCGGCAGACTGCCTCCTAATTTAAAACCTCTATGACTATTCTATCTATCTGTTTTAGTAGCTTTCCTATTTTTTGAGCAAAAAGGCCTTCATAGAGTTCCTGTATTGTTATACAATAAACGCTCTCTCGATTATAAGTTTCCTTATATTCCTCGAGATGGTCTGAGTTCGGGGCATACCACAAGGTTGTATATTACTCTTTCCATTTAGCTACTGGGATAAAATTCAAAAGTGTAGTGTCTTTTTTCATGTTTGTTAAGTGCTTTATTATTTTATATGTCATGTCATGTTCGATATTGCTGGTAAGATATTTTTCCTATCTAGATCGCTGAGCATTTCTTATGTTTTTTTTTTGGCTTCTTGTTTTAGCTTAGTTTTCATCTATTGTTATTTGCAGGTACTTTGAATACGCTATTTTTTCTTTAGAATTTGTAAATACGATGTTGCAAACAAGCTTCCTCTTCTTATAGTTCTTTTTTTGTGTTCCTAACACTTCTCAACGCGTTTTTGTATATTTTCTCTAATGATATTCCGTTTCTTCTTTGGTAAAGAAGTTTTCTGCATATTTCTGTATCTCTGATATTTTCCCGTTACTAAAATATCAAAGGTATTGTTTCTATATTCCGCCTTCATAATACAACCATCGTCATTTGCATAACCAATGGAGTTGTGTGTATTAAACTCATTATCCTAATCATCATAATTGAAAATACAAACGATATATTACTAATTTAATCTCGCGTTAACAAACGACCAGTAATCTAATTAAACAAAAAGCAAGTCGTATTTTTAACAAGCTAATGATCGCCTGGTATAACATGGCAAGTTCTTTGACCTTCAAATACCTCAAAGGCATCATGTGTGTACAAAATCGGTTTTGGTAATTATTTAGTTGGATTTCAACATCTCACCTCAAGGATAAATGATTCAAAAGTACAAATTACTTATTAATTTTTGGTCGTGATTCAACTTTTTTCCGTCTCTGTAAGGTGGTCATCAAGCAGAGTACACAAAGATTTTTTATCGGTGGGAAGAAACGATGCAGAGTGCTTTTGAATCCAGTTTAAATGTCACAAATGCATTTAGTCTTCGTTGTAGATGGGTTCAATAATAATAATAAATAATATTATGTTTGTGAAAGAGGTAATCTCATCCTATGATTTGATATTAAAGTATTTATATTATTTTGAATAAAATAGATCTCTTGTTTTTTCTGAAAACTTGATCGTTTTCGAGTTATAAGTAATTTAAAACTGAAAAGAAACGCAAAATTACAATTTTCAAGGATTAAAAACACAAGCAAAAAACACCAAGGACCTAAATTTAAGTTCAAACGTTGTAACAATAAAACACTGAAAACTTTGTTTTCAAACTTCCACAAAATTTATTTTAAATCTTATCACTACAGCAGTTTCGGCTGATAGCCTTTCTCAAGTGATCTATTTTTGGCTTGGGTTTACAAATTTATAGTCTCTAATGAAATAGGTTGAGGAGGGGAGAACTGTTTGTCTCAAGTTGGTCATTCAGGATTATATTTGTGTTTTTTAATTTGTTGATTTCCATAGATTCTAACAAAGGTAGCTTAAGGTGTTTATTTTGAATGTGAAGAATTTTAAATTTGTCATTAAAAGAATGATTATGATCTAGAAGGTGAAGTGCGTATGTCGAATCTGTTTTTCTATTTTTGAAAGCCCTTTTATGTTCTGCTATTCGTTTATCAAAGTTTCTACCAGTTTGACCGATGTAAGTTTTTGGGCAGTCGCCACATTGAAGTTTGTACACACCACTATTTAAGTGTTTTTTATTTTTGCTCTTGTTATTTTTAATATATTTGCCTAGGTTGTTATTTGTTCGGAAAGCTGGTTATATTCCTTTCTTTTTTATGTGTTTGTCAATTTTTGTTGTTATTTTGCCTGTATATGTAATCGAGCAGAAGGTACTGGTTTGTGCTATTACATGCTCTGCCAAAGCACAAGATGGTTTCTTATTTCTGCAATTACTCTTGTGAGAAATAATGCGATTTGAGAGATTTGTTTCAGTCTCACCAATATACTCAGCTTCACACTGAGTACAACCAATGCTGTATACTACATTTGTTTGATCTAATTTGTCTATAGGATATTTAGTTTTGGAATATAAAGATGAAATGGTTTTGATGTTCTTTGTTGCTATTTTTATATTGTCAATAACCTTTAGTGTTTGTATTAATTTAGGAGTTAATGATGGTATAAAAGGTAGTGAATGATAATATATGTACTAATTGTTGGATACAGTGGTTTGAGATTTAGCAAAAAATGGTGTTAAGTTATTTATATTTAATAAATTACAAAAACGCATCCTATGTAGCATATCTGGAGAATAAGAGTTTTCAATTAAAATATTTTTTAACAAATGAAGATCTTCTTGTAGATAGTCTGGATGAGAAAGTTTTAAAACACGTTCCTTTAATCCTGTTATAAGGTTCATTTTCATCTTATTTGGATGATGAGAGTAATAGCTTATAAATCTATGGATTTTCTGAACCATTTGGTTTTCAACATATTGTCTGTATTTCTTACAATTCTCATGTCAAGGAATGGTAGAGAATTATCTACCTCTTCCTCAACTGTAAATTGTATATGTTGATTGTGATTGTTGAAAATGTTGACTGTTTCAAGAATTTTGTGTTTAGGAAGTGCCAAAACTAGATCATCTACATATCTTTTGATAAATGGAATGAAAAAAGTGCAATTATTGATACAATCACTAATAACATCATCCATGGCATAGCTACTTAGAATGGGTGAAAGACTAGATCCCATAGGGCTACCAAAAATTTGTTTATAAACAACACCATTAAATATAAAAATATTAGAATCAAAAACAAAGTTGATGAGTGCTTTAAAATGTAATAAGTCAATATTAGTATGTGGCACAACATGTATACAATGCATGTGAAAGTTACGGACTGCAAATGAATCTCAAGAAAACGAAATCAATGATATTCTCAAAAAAACCACAAAATGTAAATAACCTGATCATCAATAATACAACGATAGAAAGAGTAAAAACATATAAATATTTAGGAACGTGGCTAACCGAAGATGGAGATCAAGTAAAGGAGATCAGATCTAGAATAGAAATGGCAAGAAACACGTTCATAAAATTGAAGAACTTACTTTGCAACCGTAACCTTAATCTAGAGATTCGCACAAGAATGCTACGTTGTTACGTCTTCTCTACTTTACTATATGGCATGGAAGCGTGGACAATAAAGCAGTCTGAAATCAAAAAATTAAACTCCTTTGAGATGTGGTGCTACAGGAGAATGCATAAAATATCGTGGATTGAAAAAGTAACTAATATAGAGGTATTACAAAGAATGAAGAAAGAATATGAAGTCATAAAAACTGTTAAAATTAGAAAGATTCAATATCTGGGACATTTAATGAGGGGTGAGAAGTACGTATTACTGAGGTTGATTATGCAAGGGAAGATACAAGGGAAGAGAAACCCAGGACGACGCAAAATGTCCTGGCTAAGAAATTTGAGAGAGTGGTTCGGCTGCAGCTCATTAGAATTATTCAGAAATGCGGCCAACAAAGTTAAAATAGCGATGATGATTTCCAACCTCCGCTAGGAGAAGGAACCCGAAGAAGAAGAAGCATGTGGCGAAATCTCATTCCAATGTTTTTCAACAATACTTATGATTAAATTTAAAGGTGAATTAGTAAGAAGAGATGTTACATCAAAACTAACTAAAACACAATTTTGTGGTAATTGGAAATTATTAATGAAAGAACTAAAATCAACTGAATCTTTTATGTAAAAATTGTTGTTTAAATTATAAGCATTGGTTAAGATTTTTTTTTTCTTACTCTTATATATATATATATATATAATATATATATATATATATATATATATATATATATATATATATATATATATATATATAGTTTATTCGTCTTCCGGGTTTGGACCGTGTCATTTGTGAGTGACCCAAAAGTGGGTTCATCTCGACGTTTCGCTACAATTGTATGTAGCTTCTTCAGGAGAACAAAAAAAGGAAAAAAGAAAGAAAGAAGAAAAACAAAGAACAGGAAGATGGGTAGTTAGCAACGGTAACTCAGTTACTCAACGCAACAATCCGAAGGATTCACTCCCCGCCTCTCGACGCGTTAGTGTTCTGAGCTGTTGGACGTGAATCCCTGTCCTGGCATTTGGTTTTCACCTCTGGCTGCGTTGAGTAGTTGAGTTACTGTGACCAAATGCCCATCTTGGTAGTTAGTATTCGCCTCTGGTTGCGTTGAGTAACTGAGTTACCGTTGCTAACTACCCATCTTCCTGTTCTTTGTTTTTCTTCGTTTTTCCTTTTTTTGTTCTCCTGAAGAAGCTACAGACAATTGTAGCGAAACTTCGAGATGAACCCACTTTTGGGTCACTCACAAATGACACGGTCCAAACCCGGAAGACGAATAAACTATAATTCTGACTCTGGCCGTGGAAGCCTACGATTTTATATATATATATATATATATATATATATATATATATATATATATATATATATATATATATATATATATATATTTATACTCCCATGCATTACTCCACTCTAAGCTGATTTGAAATGTTAAAAATAAGTCAATCGTAACAGCCAGATAATTAGTTCTCAAATTAGCAATGAACCCAAGGAAAATTAGAACGCTATCTACCGCCAATCACTCGGTAGTGGATAAAAAGCAATTTTTACAGCTGTGAAACTTATTTACATATAATTACATGAAGCATATTTTTGCACCTAATTATTTCCACCGATGGAAATTGGATAATGTTAATTGATTGTAAAGAATACATCATTGTTAATTGCATATTAAATCATAGTTTAGAGAAATATTTAATACACTTTCCTCCATATTGGTTCTATCTATTAATTTACTTTGTTTCCAAATTAAATCATATATGTTACATAAAAGGTCGAAGACGCTGGAATGTGTCTTACTATAGGTGCATGTGAATTGAATCCCAATCAAATGGACGTTATAAAATATGTTATTACTATTTTAAGGTTTCGAAATTCCGGTAAATTCATTATGTTCAATTTTCGTTATTCTATTATAAAACAACGAAATCTTAAATCACTCTTCACTTACTTACATGTTAATTCTCATATACATCTTCCCACAAATATGTTTTGTTCTAGTTCTAAGAGTCATCTATTAGGACTTACAGTTAGGACTTCCGTTTAACTCGCTTTACCCACTTTTTTGTTGTCGGTGGCTTTTTGTTTGCAAATATAGAATATGATTTGTTAAAAACGTGCCAAATGGTACGTTTTTAATCTTTTGTTGTAAGTTAGAAGGTCCGGCCCAAAGATCTAAATGACCTGTAATTTTTGACCGCCCAAATAGTTTTGGCTAATTTAGACCACTCCCCAACCCAACGGTATTTTTTTAAATATTTTCCAATAAATAAGCAAACTATTGTTCAAAACATTTTATCAGCAACATTGTTCAATGTTTACTCGGACCAGTTATTTAAAAAGGCACTTGAGAGACAACAATATGGAATAAAAATCAACGGGGAACTACTTAATGTGATTAGATATGCAGACGATACAGTAATTCTATCAGATAATATTGAAGGTCTTCAAATTCTGCTTGATCGTATTCACGAGGTAGGAGAGGAAATGCGCATTAAAATAAACTCAAACAAAACCAAATTTTTAGTGTTTAGTCGTGACCCACATCCCGATGCAAAGCTTCAATTAAACGGAGTCAAAGTTGAAAAAGTTCACAAAACGACATATTTGGGAACTATAATAACGGACCAACTAGATCCAGACGTAGAAATAAAACGTAGAATAGCAATGACCAAAACTACTTTTATGAAACTGAAGTCATTTCTTTGCAATTACCATCACAGTTTAGAATTTATACAAAGAATTGTTAAGTGCTATGTTTGGTCCGTATTTTTGTATAGTGCAGAAGTGTGGACGCTAAAAGTATCGATCATGAATAAAATTGAAGCACTGTAAATGTGGGTTCATAGACGAATGCTAAAGATACCTTGGCCAGCAAGAAAACTAATGAAGAAGTACTAAGGAGTATCAACAAAGATAGAGAACTGCTAAAGACTGTTAAACATCAAAAAATGTCTTATGTTGGACATATAGTAAGGGGAAGTCGATATAAAATATTACAACTGATCCTTAAAGGTAAAATAGAGGGCCATAGAGTTATAGGAAGACAACAAGTTTCTTGGTTAAACAACATTCGTGAATGGACTCAGATACCAAATGCAGGACAATTATTCCATATTGCAGAAGATCGAAAAGCCTTCGCAATGGTGATCTCCAACGTCGAATAATTCTGATATGGCACGCGAAGAAGAAGAAGGGCAACTATGGTTATACCATTCATTTTCTGTTAGAAATTGTGTTGTGAATATTTGTTTTCGTCTATTGCAGAAGAACTACAACTTCTGTCACTGCTGGTGTTGGTTAAATTACTCAATTTATTCTGGTAAGTTCAAATGCATTTATTTTTTAATATCTTTATTTTCTTAGTTTCACTTTTCATACTTTTACTTTATTCTTCGTCTATCCGTTGATACGAATCTCATTGTTTCTGTATTATAGAGTTTAAGATTTGAAGAGTGAAGATTCCTACAAGCCAATAGGAGTACACAACAACAGGTATTTCTCTGTTGTATTGAAGAAAACAAGACATTTTAATTATCAACAATTTTTATTATCATCAATAGATAAACATCCGAGTTGGTCAAAACACAACGAAAATAGGATTTATTTTATTATACAGTTTTACTGCCCTGAGATCAAGAATACTACTGGCTTCTGCTGAAAATATGAACAGAATTGTAGAATCCATAGAACTTTAAAAAAAGTTATTTGAAAGATATTTGAAAACGGGACTAAAGAATTCAGTAATTCTTCAACTCGTTATGCAGAGTAAAGTATTTGGCAGGAGAGGACCGGGACACCGTTGTATCTCATGGTTGAAAAACCTCCAACAATGGTTTAGTATGACCTTCGCGGAGCTGTTTCGCAGAGTAGTCAACAAAACCATGTCCGCCTTGATGATCGCCAACATTCGGACCGGATACGGCACTGAAGAAGAAGAAGAAGAAGGGACTAAGGAAATTAGTCTTAAGGTCAACTATACCAATACTAAGAAAATATTATTGACCATAATAAACTATAGAAAAATAGCGCATGTGGGGTAAAATTGAAGGCCGATGAAAAAATAGACGAAAACAACAATCATTGCTTCAAAGAATCGAAAATGGATAGGCATACGAAGTGATGCCTATACATTTGCCTAACCCAGTGGTTCTCAACCGGTGTTCCGCGGAACACTAGTGTTCCGCGAATTCCTTCCAAGTGTTCCGCGAAATACTCGCAATCCTACATACCATTTTGCTAAATTACTCTTTTCAAATAAATATTTTCAAATTTTAAAATAGTCACTTACGTACATTTTAATTTAATAAAATTCTGCAGCGTAAATGTTCATTTGCCCAACGTGACAACGCCGCGTCGGCACAGTGCACACGTTGGATTTTATAAGCGCTGAGCGCTGAGCTCCGCAGTGGCCACAGCCAATCTGAGTCACCCACGCCACAGTCTGCAACTGAATGTTAAATTTGTTACTTTGCACAAACGTAATACGTGAAAAGCGCTGTGTCAGTTTTTTTATGATAACGTTTACGTACGGCTTATCTATCAAAGGTAAGTAATTGCATATTTTATACAAAATGTAAACATTCATCCGCATTATTTTGTTTAGAGACGAATAAATTAAAATGGATAAGTTCCTCAAACTTAAAAGAAAAACTACTGTGGAACAACTCATAATTAATGATGATGAAGCGAGCACCAGCGGAGATACTGGAACTTTACGAAGTGGGGTTGATGACAAATCGAAGAAGACTGGGGAAGAAGATTGTCCAATTCCCAAGTGTATTGGTTGTGGGCAGACACGCGCTAATAGCGCAATGGCTCCGGCTAAATTAAAACGCCATTTTACTACCAAACACGCTAGTGTAGCTTCAGAAAATAAAGATTATTTCAAGCGACTTTTGGAGACACAAGCTAAACAAGCGAAACAATTTGAAAGGTCGCTAACAATTTCCGACAAAGAACAAATAGCTTCATATATATATATATATATATATATATATATATATATATATATTATATATATATATATATATATTATATATATATATATATATATATATATATATAGTCCCAAGATTCCTAAGAGGAACATAGGGCTTCCACAAAGTGTCTCCAGCGAACTCTATTTCTGGCTAGTGCTTTGATTTCAAGCCAGGATTTTCCCATTGTTCTCCCTTCGTCCAGTACTGTCCTTCTCCAAGTTCCCTTAGGTCTGCCTACTTTCCGTCGGCCTTGGGGATTCCAATCCAGTGCTGTCCTGGCAATGTCATTTGGCGGTCTACGGAGTGTGTGGCCCAGCCATCTCCATTTTCTTCGCCTTATTTGCTTTATGACATTTTCTTGGTTGCTTTGGTTCCATAAATTTTCATTGGAGATTCGGTTAGGCCAAAATATACGAAGGATTTTTCGTAACGCTCTATTAATGAAAACTTGTAATTGGTGTACTATGGGTGCTGATATCTTCCACGTTTCGCAGCCATACAGTAATACAGCTTTTACATTTGTGTTGAAGATTTTTAGTTTCGTTTTAGTTGGGTAAATCCTGGATTTCCATATGTTGTTAAGCATGTTGTAGGCGTTGCGAGCCTTATTTATTCTTTCATGTACATCACGCTCTGTACCCCCATTACAGTCAATTATGCTGCCCAGATATACAAATTCCGCTACTCTCTCAATTTTCTGGTCGTTGATCATAATAGGTTGGTTGTTTCTGGTACCAAATCGCATTTCTTTGGTTTTGTTGGTGTTTATTTCTAGACCAACCTTCTTTGATTCTTCTTGTACTTTGTTTACTTGGAGTTGCATGTCCTGTTTTGTATGTGCTAGGAGGCATATATCATCAGCGTAATCTAGGTCTTCCAGTCTGTTTGTTAATCCCCAGTAAATTCCTCTATTAGAGTTTACCTTTGTTAGTACGGAGTCCAGTACAATGTTAAATAGTATAGGGGATAAAACACAGCCCTGCTTTACTCCGTTTAGCATAGCTATTGGGTCAGATGTTATGCCGTTGTGTAGGATTTTGCTTTCTGTGTCACTGTAGAGTTCTTTGATGAGATTTACTATTTTTTCTGGTATTCCTATTTCCTGCAGTGCTTTCCATATGGCCGTATGTGTGAGCGTGTCAAAAGCTCTCTTGAAGTCCACAAAGCACACAAAGAGAGGAGAGTTGAATTCCTGTGACTGTTCTACAATTATTCTTAGTGTGTTAATTTGGTCCACGCATGATCTGTTTGGTCTGAAACCGGCTTGTTCCTTCCTCAACATTGGTTCTACACTCTTTGTTAGTCGGTTGTTTATAATTATTGCTGTTAATTTATTTATAGTATTCAGAAGTGTGATTCCTCTCCAGTTTTCGCAATATCTTCTGTCACCCTTTTTTGGTATCTTTATTATCAATCCCGTTTTCCATTCTTTGGGGAACTTTTCCTCTCTAGAAGCCCTTTTCAAGAGTGGTTGGATTAGCTCTGCCACTGTACCTGGGCAAGCTTTTAACAACTCTGGTGGAATATTGTCAGGGCCGGCTGCTTTGTGTGCTTTCAGTTTTTCTATGGCCATTTCTATTTCTTGCGTTGTTGGTTCGTTGGTGTTAATTCTCAGTTGAATATTGGGTATTAGGTTTTCAGCGTCTTCTGGTGGTGTTGGGACTGCACTTAGAGATTCGCTAAAATATTCATGCCATCTTTTGACTTGTTCCTGTGGCGTTGTAATATCTTCACCTGTAGCACTTTTTACAATTGGTTGGTGGGTAGTATATCTTTTATTGGCTAGTTGTTTAGTGATATTATATAATTGTCTCATGTTTTGATGTTCATCGGCGACTCGCGCTTCTTCGGCAAGATTTTCTGCCCACTTTCTTTTGTCTTTCTTTGCTGCCTTCTTGACAGCTTTATTCGCTTCTCTATAACTTTCTCTAAGTCGGTTCTGCTCTGCTGCTGTCTTGGAATTTAGTAATTCTAGATTAATGTGTTTGCGACGTTCTATTTTGTTCCACGTTTCTCTCGTAATCCACTCTTTCTTTACGTCTTTCTTTAGGCCCAGCACGTTTTCACTTGTTTCCACAAGGGCTTTGCTAATCGTTTCCCAATTTTTGTCCTGTCTTTCGTCGATTTTGGATCTCAGCTGTCGTGCGAATTCTACTTTCGTCTCGTTATTTTGTAGTTTCTCAATGTTGAACTTTTTTCGAATAGGTTTGTTCAGTTCTTTTCTATTCCTAGCTATTTTGAATCTAATTTCGGCCATCATCAGGTAGTGATCACTGGCCGCATCTGCGCCTCTCCATGATCTGTAGCTTCGTATAAGGTCGCCGAATTAATTGCTTGAAACAGAAACCACACACTGTTGCAGAATCTCTTATATTACCAGCATGTTGTGAGATGGTCAAAATTATGTTTGGCAACGATGCACAAAACGAAATAAGGAAAATTCCTATGTCGGATGATACAATAAGAAGGAGGATTGTTGATTTATCTACAGATGGTGCCCTTCCATGGTAGGCTCCATAAAAGGTTTTTATACCCTTGCAAAAAACGAAATGAAAATATATCTACGCACTGTCTTTTGCATAGAGAATCTCTAATTTCAAAAACGCTACCAGCTACTTTGAAATCTGTATTAGACCAAGTGGTTAATGTGGTGAATTACACCAAATCAAGACCACTAAAAACCCGTGTTTTTAAATAACTCTGCATCTCAATGGAATCAAAGTATGAATGTTTGTTGCTGCACACCGAAACTAGATGGTTGTCAAGGGGCAAAGTATTATGTCGAATTTATGAACTTAGAACGGAGCTGTTAACTTTTTTCCAAGAAGAAGGTAATGACACATTTACCACTTATTTTGAAAATGATGCATGGTGCACTAAAGTGGCATATTTGGCCGATATTTTTAATTATTTAAATGGCGTTAACTCAAGTATGCAAGGCAAAAATGAAAATATTTTAACATCCACGGACAAGCTGTCAGCTTTCCAGAAAATATTGTCATTTTGAAAGAAGCGCATTTTAGAGACAAATAAAATGGATATGTTTCCACTGCTTCAGAATGAAGGTGATGAAGATAAAGAACAAGAAATCACGCATATAGTTACAGAACACTTATCACTATTAGAGGAGACAATTGCCAGGTATTTTCCATCTCTGAACGTAGAAAAATATGACTGGATAAGAAGTCCTTTTAGCACAAGTAATACAGCCAATTTCTAGTTTTCTCTTAACCAAGAAGAAGAATTTATTTCGTTGTCATCTGATCGTACTCTGAAAATTAAGTTTTCAGAAGTGAATGTTCAGGAATTTTGGATCTTGGTCCAAGAGGAATATCCACTTCTTGCCAAAAAAGCGATTAGTATTTTAATACAGTTTTCAACGTCCTATTTATGTGAATTTGGGTTCTCATCTTTAACAAACATTAAAAATAAGAAACGGGAAAGGCTGCTAAACTTAAAACAAGAAATGAGAGTAGCTCTTTCCCACATCAGGCCTGATACTGAGCAAATTTTCAAACGACACCAGGCACAAGTGTCTCACTAATTTGAAGTATTTACTCATATGATGTATTTTGAGAATTACGCTTTTGTTAATTTTAAAAATGTTTTTTGTTTTCATATTTTAAGTAAAATTTTACAAATTTGAGTACGTATAATAAAGTTTATTACAGAATTTATGTGCTAATCCTAATTTGTTTATCAATATATGCATGTTATTGCTTTGGTGTTCCGCAATTTTTTTCAGTAATTAAAAGTGTTCCGTCGCCACAAAAAGGTTGAGAACCACTGGCCTAACCTCTTTAAATAAATCGTCACCTCTTTAAACCAACGTCCAGATTACTGGACATAGCAGTTAAAAAA
This sequence comes from Diabrotica balteata, assembly GCA_918026665.1. Classification (NCBI taxonomy): domain Eukaryota; kingdom Metazoa; phylum Arthropoda; class Insecta; order Coleoptera; family Chrysomelidae; genus Diabrotica; species Diabrotica balteata. The sequence goes on from OU898276.1 coordinate 2,695,848, forward strand.
TTTGGTGGCAGACTTTTTCACCAGTGTTTAAAAATTTGTAATTAAAAAATTAGATTGTATATCTAAAAATCTAAAAATTAGATTGTATAAAAGTATGTTGCTTGGTTTATTTGCTGTTCTTTGATTAATTGTTTTTTCTTTACGATTTACAAGAGACAAGTAGCTACATGATAAAAACGATCTAAATCAATTCATGCTAACATTAATAGCAGCTAGTGTTTACGCGTTTTATGGGGAGTGCCTATCTGAAGATCTAAAATAAATATGCAGAAATTACTATTATTAATTTAAATAAATACACATATTTTAATTGTTACTACTATTCACCAACTAACTGATTTCATCCGAACATTAATCATTCCTTTATCTTTTATATGTTAATTATTAATTTACTGCATTTGTTAGAATTCTTGAAGTATCGGAACAGGATCGGCTTGCTTAGTTTTTTGCTGCATAACCATATACACTTTGTAAGTTTTATTGTATAGTAAAAGGATGAATCGATAATGTTAGAAATTTGAAGAAGTCAACACAACTGCCTAATATAGTAAAAATACGCAAGCTAAAATGTTTCGGTTACATTATACAGCACCTTTGCACTGTAAGAAAATCATGACTTAAAAACTAAAGACAATGCTACGGAAAATTGACTACATCATTATTTAGAACTGTTGTCAATAAAACTGTGTTATCCAACATGATATCCAAAGATCTATAATGGTTTTGAAACTAGAAAAACAAATAATTTTATGTATCTGTAGAGCATAAACAGGAAACTCCTGCTCTAACTTATATTGTCATTTCGAGAAAATTTTGCGAATAAAAACCTATCTGGTCTTTATCAAGCCGGTTATATGGAAGTAGTTTTATATTTAATGGCAGATATGAAAAATATAACGTTGCAATCCTAAAATAAAGATGATCTGGACATACCGAAAAAAAAGCCAGATGGATAAAAAGAAGTGGTTATTCTACCAATCCACAAAAAAGAAGAAAAGAGTAACGTATTAACTTCCCTAAAATATCGTTCCTATATATCACTTAAAAAGGTTTAGCAAACATCCTGCTAGAAAAAACTAAAACGAAAGAAGAGATCGCTGGAGATTATCAATGAGGTCCAGGCTGATCTAATCTTCTTCTTCTAGTTCCATGACCGTTATCGATCGTTGGATATCATGTTGGCTACCATATTCGCTATCGTGACTTTATTGACAGCAGCTCTAAATAACGAAGTAGTTGATTTTCCATACCATTGCCTTAGATTTTTCAGCCATGATGTTCTTCTTCTACCAGGACCACGATTACCTTGGATCTTTCCCTGAATGATCAGATGTAAAAGATCATATTTTTCAGGGTGTCTCATAATATGACCGAAGTATTCCAGCTTGCGTTTCTTTATTATATTGACCAGTAGTGTTGTTTGGTTCAGCCGTCTAAGGACCTCCTCATTTCTAACTCTGTCGACCCAGCTTATTTTCAGTAGTCGTCTGTATACCCACATCTCAAAGGCTGTCAAGCGTTTAAGCATAGCCTCAGTTAGGGTCCACGCTTCTACTCCATACAGCAGGACAGGAAAGATGTAGCAAGATATCATACGAACTCTAAGGTCAATGCTAAGATCATGACTGCAAAGTACGTTTCTCATTTTTACTAAGGCAGCTCGGGCTTGTTCTATTCGGCTTTTAATTTCTGCGGTTGGATCCCAGCTCTCATTGATATTAGTGCCGAGATACACGAGTTTCTCTACTCTGTCCATTGTGGCATCTCCGACTTTTATACCGTCATCATGTATATAATTTTGTTTGCTAACTATCATATATTTAGTTTTCTTAACGTTGAGTTTTAGTCCATACTGATCACAAGTCTGTTTTATTTTGTTCATTAGATTTTGAAGGTCTTCTCCGCAATTGGCAAGGACTAAGGTATCGTCGGCATATCTAATATTGTTGACGGTTACTCCATTCACAATAATACCTTCGGTTGTCTCCATTAAGGCTTCCTTAAATATTTCCTCCGAATATAAGTTAAAAAGTAAAGGCGACAATATACAGCATTGTCTCACTCCTCTTTTTATATTTATTTTATCCGACAGTTCTTGTTCAACCTTTATTCTTGCCACTTGATGCCAGTATAGATTTGTAATAGCTGATAGCTGATCTAATATTGAGCAGATATTCACTATTAAACAAATAAAGGAAAAATCAGGGAATTTAAAAGTTTATCAGATGTTCATAGATTTTAGAACAGGAATTAGATACAGAATGCAGGATCAGACGGCGGACGGCGATGCGAGAACTTGGCATTCCAAAAAAACTAGTCAATTTAAAATGGATCTGTAGGCAATACGATTAAAATAAACTAAATTATGCACTCCCACCACAACTGATCAACGTAGCTCTTCTTCTTCTTCCTTCTTGTATGAAGCCTTCAAAGCCTGTTTCGTCTACAATATTCTCCTCCTAAATTGTTTAAGTTGTCGCACCATCTTTTTCTTGGTCTGATAATACCTCTTCGTCCATTTGGTGACTTATCCTGTGCTATTCATACTATCATATCCCCTGCCATTCTACTAATGTGTTCGTTTCAATCCTGTTTTTGTTTTGTCATCCATCCATTTACGTCTTCTATATTACACACCCTTGAGTGCATCACTAAGACATAAGAGACCAACGTAGCTCTAGAGTGCATAATCAGTAGTGCAGGAATCAGAAAACCAACTTCCGTATTTCATCGATAAGGACCAAACTTATTGTTGGTTTTTGAAGACAATTTCGATCTAAGAGGTAACACCACATTAAAGTCGAAGGAAACTTTTATCAGGTTCGAACAAAAAGCAATAAAGATAGGTTTCCTAATCAACAAAAACAAAACTAAATATATTCATATGAGCCGCAATAACCAAAACAGAGCAGAGATAGAATCCGACAGAACATGACCATTGAGGACTTTAATTTTGAGCGCGCCAAAAAATGTAAGTATAACCTTATAAAATTTAAATAACTAGCAAAACGCATAAAGATGATTCTTAAGAAAACAGTCATAAGACCAATAGTGATGTACTGTAGCAAAACATGGTGGACAAAAAAGGCAAATGAATATTGACTATGTGTTTACTAAAGAAATATCCTAAGAAAACTCTTTGGACAGACGTTTGATGCAACAACAGGACAATATGGGATCAAATCTAATAAAGAGCTAAAACAACTGTATGTAGACGCCAACATAACAAATGAAATAAAATCTAGAAGACCCCAGTGAGCCGTGTACCTCAGAAATCCCAACTGGAAAAGACCACGTGGATGACCTCGACTTCGGTAGCTAATATAGTGAAAGAACTTAAAGCCTAAGGCGTGAAAAATTTTATAGAGATTGCATAAGACAGAAAGAAATGGTGGTGGTATGTTGTCAAGTCAGCTAAAATCCACAAAGAGTTGTAATGTCATGGAGTAGTATTAGTTGATAAACTACGAAGTTAGACGTTGGAGATCACACATTGCAAAGAGATCAGGAGATCGATCATAGAAGAAATGTAGCAATCTTATTGCTAAATTAATGGACAGATATGAAAAAACAAACAAAAAGATGGAAAAACGGAGCAGAATGGAAGAAATATGTTTATAATACGACTGCATAATGTTGCACTGAAATATACATTTTTGCAGAAGGGTAATCACTTTTAAAGAATTTTAAATGGATGGTTTGTAGTCTAACATCTCCATGTAGTCATTATAACTCCAATGCATTTTGCAGGGAAAAATTGAAGGAAAAAGGGCCCCAACACGAAGAAGAATTTTTTGGCTTGCTAACCTGAAAGCATGGTATAGAAAGACCTCAACACAGCTAATCCGTATAGCAACCAACAAAGTCATCATAGCCAGAATAATCGCCAACTTTTAGAAACGACAGGCACCCTAAGAAGAAGAAGCCTAAAATCTGTATTTAATAGGATGTATTAACAATATCGATATGAACCATATATTATAGAGCCAAAATTAGTTACAGTGTTTCTTTTATTATTATATTAAGTTACCAAATGTATTTCCTTTGCTAGTTGGAGATTTAACTCCAATAGAAAAATCTTAAATAAATGACTGACGAGCATTTGTAACCTGTTTATCTTGGCAAACTTTTCTGTTCTTGGACAAAATATCCTTTACAAACCAATTTTTCACTAAGATAAAAAATATTAGTTTCTTATCTTCTAGATGTGTTAGTTTCTATAAAATATCGTCCTTACCAACAAATTATTTATTCTATGTATCAGTTGGGTGTTTATGTACAAGACCATCATGTACACTTACCACTACACATAATATATGCGTAATTCACTTTTCACACATTTATTCTTCATAAAATACGAAAATAAATAGAGAAGGACGGTTTTTGTTTGTCCTGCTGGTAACTTCTCATAAACCTTAGTGTTCATATACCAAAGTAAATTTATGTATCTATCAAAAGTTGCTTGGAAGATTATTGTTGTTGTTTGTTTGTGTTTAAATGACTGCGGACACTAAATCCATTCGCCAATCTTACAATTTGAGGTGTAGTGTGTGTGTGTGTAGAGTAATTGTCTTGATACTTAGCAAAGTCGATGTCATTGTCTTTGCTAAGAGACGCTAATTGTATCCGAACGTCTGCGGTCCCTCCGGTGTGTACCGATCACACAAGGATAGAAATTATTTTTATTTATTAATTTTTTTTAATAAACGAAAATTTCCACCCAGGTGGGATTCGAACTCACGACCTTTAGGTTTAAAGGCAAGCGCTTTTACCACTGAGCCACAGAGGGGATTGGAAGATTATTTAATACTACTATTTTTTACTTACATTAGGTTTAAAGTCTGCCTTCCCGTTTGAAAATAAACTTTAATTTACCTGAAACAAAAACAATATTTTAGTAACAAAATTGTAACAATGTTTACAAAAACAAATACAGTCAACTTTCGTTCATCTGCTAGTCTGTCGAAGTCATTTTTAATGTAACTAAAAACGTATTGTATAAACTAGATCTACTGTACTATGTTTAAAATTATCATATTTCTGTTTAAGAAATATCAGACTCTATTGATTACAGTGTAAAGAGATCAAAAAAGAAACATATTTATTTTCTTAAATGCCATTAATGATCGCATTCATTCTTTCCGGGAATCTATTATTTACACATGATTTTGACTACTTTTCGCCAGTTAAGAGGCGTTGATTTTGGATGACTTATTTCATTATTTGTTTGCTAGACTAAGTTGTTGGTGTGCTGTGTGGTGAAACAAAGAACTTGACCATGATTACTGGATGGTGGTGGAAAAGGATTGTTAATGTGCTTGTGTTTTGACTTAGTCTAGTCCGTTGAGTTGATCGTCGCAAGGCAGTTTTATTTTGAAAAATTGAAAACGGTGCTTCACGTAAACTTATTTACCTTCAGTATGGTACTTGCAAGTTGACAGTTCGAGACATTTTAAAACAAAAAGACAAATTTCTGTAATTTTTGTTAATGTCAGAAAGCTATGAAAAGTATGGACTAAATATATTAAAGATCTTTTCATAGACACAAGAATGGAACAAACACAAATTGATAACGAGGAAACTCTAATAATATTTAAATCTGAAATCCAATATGCTATAAACAATTCAAAATCTGGCAGAGCCCCTGGACAGATGGAGTTTATATCGAGCTGATTAAACTTATAGATTAAGACAATTTAAGTGCAATAACTATACTCTTTAAAAACATATACAAATCTGGTAAGACACCTACAGAATGGCTGCTATCGACCTTTGTTCCACTATCAAAAACTAAGAACCTCAAACACTGTAATGAGTGTAGATTAATCAGCTTAATGTCACACTTATTAAAAATATTTTTAAAGATTGAAGTATCTTGTATATCTTATATATCTCTATTGAAGCTCTGTATAGTTTCACAACTCTTGTCCAAAAATGTCGAGATCAACAAGAAGATTCTTTTCGCATTTATAGACATGAGAAAGCTTTCGACAAAGTCAACAACATTCTCATGGAATGTCTAAAAAGAAAAGGACTCGACAAAAATGGCATTAATATAGTTAGAAATCTCTATTGGAATCAACAGGTTGTGGTAACATTAGATGGAAATAGCACGGATGCGCAACAGATAACTATAGGAGTGAGACAGGGCTGTGAACTTTTACCATTACTATTAGATATTTATTTTGAAGAGTTATTTACGCAAGCACTTGAAAACTGTATAGAAGGGATCAAGATAAATGGTGAAAATATAAATAACATCCGTTATGCTGACGATACAGTCATTACCGCTGAAAGTGAGACAGATGTTACTTAACACAATTTGTGATACTGGGGAACAGTTTGGTGTAACGATAAACATAAAGAAAACAAAAACCATGGTTATCAGTAAAAGGGGCAAAGTCATTACAAGGATCCAGATGAAAATGAAGATATTGAGCAAGTGGACAAAATGAAATACTTAGGAGTCTGGATTACGGAATAGCTGAATGCAAAATCAGAAATTTTTTTAAGAATAGAGCAATCATGAGCAGCCTTTTTGATGATAAGGAAATTTCAAAGTAACCAAAAGCTCAATCTGCAAATCCAATTTCGGATGGTAAAATGTTATATCCACTATATTCTTCTGTATGATGTCGAAGCCTGGACTGTTAATGTTGACTTGATGAGAAAACTGGAAGCTTGTGAGATGTGACTTTTAAGGAGAATTTTAAAGATACCATGGACCGATCATATTACGAACGAAATGGTGTTGCACAGAATAGAAGAGGCAGAGAACTTTCGACTACCATTAAAAGGCGAAAGACGGCATCTTAAGAAAAGCAGAAGATATAGACGAATTTGCAATGGTTACAGCGAACCTTTATTAGTTCAGAGAAGAAGAAGAAGTAGAAAAAGACAGAAAGCTCTTCTGCCATGAAGGAAAAAAAACAATGAAAACTTTGTCTGACATGTGTTACATGGTGTTGGTGAATTAAATAGCCCAAATGCAGAAAAAAACTACCTGTTGATTACTTCAACCAAAATAAAGGGTGGATGGATAGGAAAATATTTTAATAGTGTATTTACTAAATCATATCTGCGTGATAGTTTGTAAAGTCTTTAACAATTGTGAAGCCGTGGAGAAAAAACTGGTATCAAACATCGAAAACTGTAAAGAGCTAGCAGCTGGAGAATATGAAAATGAATTGTCTGGTCTTAATTCTAGTGAACTCAGTTCCTGAGCGAGAAAATATGGACGCAAGAAACTTGCAAGAGTTGTTGTTGACTACGACGCTACTGATTCGAGATTTGAGCATCTAACGGATGACTATATCATAAGCAAATACCAAGGAGAAAATCCAGAGGAAAGTGATGAAAAGAATGAGTTTGTACCTGGACGACGAGTAACTCACGAAGCAGCTTTAAGTCTTCTTCTTCTTCAGATGCAAATCCACTAATGGATGTTAGCGATCACATTTTCCATTAATTCTCTATTTCTTGCAATATGTATCAGAGATTGTATGTCGTTAATCCCTGTCCATTGCCTTATGTTTCGGAGCCAGGACATTTTCTTGCGTCCCATTCCTCTCTTGCTTTCAATTTTACCCTCGATTATAAGTTTGAGGAACTGGTATTTTTCATTTCGCATGATGTGACCTAGATAAGCCGTTTTCCTTTTCTTGATGGTTTCTAAAAGTTGGCGTTCTTGGTTTATTCTTTTAAGGACATCTATATTTGTGATTTTCGCTGACCATGGTATTTTTAGGATACGGCGATAAAGCCACATTTCGAAAGCTTCTAATCTGTTTATATCCCTCGTTTTGAGTGTCCAGCCCTCTACGCCATATAGCAGCACTGACCATACGTAGCACTTAGTAAACCTTAGTCTCAGTTGAAGATCGAACTCTGAACAAGGCAGTACCATCTTGAGTTTTACGAAAGCTTGTCGAGCTTGCTCAATGCGACATTTTACTTCCCTGTCCGATGCCCAGTCTTCAAAAAGCCACGATCCAAGGTATTTAAATTTACTCACTCTTTCTATGGATTTACTATTCAGTGTTATGGTGGAGTTTTCAAGTGCATCCAAGTTTCTGGAGATGATCATGAATTTGGTCTTTTTGGTATTAATCTCTAATCCCATTCGCTTACTGTATTCTTCGATTATAGTGACAAGTTGTTGAAGATCGACTATGTTGTCACAAATTAAGACACCATCATCAGCATATCGTATGTTGTTGATCAATACTCCATTCACCTTGATTCCCATCTCTGCATCCTCCAAAGACTCTTGAAATATGGCTTCCGAATAAATGTTAAATAAAAGAGGGGAAAGCACACATCCCTGTCGAACACCTCTTCTTATATGTATGGGCTTGGATATAGAATTGTCTATTTTTAGCTGTGCCGTTTGATGCCAGTACAAGTTTTCAATGCATCTAGATGCCTTTAGATGCGTTGAAAACTTGTACTGGCACATGTATGAATTTCTACAATAGCTAAAGGACCAGGAAAGCGGCGTAATGTAAAATAAAGAAACACGATTTTTAATCAAATAAGCAAAAACAAGTTAAATACTACTTTAAAAAAAAGCATACATTAAAAATTATAAATTAAAGCTTTAGGTGAAACTCAATAATATTTATATTTTTCATTTATTTGACTTCCTTTAATCCGCGTAAAAAGATCGTATTAATCCGACCCTAGACATCAGTAATTTACAAGTGACAAAGATAAAATGTTATAAATGTGTAATTATAGTTCGACAATTGTGAATTACTTACTGTGACAGAATACCATTTATGACAAACGTGAGTTATTTTATGGCGAGTCCAAGTTTAGTAATATCGACAATATCAGATTATAAATCTAAATTTGTTCTCTAATGAATTTACAGAACATCCTGCTCTCTAGTTTTTCTTCGACTTTGATAATAGGTTTACCGATGTTTTCTGTTTTTCTTCTCTTTGGCACATTTGAATTACAAATAATGGGAAAGTATCGACAAGGAGGAAAACATTATTTCAAAGTATGATCCAAGTTTTTTTAATGAAATAAAAAACAATTAAAATAATTTATTAACCTTTTAAGCCATACATGTATGAAAGGAATTCATAAAAGTTGTGTATAAAGTACGTATTTAATATATACGTAAATACAGGACAAATAAATTGGTTATCACAATACTGTCATATCTACAGTTACCCATCTACCTCCTGTAAATTAAACATATATTACAAGAACCCTGTAACGTAAAAGCTTTTACGGATTTTTTTTTTATTTTGGAAATTTCGTGTGACCTCACGAATATTCTTCCATCTCTTTGTGGTTATTTCTCATGACATTGGTTTTATCACCACTTCTGCAAATTTCAGCAGTAATAAAAAATTTTAAAATATTCAAATTTTAAAAACACATTTTTAAAATGCGGCTTTAATGCGCATAAATAGCACCGTTATCTTCCGAAGACCTTGGTCTGAATTAAACCATAATCCACAAAATCGTAAGGTGGTTTTTTGTCAATATAAATAGCTACAGTTGTCAAATGTAGCCATTTTCCATCATATGCTGAAAAAGAATTATTTATTTTGTTTTTTTTTTGTTTTATTTGTAACACCAACTCTATTTGTCGAATGATGAGTTCTCTACTTGGATAAGATATATTAAATTACCTATAATTTATCTGTTTTATTTTTGTATTTTTTGTGTCTTCACTGATTAATTTCGACCGGTGCTCCACGAATTTTCACAGCCTAAAAAATCTTACAATCGTCTGGTAAAATGCCAAATTCTTATTAGATTTCAACCTAGGCTAATGGAGCTAGTTTTTTCACAATATTGAAATGAAACAAAAATGTTGCTTTCTTTACTTAAATGTTAATAAAAAACCATGATCCAGGTAAAAAAATCTCTCCACTCTTAAACGTCTTATTGGAAAAGGACTTCTATATGTTCTTTTAGTACAAAAAATGAACTTTGTAGTACATATAATTCTTAAAAGTTCAAATTTGTTTCAAATCCGCACAATTACTTACAAAATAACACACACACTCCCACTGGAAACAATCTCCTCGATATTCTTTTGTTAAAAAACAATCACTAACCAACGTCGTTTTTTCCCATTCCGCTGTGAATCGTTTTTATGTAGACCAACTTCCTTGATGTAATCTAGATTGGTATAATCATAATAAATTGTTGGGCTATCGATTGAACGGTAGTACAAATAACCGCTAGATATACGTATACATACAAGGTGAGTCACGATTTGTCCTGCGTTCATCCGCCTCACGAAATGGCAAATTGTACGTAAAAAACGTCCGTTTGTTTCCGAACACAACCGATGCATAGAAGTGTGGGTAATTGGGTAGCGAGTCAAAGGTTTGATATGATGTAGAACAAAGATAGAACTAGGGTAAACTGGGAATATTGCAGAAAGTTAAGTATGGTTTTTTGAATATTTTAGTATCCATTACAAGATAAACAAATAGTTTTAAAAACAAAAAGTCGAAATCCGAACATTTCTTAGTTTTTGAAACCAAAATGTCAGATTATTTCCTAAATTTGTGACTTCTACAATTATCAAAACAAAACACACGATGAGTGGGTTGACATGGGAAATCTAATCTTTATTTTCTGTATCTTTATTTACTCGTTTTGATTATTGGAAACCAGTTTACTAAAGGTTCTTCTCTAATTGAATTGATATGTTGTGGAATGCAAATTTAGATTCCCCATGACAGTCCATTTATCGTATGTTTAGTCCCCTTATCCATCTTTAAAGAAAATTGGGTCAATTTTTTACTTTGGCCTTAAATCTTCTGATCTTTCACCCATTGAACATGTCTGGAACATTATGAAACATTTTACTTCCTACTGCACCGACACTAGCGGTACTTATTTTGGCACTAGGTGAAATTAGCCTGGGATGAGATACCTGAAGAGGAAGTAATCATCTCATTGGGAGTTTTACCAGACATAGTTTTGAATGCAGAAAACATTCACAAAAAATTGTTATAACTTCATTATTACCGGGTATTCTTGTTTTTTATATCACTTAGTATAAACGCCAAAGTTATTTACTCTTCTTCATTCCAGGAGTTTGACATTTGTTGACTGTTTTTTTTTATCAAAGATTGTTTAATCGTTTTACGAGACGTCCTACGTCTCTTCTTTCTTTCGGTTTGTTTTTATTTCCATCGTGTTTTGTCACCGAGCAAGCAAATATTTAGTTTTTGTCTTGTCAGATCACAAAGGTGTTTCAAAATTGATATTATTGATACTTAATATATGCTGATGATCTGGAATTAGTGAAAGTAAATAGGCATTCAGCAGAAAAGTTTAAAACTTAGTAGAGATATCTAAAATTGGCATTTAAAGATGAATACTGTAGATAGTGTTATAAGAGCCCTTGCTACGCCCCTGATCTAATTTATTAGACGATTCGTAAAATGTTTACGGCTATTCAGACATCATAAAAATTTCACTTAATTCTAGAAATATTCCAAACGATAAAGCAGACTATATGTAAGGACAATTAGTTAGGGGTTAGTCTGATAAATATATTTCTACCGTTTAAAAGTTAAACATTATAAATTAATCGTGTTTAATATTAGTGTTAGTGGTAATAGGATGGTAACTTATGAGTTTGAAATGACTGTGAAATATAGTAGTATTAGAATAAGAGTTGATTTGTATTATCCCCGTGTGTTTAACGAATACAGAAAGCAATCGCAAATGTTGTAGGATTCCTTCATAGTAAAGCAATTGTAAATTTAATATAGCCTTGCTTTTTCTAATATATCCAGCAACTACTGTATTTCGTTATTATCTAATATTAACATTATTTTAATTTATAAATAGTTCGAAAATACTCATCCACGTAGACGAGACACACGATTTACTGTTCCAGAAGCACCGGAATCGAGCACGACACCCGGAACGACTTTGCTACAACTCACGATAAGCCTTCTTTCTAACTTATAGTTCGTCGATATCATAACTATAAGTTTTAGAGGTATTATATTGCCGGTTGTTGTGAATATTTTAGCTTCCGAATGATATCGGAACTGTGTGGGGTTTACATCAGTTCTTGATGGTGAAAAATGTTACAAAAATCATAATAAAAAATATGAAGCAATGGTCAAATATAATATTTTAATAATATAGAAGTACTGATTTTATTTCAAATTAAATATTTCATCCAAACAAATAGTTTAGGGTATAGGTAGGTTTAGTTTATAGGTAACCAATAACAACATAGGCAAATATATTAAAAATAACAAGAGCCAAAATAAAAAACACTTAAATAGTGGTGTGTACAAACTTCAATGTGGCGACTGCCCAAAAACTTACATCGGTCAAACTGGTAGAAACTTTGATAAATGAATAGGAGAACATAAAAGGGCTTTCAAGAATAGAAAAACAGATACATACGCACTTCACCTTCTAGATCATAATCATTCTTTAAATGACAAATTTAAAATTCTTCACATTCAAATTAAAGGCCTTAAGCTATCTTTGTTAGAATCTATGGAAATCAACAAATTAAAAAACACAGATATAATTCTGAATGACCAACTTGAGACAAACAGTTCTCCCCTCCTCAACCTTTTTCATTAGAGACTATAAATTTGTAAACCCAAGCCAAAATTGATTACTTGAGAAAGGCAATCAGCCGAAACAGCGTTAGTTATAATATTTAAAATAAATTTTGTGGAAGTTTGAAAACAAAGTTTTCAGTGTTTTATTGTTACATAGGGGAAGTTCCTAAAATACCTAAAAAGCTGAAGAACATAAAAACAGCAGATAAAGAAAGAATATCAAACGAATTACTGAAATATTGTGGATCAGCAATGACACAATAATTAAAAACATTAATTAATAAAATTATAAAACACAATAAAATACCATAAAAATGAAGAACAAGCGTTTAAAAAAAAACAAAGCAAACTAATGTCAAATATGATTAGATAGTACAATATTAATTATTACAATTTCTTTACACTACAAAAGCAATTATTATTGAAAAAATGTCTATTTTTACTTCAAAAGTTCAAACAAAAAAAATTACCTCGGAGTTTCATTAACCTCGGGTAACTATAGGTATTTCACGGGATACTAACTGGACTTTAACGCACGAACAAATTCATCTCCAAACTGCCAAAAAGCCAGGGAGAAACAAAACGAGGATGGAAACAACGATTCTTCCAAACCTCACTTAAACTGCAACTACACATTAAAGTGCTACTATACACTACATATTTTCCATGAAAAGGGACGAACAACGAGGAACATTTCAAATTTTACGTAAAATTTAGATCCACACTGAAGCCAACTGCCCCTGACAGCGATCTCAGTGAGAAAAATGAAATTATCTTCAAAATTCACTCGCTTAATTTGGCATAAACAAAACACTTACAACAGGAACGGAAATGTAAAATGTCCTCAAAGAGGCTTTGATCAAAGAATGCCGAAAAATATGAATCTGTGAAATGCAAAACAAACATGTAACAAGATGTAAACAAAGACACTACTAGTCAGCAGAACGTGAGATAGCAATACCAACGCTGGACGAAGTAAAAACAGCAATTTTGTCTAACAAATCATAAAGCACGAAGCCCAGACAGCAGTCTGTCATACGATTACCTATAGGGACAATTATTATAAAAAAAATAAACCTAAACATAAAGAATGCCGAAAAATATGAATCTGTGAAATTCAAAACAAACTTTTAAAACGTATTATTTATATCAACTTGGAGACGTAAAAGGGATCGAAATATATTTCGGGTATTTTAACTTTTACGATAGGAAGCTGAAATACACTGAAATTATTCTTCGATGTTTTACATATATACGAGCGGATTTCAATATATATCAAGGAATTTACAAATTCTACAAAGTTCCCCTAAATATTATAAAAACTATCAAAAACATCTACCAAAACAACAAAATGGAAGTGAGCATAGATGGACAATTTACAGGACCTATAGAAATAGGTAGCGGAATAAGACAAGGGAATATTTAGCCCCATGCTCTCCAATTTAATCACGGATGAAATCATCAAAATGTTAACAAAGGAAGAGGATATAGAGTGGGAAACAAAGAAATCAAAATACTCTGTTGCGCATACGATCCAATATTGATACCTCAAGATAAAGATAGTCTGTAAAGACTGGTCCAAAGATTTAAGATAAGAACAAAAGATGTTAATATGATAATATCAACTCAGAAAACTAAAACAATAGTAGACAGCAAAGAACCAGCCAGATGTAGAATAGAAATTTATGGCTTAAGTCTTGAACAAGTAATTGAAATAAAATAATCATGAATGTAAATCATGAATGTGTTGCTTGTGTGAGTCCATTTCAAATAGGTAAAGAAATAATTAATAAGACTTACTTACAATCAATTTAATTTAACTATCAGACCACCGGTTTCGCTTTCTATAATATGCAAAGCATCTTCAGGTCTCGATACAAAGTTAAATAAATGCTGAAATGATAAAAACCCATATTAGGGTGTTGTCTAATAAAGATAAACAAATTAGATGTTGTAAATTACAATAATTATGCCAATATTACATGTCTGTGGTTTTAATTTCAAAATGAGTAAGTTGAATAAAAAGGTATAACATTTTTTAAAATATTTAAAAAAAAAAACAGACAAGGTAAGACCCACAAGTTGTTATAAAATAGTCTATTACAAAAGTTGCTGGCTAGGAGCGTAAATTGTCTACCATTTTAACGTAGAGTAGCCTTATGTTTTTTTCTTGATCTATTAGGTTTTCTACGGTATGTTTTTTTTATTATTAATGATTAATTTTTATTTATTTATTTACAAGGTTATTTTAATACTAAAATTACGATCAACACTTACTATTCAATATTACGATGCGACTTGGAAAAAAATGGTTTCAAATAAAAACAAACAAATGATGACAATCTGCATTTGAATCTTTCTTTTTTCGAATTCTAACAATTGCACAGTGTTGATACTAGAATCAATAACTATTATTTTCTACAACACACTATTCTACAAAAGTACCTAAAATCCGTCCTATTCGACCTCAATACCCAAACAAATTCCTATGTACATTCCAAACAAACTAACAATTGAAGAATAGTTGCCGTTTGGTAACGTGTAGTCCATAGGCAAAAATGTCATAAAGCCAACTCCGCCTCGTTTAGGTGTGTAGCGCACCCATTCCCGCAGTCTTAGAGCCACAGCCATCTGAGACGAAGGCCAGCTACAATTGCGTCATGTCAATGATATTGTGTGTGTGTGATATTGCACTTGCCAGTCAGCTTGTCTCCGATATCGGTTTAATAATGGCGATATGTCTAACATTCCGCTACAAGAAAATGATACACTTAAATAACTTATTTCCTAGTTTCGTTAATATTTTTTTCATACGCTGAAAGAAGTTACATATTTTATCTTAACAGTTTTCTACAAATATAATGAACTGATAGAAATAAAATCAAGATGAAAATTTGGTAAGGTAATTAAAATAGATGAAATAATAGATTCTCTGCAATTTCTTTATATAGGTTGACAGAAGCATGCAACAATGCCCAAATCTTTTCTGGAATTGCAAACAATCTAAAATTAAATTGTTTTGAAACTTGGTGATACGGGTAAATTTGCACCATATAAAATTCAACAAAATATATATAACGAATAACAGACAGCTCTGTTGTACCATGGCTGTAGGCAAGATGATAGAAATATTAAATAACAAAAATGAATTAAAACAAAAACAAATCATATCTTAAAAATATGTAAATACATACAAATTTTATGAAAACAGTAAAGACGAAATTTGTCAAAAACAATAATTGAAGAAAAAGCCAAGAACTTGAATAGATAGAATTGAATGGTCTACAGTGCTGTTGTAATTGAATTAAGTGGTTAAGTAACTCAGCCAACACTAGAAGAAACTCTGAAAGTGAATATTAAAGTGAACCCTCCCCCAAAATACTAAAGTCAAAAGTTGTAGCAAATGGGGAAAAGTTCCATGCCCAGATTACCTATATATAGAGGTTCTAACAATGTTGAGTGAATACAATATAGACGCCTTGGTAGATATCTTTAATGATATTTATGGGTCCGGTCAAATACCACAGGATTGGCTTCAATCAACCTTTATACCAATCCCAAAAAAGCCAAACGCTAATAGTTGCGTCCAATTCCGAATGATCAGCTTACTGAGCCAGGTCCTAAAACTCTTCTTAAAGATAATTCACACAAGAATATACAACATATGTGAAAGAGACACAAAGTTCAGTTTCAGACAAGGATTTGGCATAAGAGAAGCACTTTATAGCTTAACTGTCCTACTTCAGAAATGCAGAGATCAGCAAAAAGGTGTCTTCCTATGATTTATGAATTACCAGAAGCTTTTGATTGTGTTAATCATTCAGAATTAGTGAGATTGCTCCAGGAACATTCGATAGATGAGAATGACCTTAAAATAAGAAGCTTTATAAGAATCAAGTGGCATCTGTGAGAGTAGGACTGGAATCTACATCATTTCTCAGTCGAAAAAGGTGTACGACAAGGTTGTGTTCTGTCACCCCTCCCTTTTAATCTTTACTCTGAAACAATTTTCGATAGAACTTCAAGTGACACTGAAGATGGAACCAAAACCAACAGACGGACTATTATTAATCTTCGCTATGCTGATGATACAGCTGATAATAGCTGATAGCCAAGAAGTGCTACAACGACTAATAGATATAATAAACACTTAAGGAGAATGACTGAGCTTGAAAATTAATATAGACAAGAAGAAGGTAATAATGTTTATTAGAGTAAACAATAAGAACATCCAAAAAGTCCCCAAGTTCAGATATTTCGGTAGTTGGATAACTGAAGATCTGCAACTTTTGCAGACTACAGGTATTGACATTTCAGTTGAAACAGTACGAAAGAGACTTCGTTTCCAAAATTTATTTAGCAGGAGGCAGTTGAGGGTTTCCCAGTTATTCAGATAGAACAAAATTGATCGGCTGAATTGGGGAACGGGACAAATGAAGATTGGCAAAAATGTCCTTTTTTCAGATGACACCACAATTGGCTCGAGATCACCTGGCCTAATAGGACCGTCGAATTCGGGTTTTAAGAGGACGAGGCAGACAAGCTAGACTGCAAACTGCCAGATAAGTTCCAAAATTTAAAGGAGAAACTGTAATTTTTTGGGGAGGTCTGATGGGAGAAAAAACACTTTTGCGTCCCTTACGGCAAAGTTTAACGGGTCATCAGTATGTCTATTTGGTACTAAAACCCATAGTTAGGCTATGGCAAGGTGCAGTGGGAAATATTGTCATTTTCATGCACGATAACGCCCGTCCACATACCAGCAGAGTTCCCACAGACTTTCTGGAAACTGAAGATGTCACTGTTCTGAGATGGCCTGCCTGCTCAACTTATATTAATTAAATTGAGCATGAGTGGAACCTCATTCAAAGAAAGATTAGAGCTCGAAAAGATAATCCAGGTAATGCGGATCAGCTCATTCAAGCCGCTCTAAAAAAAATGGGCAAACTTTCCTCAAGAACAAGTTGACGATTTGATTAGAATTATTAAAATGAACAACAAGATTGTATCTTTCTTTAGTCAACCATTGCAATGTTTTCATTTGTTCGTGGTTTTACGTTTTTGTTAATTTCAAGCATTTGAAAAATTTAGTAATACTTTAGAAAATCTGAAATACTCAGTGATTCCATATAAGTTTTGTTCTGTGTATATTATGTACCTATATTACTGTACGATATTATTTCGGACCTCTGTAAAAACATCATACCGAGCGACAATCAATAATACCGATAATAGAAACCTATTAAATATGAGATTGAAGCAAGGACATTAAACAGAAAACACTAAATAAAAATAATGGAGCTGGAAAGAAAATATCTAAGAAAAGTTGCTAGAAAGAACAAAATAAATATACAGAAATAAAGTAATTAGACAACAAATACCTTTACTAAAAAAATTGACTGAAAGCAGCTTGGTACAGATGACCATCTACTGGAGTCAAACCAAACCAATGTAACTAAGAGGATACAACATGAAATGGGCGGATCAAAGAAGAAATGGATAGGTAAAATAAACGAAATTGCACAAAAAAGACGAATGAAAAACGTAGGGAGTCACACGCAGGTAACAAAAATAAACATTTAACAACTACCAGATACTGAGATTACACTATAATTCACGGCCTAACTTTCGTATGATTGGTTGGTGGGTGGGTCCCAATTTAAAAATTGGCGGGTTTCGTGTTTATTAAAATGACAAATATCGCTAAACAATTTATTAGCAAAGTATTGTGGTATTGGTACAAAGCGGGTGATACTCATATTTTAGGATTAAGCTGACTATTACAGTTTTATTAAAAATTAAAAATTAAAATTAAAAATTACTTTTCTTTTGACATTATATAGGTAAAATTAAATTCCGACTTGTGTTTATTTTATTTTGATATGCTAGTGATGCTTTTTTTATTAGATATATAGATATTGTTTTAATTGTTTTGATTAGGTTTTTTTTTATTAAGATTTAGAGGTTCCTCTTATTATTTTTATTTCTAGAACATTTATTAATATTATTATTCTCATTAGCTTTCGCTATGTGAAATTGGCTTCTCTAAGTATTTTCCTCTAAACTTTTCTGTTCTCTTCCAGGGACTAAGTATCTCTCTGGTCTAAAAACGGTCCTATACAACTTACCTTTTAGTTTTCTTGGTACCTTTTTTTATCACACATAACTCAATTTGCCTCTTTCCTTTACCTATAATTGAAATATTATAGATAAAACGGTAATACCGATCCTAAAAGCCGAACATTATCATCTTTTATGAGTTATTGTCTATCCAAAGCAACTACTCTATCTGGACTTGAAATTTCATCTTTAAAAGAATATTCTAAATATTTTGTTTGTATCCAACTTAATTTTAATCATTTTTCTTCAAGATCTGTCTCCACCACTCTAGTCTTTTCTACTAATACCCAGGTGGTTCAGTTTCACCTGTAATCGTTTTAACACTATAATAGTTGTTCTAACTATAGTAGTTCTAACACTATTATAGTTGTTACTTTCTCATACTCCACTCACATATTCAGCAGGCAC
This sequence comes from Diabrotica balteata, assembly GCA_918026665.1. NCBI lineage: Eukaryota > Metazoa > Arthropoda > Insecta > Coleoptera > Chrysomelidae > Diabrotica > Diabrotica balteata. The sequence goes on from OU898276.1 coordinate 2,714,954, forward strand.
TCCTTTCCTACTTAATCTCTGCCATAGTAGGTTTCTGATAACTTCATCATGTGCTTTCTCAAATTTAATAATACTATGTGCAACTATCTTTTTCGCTGTAAATTGTTAAATTAGCTGTTTTTTATCCATTTTCATTTTTTAGAACCTTACATTAAATTCACCATAAATATAGGATAATAAAAAGAAATATTGTGAATTGAGTGCTATAAAAAATTGTCATTATCAACAAAATGGAGCAGACTGGAAATAACTATTGCAAACCAAATAAAACACTAAACAGTTATGTTTAAAATGTCTTTATTCTTTATCAAAAATCTGGGAAATCAAAGGAGGGGGGCGTTATTGGTTCAATGGCGAAGGAAAACCCCTCTAAACCTCATCTAGGGCCCAGTACATCCCGATTTAAAAATACAATTCTAATATAAAAGTCTACAAATAGCTTTTATCATTACTTAACACAGCTTTAAATTGCAAGCCTAAGCTAAGCATTTATACATATATTTTATGAAATTTTACTACATATATTACTAATCAAGTAAACTTATAATAATGTTAAATTAACTAACTTTCTTGTAAATAAGCCTATCAAACTATAATAAAAATTCTGTGCTACAATACCTCAATTGTCATTTTAATAAACATGACACCCGCCAATTTAAATTGGGACCCAACCACCAACCAATCACGCGAAAGTTAGGCCGTGCATTATAGTGTAGTCTACAGATACTGTAGCGTTAGACACAATATAATCTCCAAGTATTCCTAATGAAGAACATGCATACTTGCAGCCGGTAATGCGCAATTAGAAACTCACTATTTCATCAATGGCAACTATGAATTATTCATCTCGTCTTAATTTGACATACTATGGGAAAATGTGTTAGATATTCAAATTTCATTCTATTAGCATGTTATTCAAATTTTAATATTTTAATTTGCACCAGAGAACCGTCCGACTGATGGTCGTTTAAATGATTGTTTACTACCATTTCGCATTTTATTCGGAAATTAAGACCAATTCCTGCATAATTATACAATATCATTATATAAATATGTTGCGTTGGTTATTTATTTCAACTATTATTATAGTTTTAGGAATTCCTTTCCTCTATAAATTTTATAAAATATTAGTAGAAGGAAGTTCGCTAAGAACTTTATCAGTGTTTACTAATTGTCAGTTTATTAAGTTGTGTCAGAACAATTCAGCACTTGTCATAATAAATAAGCTCCTGAAGTCGGAGAAGTGGTTTGCTTCGTGCCTGTTCTTTGTCATAAACTATTCCATTTTTGTTTTCTTTGGATTCACTGTACATTTCAGAGACATATTTTTACTTATGTGAAATAGAAATATCTTTTCTACAAGTATTTTTTATTATCTTAATATATTGTTCGTAATTTTCTGGCCTTGGTTCAATGGAATTTATCATGTTAGCGATTTTTTCACACTTTGCTTTTTCAAAGGTAAATCTCCTTCTTTATGGGATAGTCTGTACTTTTATTGCTCCATAGAAGTTAATGTTAATTAGTCTTTTTCGCGTTATGGGTCTGGTGCCATACACCAATCTGCATCAGACTTAGAGTTCAATCTTTACAAATTATCTGCCGCGATTTCTTATTCTTGTGTTGGTTCAACATGTTGGAGTTCAGAATGATTTCGTTTTTAGAAAAGTCGTACGAGCTGCTTCAATTCAGCATTTGATCTGTTTTCTGGGATCTTGTTGGTCTGTAATGTAGAATCCCAGATATTTAAATTAAGTAATTCTCTCAATGTTTTATTGATCTATACAGGGTGTCCCATAATTAATTGGACATTAGCTAATGGGTGATAGCTGAGATCAAAATAAAGCGTTTAATTGCTTTGGCAAAATGTTGCTAGTTTTCGTTCTACAGGGTGATTCATTAATATTTTTTTATATTATTTTTAGGGATATATTGAAAACTATTTAACCGATTTAAGTAAAATTTGGTATCTTGCTATTATTTAGTATGCTTAATATGAAAATGATATTAGTTTTACCGATGACACTAGGTGGCGCCACCTACTATAACATTGGTTCATTAATGGAGCCATAATTTTTTTTCCCGCCCTGTATAAACATTCTAGGAAAAAAACATGAAATAACATTCAATTCTACACAAAAAAGGTATTCTTGTTTCAAATCAAAAAAGTACACCGTTTTCGAAATAAACGTATTTCTTAGAGACGTGCATAAAATAAAAAAATTTTACAAAAACTTATGTAAATTCAAACATTATTCAAAATGTCTTAATTAAAAGTGAATATTAAATGTATTAGTAGTAGATAATTTTTGCAAACAAAATGCATATGATTGAAACAATTATTTTTATTAAACCTTTGACTCAGTAACAAATTTTAAAAAAATCAGAAATTAAATTAAACAATGAAGTGAATATAAAACAATTAACAAAGTGAACAATTCAAAAAGAAACGAAAAAAAATTACAATAAGTGTTCAAAATGTGCACCATTAGATAAACTACATAATCTAAATCTTTTGTGTAAGTTTTGTCTTATTTTAAATAATGAGTTTCTTTGGGCCCTAATTACGTTAACTCCCTCTACAATATTTTGCCATAACTCTTGACGGTTATTTATTTTTTTTTATAAACAAGTGACTTTAGGTAGCCCCACAAGTGAAAGTCTAGGGGATTTAGTTCGGGACTGCGTGCTGGCCATGGGTATACACTACCTCTACCAATCCACCTTTGAGGATAAATTTCATCTAGATAATTTCTAACTTCTAGGCTATAATGTGGTGGTGCACCATCATGCATGTACCAAGAGTTCCGTCTCAAATTTAGAGGTATGTCTTCTAAAAGAGTTGGTAAATCTTTTCTTAAAAAATTTAGATACGTTACTCCGTCAAGCCTAGTTGGTAATTCGAATGGTCCTACAATACAATCCCCAAATATGCCACACCAAATATTTATGGAAAACTCGTGTTGAAAATGATGTTCTTGAAATGCATGAGGATTTTCTGTCGCGTAGGTATAGCTATTGCGCCAGTTAAATACACCCCTTCCAGTAAATGTGGCTTCATCGGTAAATAAAATTTTATTATAAAACATCGGATCGTCTAAATGCCGCCCCTTCATAAACTGACTAAATCGGAGCCTTGTTGGAAAATCATGTGATAAAAGATTCTGTACTGGAGTAAAACGATACGGATACAGATTTTCTGTCCGTATTATTCTTGACACCGTAGATTTGCTTATACCATTGGCCGCAGAAACAAGCCTTGTACTGGTTTCTGGATCTTCTGCAACACGCACAACAATTTCATCCTCCATATCCGCATCAATTACTCTCGGTCTTCCTGCATTCCTGTTTTTGGGATGAAATGACCCTGTTTCGCCTAATCTGTCGAACAATGATCTAATAGTTTTATGGTTTGGTTGCCTTCTATTGGGATAAAGTTCGAAATAGAGTTCAGCTGCTTTACGATAACAAAAATTTTCCTGGGCATACAAACAGATCATATCGCGCATTTCTACATTAGAAAATTCACTATGACGTGGCATTTTTCCTTTATCTTAAGTGGTTTATAAAAAACTTAATAGCACTTTGACAAATAATGACTCGCACTGCACTTTGACAACTAATAATAAATAAATTCGTAGTTACCTTTGACAACTAATAATAAATAAATTCGTAGTTACGTCTTGACGTTGTCATTAAGTTCAAAGCATACTTGTTTTGCAAAAAATTAAATAGAGACATGCATCATTAACAAAATACGTTTATTTCGAAAACGGTGTACTTTTTTGATTTGAAACAAGAATACCTTTTTTGTGTAGAATTGAATGTTATTTCATGTTTTTTTTCCTAGAATGTTTATACAGGGCGGACAAAAAAATTATGGCCCCATTAATGAACCAATGTTACAGTAGGTGGCGCCACCTAGTGACAATGGTAAAACTAATATCATTTTCTTATTAAGCATACTAAATAATAGCAAGATACCAAATTTCACTTAAATCGGTTGAATAGTTTTCAATATATCCATAAAAATAATATAAAAAAATATTAATGAATCTCCCTGTAGAACGAAAACTAGCAACATTTTTCCTAAGCAATTTGAGCTCAAACGCTTTATTTTGGTGTCAGCTATCACCCATTAGCTAATGTCCAATTAATTATGGGACACCCTGTATGTAGGAAAGCATTGTCATGGGTTGGCGACTAAATATCGTAAATTTTGTCTTAGCAGTTTTAATTTTTAGACTCATTTCTCTTTCTGTCCTGTTAACGTAATCAAAACACTCTGAAGACCCTGGGATCTACAGCATAAGATATAATGTAACAGTGGGGATATAATACATCCCTGTCATACAAACGTTTTCAGCTTCCAATACAAATGCTCTATAACACTTAGCTCTCTGCTATCAATGCCTTTGATACTTAATATATTCAAAAACCTTCCATGGTTTACTTCCTCAAAAGCATTTTCGCAATTAATGGAAGCCACAATAAAGGCTGTGTTTTTCTATATACATATTAAGATGATATTAAGATGATAACTAATATATTAAGATGTAGCTTACTAATTTTAAAGATATTAAAATGAATTCTATTATAACTGTATCGCGATAAAACCTCTCCAGGCCTTTAATGCTGATTACTAGTAAACAAAACAACAACTGTGGCACATAATATTAATGTGATAGATACTTTACTAAAGAAACAACATTTTCCACCGATTTTTGTAGCACTTACCATCTATTTAACGGTAATGATACTTATAAATATATAATATAAATACCGACATCCTTATAAATTTTCCTGCTCATCAACTGCGAATTTATATAAGCAGATTACTGTTGGTTAAATTAAAATGACCATTACAACGCCGACAAGAATAAGGAAACGTTAAAAAGTTGATTAGATCCTTTTTTTATGGGACGAAAATAATTACAACGTATTTATGAAAATATTCTTTTAATTCGTTGATGATTATGCTGCACGCTGCAGGAAATATTTAACGTTAATATCAACCTGTAGGAGTGCTTTTCGATGTTACATATTTTAATTATAATCATATTATATAGCATTTACTGGGAAGCAGTGATTTTAGTATTGAAGATGGGTAAATAGGTAATAGATTGTCGTTTGACACACATATGCTCATTTTACATTTGCATCTTGGTCAAACTAATCGTTTTTTTTTTACTGAAAGACTTACCATTTGCTTCTTTCCACTCTATTCATCTTCTCTAAGTCTACTAGATGAACCTGATTCAATAGTCTAACATTGCTTTATTTTCTGCTTCCTTGTGTATCTGTACCTTTTATCACTCACTGATGGTCATTATGACAGAAAGTAACATTTATATCTGCTTCAACATTCCAGAACTCAGTCTTTAACCTCTAAATAACACCATGCATCATTCATCAGTCTCATATTTACTAATAGAAACCATCAATACATCATTCAAACATATTCTGAGTTTTATCAACTGTCTATCTCTCTTTGAATTTATCCCTACGCGGGTCTGCCCTCCTAATTAAATTTGTCCCGAAGTTTTGATTGTTTTTAATATAACCCCCTTTTATAGATAAATCCTGTCTAAGTTGCTCTTGCCAAGTTCTTTACTTTTCTTCTGTGTATATTTCCTTCGTAACTTTCTTTTGTATATTTCTGTATATTTGTTCTGTATATCGATACCTTTTTGCCATAACATCGTAAGTCTCGTTTAGTAAATTTTACAGTACGGCAGTTTTTTCAATAAACGTGTTTAGAAATGTCCAATTGAAGTGAAAATTGGCATCCGGACGTATTATGATGAGTGTTTGAAGTAAAGTAATGATTTTTCTTCAAAATAGTTTCAGTTTTTTTGTAGTTGGACTTACGTTACTTTGGAAGCATCAAAAATAATTTTGCTACTGTAGTTTTATACAAGTCCAACACTTACGATAATTTTGGTAAATTCAGAAATAATTTCACATTGTGATTGTTATCGTAAGCTCAGCACTTACGATAAAAAGTATGTTTAGACACAGCCCCTTAAAGTAACATAAATAATACATAAAAAAATACCAAAAATCGTTTATTTAAGGTAATTTATTTGTGAAAAGTAAAAAGTACAATAGGCATTTAACTGAACAACAAATCGCTTTAGTCATAAACTTACAAAAATAGTCATAATATCTAATGTTATTGCATGTGGTATAATAAATGTGAATCATAGCTAGTCAGCAAAAGTCTAATCTTGGGGCCCTTCATCGCTTTCGTCTTCCTCATCGGATTCTGCTAGCTTATCTGGCATAGCTGACGTTTTCATTAGCCTATATTCATTTTGAAACCTGAGAGGAATTATATTGTTGTCGCAGAGATCAATTAAGTCTTTTTTCTTTGCAACGGAAATAGACAATTTTTGAGAATAAAGCCGTTTTGGTTTTTTTCCTTTTAATTCCATCGTGAAATTGATGCAGTTCTGGCCATTATTTAAATAGTCAACCTCTATAATAATATCTGCGTTACCTTTCTCAAATTTTACATTTTTAATTTCACTGATTTTTATAGGTTTTCCGTTCTTACATTTGAATTTACTCGGTTTTAGTACATCATCAGATATTTTTTTCCATTCTAAGAAGTCGCTGAAATCCATTTTTATTGTTTCAAATGGTTTAGGTTTGGTACGAGAGTTGGATATCAATGTACACCATTCTGATGGAGCCCATACTACGCGTTTTTTGATAAACCGCTCAATTGTTGCATGAACTGAGTCGACAGGCATATAAGTATGGCCTGGTAGTAAGTATCGCACACTGATTGATGTTATATTAACAGAATCCTTAAGAAAACTCGAGATCATTACAAACATTGCCTTGTTTTTGTTCTGTCCATAACAACTATCACAATTTAGTGATATATGTTTTACGGTTTGTCTTCTATCAACTTCTTGCAAATATTTGTAGATTATGGTAGATATTTCGTTACTGCCACGTCCTCCGTCACATTCTCCCCACAAATAACAAATCCCATTTTGGGTTCCACTTTCGTAAACCGTAAGATTGTAATAAGCATACTTTCTGGTGTAGTACAAGAGCAAATTGTCTCCATGTGGTGTGTTTAACACCTTCTGCAGGTCGAAACTAGCACATAAAAATTTTGAATCTAAGATAGTTTTCTTTTGATCAGCTAGAAATGAATCTTTGCATTTTTCTTTGTTTTCCAAATGTTTTTCATACAATTGCTTTGTTTCTTCTGTTTCCTCAAAATCTTTGTCTTTTCTCACTTCACAGACTTTGCACTTATCTTTTTTCGGCAAGTGAAATCCGATATTAAATTCTGCCTTAAAAATCTTTCGGAACACTTGCAGGGAAACGATATCGTTCTTAGTTATGCCATTTTCTATCTGTTTCTTCTTAAAAAGTTCGTATAAGAATGATACATTACGAAATTCAGTGGGTAAGTATCTTCTCGATGTTTTATTTCTGCAATAATGAGATGGGACAGCGGGTAGCAACGTGATAAAATCTAAAACATTCTGCTTCTGCTCTTTCCCAGTTTTGTTATGGGGAACATGCTTACCTCTCTGATCTATTTTGGAAAATGAGGCTGACGTAGAGTTTTCTTTCGTATATCTCAAAGTCATTTGTGAAATATCCAAGGTTTTCAATAAAAATTGTTGGCACACCTCGTGTTCCACATCATTCCACCTAATGATATACTTGTACGAACATTGTCTTCTGCTTCTTGCAGCCTCTTGTTTTCGACGTTTTATTTCAACATCTTTTATGCATGAAAGCAGCCAGTCTCGTTGCCTGTGTAGGCTTCCCAAGCCCCAATAAAATTCGAAAACATGTTCTCTCACTATCTCTGGAAATTTTGAAATACACTGGTTTGGGCAATTAATACTGCAAGGATTCTCTCTAACAGACTTTTTGGCACCGAACTTGTGATTACTTTTCCTTATTGTCTTTTTGCACGGTTTTTTCTGTTTCCTAAAACAAGTTTTTCCCATTGCATCTTCTTTATTGTCAGGCGAGTTGCTGTCACCATTGCTAATATTTTCTTCAAAGGAATATTCTGAAGAGTGGCGACGAAAACGTTTAGCTGTATTACAGGTACGACTATTTTGATCATTTTCGCTACTGGAAGAGTCATAGTCAACGAGTTTCACAGAGGGTCGTGTTGAAACTACTGGCTGGTTCTGGTGAAGGTCATCATCAACTGAAGAACTTGGCACATTACATTTGGATTTTATTTCTGTTCCGTCGGCAGTGATATGGTAAATTATAGGTTCGTCTAAACTAATTACGACCACGTCTGAAGATTGTAAATCTTTCAAGTTCGAGATTTGACCAACTTGTGAAGCAACACTGGTGCTAGAGCATGTGGTTGAGTCTATAATGGTGTCTAAGGACTTCTGTGATACCAGTGGAATCTCTTCGAATTCGCTTGATTCATACAAAGATGCTGAGTCTTTTACATCATACGAAACTGAAGATAATTCGCTGTCAAAGTTAGAGTCTCCCACATATAGTGAGAGTGACTCCAACTCATGTGAAGACTCAGACCGAGTGGTTACCAAAGACGGTATGGCATTTGATTCTTCTGTTCCTTGAGAACTAAGAGCTAATCTTACTAGATGTCTTGATCTACTACTCATGGCGATAATCTGAAATAAAAGAATATTTTATCTTATTTGTCGACTTTAAAATATTACTTATAAAAGTTATATTATTTTGAATTATAAGTGCGCCATATGTGGCCTCCATTCTTCTTGTCTTTTATTTTATTTTCGCCAGGTGTTATTAACGTTGTGGCCGTCCGATAGCTCGATCGGTACGGGATTTATCTTGTAGTATTCAATCTTACTCAATGTTGCGTAATATTACGCAACATTGCATCATGTACGATCAGTACGGAGTAAATCTTGTATTATTCAACCTTACGCAATATTACGCGTGAGATGAAACATCCTATATTGACCAAAAATGTGTCAACCCAGGTAAGACACCTTGTACATAAAATATGGAACTTGTAGTACCTTATAATACTCACTACAAAATAATACAAAAAGATAGGATTATGATTCTCTTGAGACGAAATAAATCTAGAACAACCATTACCTATCACACCAATACAATTATTACTAAGAAATCTCTATAATTTGAAAAAACTACGTATGTTAAGGAAATTTTGATTTTAAACTACATTTTTTACAATGTTTCCTACAAATCTCAACGAAAGCAAAAGTAAAAACCATAAATAATTACCAAAAAAATTATTTTGTGGTACTTACGTTCCGACTCTGCGGCTACACACAGTTCACTAATAGATCGTAATGAACTTCGCTGCATCGTAAGTAGCAAATTTTGTACCACGTGACTTGCACCTTACGATGTTTTGGTGACCATGCGATGTTTTCACAACTACAAAATAAATTTTTTCACATTTTTATGTGACTTACGTTACAGCAAATTCGGTTTTTTCTCCAAGACTATGCTATTATACCTTACAATAATTTTGCTGGGAGGTGCCTGGCGGCTTGATAGATACGATGCTTCAATAAAACTGTTTTCCCTAAATTTGTCACTTACGATGTTATGGCAAAAAGGTATCGATATTTCTGTAACTTCTGTATATTTCTTTCCTAACGTAATTAAAAACCAGATAGATTATATATTGGAAAATAGAAGATTCAGAAACAGTTTTAAATCTGTCAAAACATATCCATAAGCGAAAATTGAATCTGACCACATACCTTTAGTGGGAGTCATGTATGTGAGACTGAAGACAATGAAGAAAAAGTCTAGACCTAACTACGACATGACAGCTCTGCAACATCCGGAAGTTAAAAAGCAAGTGGGGGAATATATTAACAATCAAGTTAAACAACTAAAAGAAGAAAATAGTATCCAACGAGAAATCAATCAATTCGAAGAAAAAATTAAGAAAACTAAACAAGATCTGCTAAAACCAAACAAAGAAACAAAGAAGAAATCTTGGATGACTCCAGAAATCCTTCACTTAATGGAACGCAGAAGGTTAATTAAAGGAAATAAAGATGAGTATAAACAAATGCAGGCTTACATCAAAAGAAAAATAAGAGAAGCTAAAGCAAAAGAAGCTGTAGAGAAATGTAAAGAAATAGAAAGACTACAAGCCAAGCATGACAATTTTAATGTACACAAAAAGGTAAAAGAAATAACGGGTACTTTTAAAAAGCGAACACAAATGAAACTCATAGACACCAATGGAAAATTGATCATTCACACCCAAGAGATGAAAAACAAATGGAGAATATATTTGGAGACACTTTTTCAAGATCAAAGAACGGATTATAGGCATCCATTTTCAGAGAGGATGACGGGCTCGGACATACTTAAATCCAAGGTAGAAGGAATAAATTGGATCACGGCTGTCTTCAATAAAATATACAATACACGAATCATCCCTGATAAATGGCTAGATTCAGAATTTATAGCGAAACCTAAAAAACAGGGGGCTAAAAAGTGCGAAGAATATCGACCAATCAGCCTAATGAGCCACATGTTGAAACTGTTTCTTTCATCCATGGAAGAATTTATAAGAAGTGCGAGGAACAAATATCGGACAGACAGTTCGGCTTCATTAACGCAGTGGGTACCAGAGAGGCACTTTTCGGAGTACAGGTACTGATTCAAAGATGCAGGGACGTTAACTGCGACGTATACGCATGCTTGATCGACTATGAAAAGGCATTTGACAGAGTTCAACATCAAAAGATGATAAACATTTTAAAAGAGGCAGATCTGGATGACAAAGACCTCAGAATAATTTCAAAACTCTACTGGAATCAGACCGCATAAATAAAAATTAACGGAGAAGAAACAGATCACATAAAAATACTACGTGAAGTTAGACAGGGATGTATCCTATCGCCGTTGATATTTAATATGTACTCAGAGAAAAATTTTAACGAGGCTCTTTACGGAATAGACGAAGGCATCCTTCTAAATGGTGAAAGAGTAAACAATGTTAGATATGCCGACGACACCATGGTGATAGCAGATAGTTTAGAGGGACTTCAGAGGCTAATGGACAGAATAAATGAGTACAGTGAACAGTACGGACTAAACATTAATATCCACAAAACGAAACAAATTATTATCAGCAAGGAGAATATAAACGGGGTTCATCTATACATTAATGGGACGCAGATAGAGTGAGTAAAACAGTATTGCTACCTGATAACTATTATAAACGAACAGTGGAGCAAGGTACAGGAAATAAAGTGATATGTACACCCTTATTTTTGCTGGTATTGAGAGTATTTTTGATTTAAGTATGGTCATTAATGAGTAACATGCTCTGTATCCTTGAATTCTTTGACGACTTTAAGTTGTATTCATTGATTGTTACGTTTTGTCTAACCCTTCGTCTTGGGTTCTTCGTAACCACCATGTACTTGGCCTTGTCCTTGTTGATCTTCAGACCAACTTCCTTGGCTCCGTTTTCGAATAAGGCGAAAACTTTGGATCTCTGATGTATTGTGCAATTGTGTCCAGGTCATCCGCAAACGCCAATAGTATTTTTGATCATAGGGCATCAAATACGTTTGTCAGTTGTGGATGAGCTTTCCTTACCGCATGTTCCGGTGCAAAATTAAATAGCATGGGGGCGAGAGGATCTCCTTGATTAAGTCCGGTGTCAATTCCTCATTGACACCGGGATACAGAATATTATTCTCAGGCGAAAGTAGGTTCCGCCTATATGAGACTATAGTCGAGTCTATAGAAGACCAGAAGAGCGATTTGCTGACTGTTGTATAAGAGACATTGTGTCATATGGAGGCGGTTCTTGTATGTTTTTTAGCAGGCATTTGGATGCCTGTAGCCATGGATGGCAAAACCGAGTTGGTTTTCGTGCCTGGTGGAGGACGTGGAAGAGGTTTAACGGCGGATTGTTACAACAGAAACATTTTGGAAGAACAAGAACATGTGGTTTCATATGCGGGATTTATTGGTGATGTCTTGCCTGCGTTGAACCCGAACGTAAATCCAACAGAGCATATTTGGGATAAGGTTAAACGAAGAGTCCGGAAAGAAATCATGCACCAAGAAGCATAATGGAATTGAAAGCTGGGCTTGATGATGAACGGGAAGCAATACCATAACGTAAGTAAAGTAAAAAACAGTAAGCGAAATATGACAAGTAATCCTGACTAAATGTTAGCCTCAAAAGTTAGTTCTTGTCCGAGGTTTATATTTTATATATATATATATATATATATATATATATATATATATATATATATATATATTATCTATATTAAATTTTCAATTACGGTAAATAAGTTTTAACTCTATTTTAATGTTGTTCTACAACTATTTTTTCTAACATTTCATTATTATCTACTCTATTTAATGGAAATAAACTCCAATTTTAATTGAAAATAAATTCGATGTTTTTCTCAATAATGACAAACCTTACTCTAGATATGTTTTAAATTTTATATGTGAATGACACCAAATGGCCAAAAAAATATTTAAACTTTCCTAATGGCCCGTACATACACAATAAATAGTCGTACGTTATACTATTTAAACTCAAACAACTGTATTGCCCTTTAGGTTTTATATTTTAATTACTTTTTTAACCTGTTTTCTTCTTCATTCCTGTTTCACAGTTGTTTGTGCGTTGTGTTTCGTCGGTTAAAGGATAGGAAGTGCTTTCATACTGCGTTTCTTTTGTTCTCTAAATGTTTTTGTCGTTTAACTACCATGTCGAACCTTTCTATTAATGCCGATGGCAAGCTTTTTGACGCACGCGGGTCCGTTAACGGTAAGTTTGAATGGTTTCTCAAGCAAAAAGCTACTTTAACTCTTTTTAAAGATAATTACCTAATTTCAATACCAGAAAACAATATAACGTTAACTTCGCATATTCGAACATTACAAGTATTATTTTAGATGGAATTTTAAACGTCTACTTCCTTGTTAATCTTAGGGAAATTAGCTATTTAGTCTGTATGAATCTGACCAAATTAACTAAGTTGATGGCACCCTTTCTTTCAGAGACGATCTTGAAAGGACCTTACTCATTTTTTCTGTGTAGTATTCACTCGTTTATGTTACACCTTTGTCTAAATTATATGTTATTTGTTGCATAGTGTTTTTTCCATGATATACTTGACTGTTTTTAAGTTAATATGTTTTTTCCTTCATACTGTAAGGTTCACTGACTTCTTTCTCAATATTGTTGATAAATTTAATTCAAGGTATTTGATTTCTGTTATTTCTGTTGTCTACCATTTGAACCTATAGTTTGCATTTTATTGGTTCGTTTGACATTACTAGACCATTTGTTTTGATTGTCAATATTTTTATATTTAACCCTGGCTTTATGTTAAAATAACGGCCTCATCTAAAGCTGTGTGAAAGTCAAATTTTCTCCAACCAGTTCGGGTTCCCAACACTGTTGGTACTAGAGAGCCTTTGTTCTCAGTACAAGTTTTATTCCAGAGATACATAGACGTCAACTGCGACGTATACGCATGTCTGGTTGTTGCAAAGATGATGCAAATACTAATAGAAACAGGAATTACCAACCAAGATCTGAAAATAATTAGAAATCTTTACTAGAATTAGACAGCAAATCTCAGAGCTGAAGGTAAACACACTGACTATGGGAAAATCATGCGTAGAGTGAGGCAAGGCTGTATTTTGTCTCCTCTGATCTTTAATCTGTACTCTGAAAGAATATTTATCGAAGTTTTGCATGAAACTGTAAAAGGTATTCTACTAAATGGTTACCAGCTAATCAACATTAGATATGCAGATGACATCACAGTATTTGCGGACAATTTAGAAGACCTACAAGTTCTTATGAACAAAATCATGTATTACAGTTAACAATATGGACTCAATATAAACGTTAAGAAGAGAAAGCTTATGATAATTAGCAAGAAAAGAATAACAGAAGGTCAACTCTACGCCAACGTCGGCACCATAATAAATGAAGAATGGACCAACAGCCAGGAGATTAGGGATGGCATGATGGAACTGGAGCGGGTACCTCGGAATAGGTTTTAACCGTCTGTTCCACGCACCAGTGACAAAACGTCGACAGCATCGGTTTTGATTCCAACGGCGCCGCATTAGTTGAGTACACTTTGCGCATCGACCGGTCAAGAAATTTACAATGAACCTTGAACTTGAACTGGTTTCTCGGAATAGGTTTTAGATTAGATTAGAGAACGCATCGGCAGCGTTCGTTTCGATTCCAACATCGTCGCCTTAGTTAGAAATATTCTGATAAACATGATGGGTTCAAAAGAAGTTCAGGTCGGACGGTTGCAACAGATTTCTAATTCACGGCAAGTCATTAATAAAGTGAAAATTAGTAAAGTTTTCTTTGGGAAATATTTCTATATTAGGATGTTTCGATAATAAATGTCTTTTTTTAGATTGAAAACTGTAGTTTTATAGGACATTATTATTTTACAAGTGTTACATTTTCCAATTTGTCTTGTTGCATCCGTAACGGAAAAAAAATTCATACAATACTAGTATGCCTATTCCTATTGTCGAAATTTATAAAAATCACTACAAAACTTGGCATTGACTTATACTGTGTCATAGCAACTGTGAAAACAAATTCTACCAAATGCATTAAAAGCCCCGAAAGGGCGACATGGTTTAAGAATCAATTGCTCGAGACACCCACGAATCCCCTCTCCTAGTTTCATCTTTGAACTCGATCGGTGCAACCCAACACAACAGTTGTAGCACAACTAGGAACAAGCTGGCGGTCATCGATATGAAGTGTTTTCACGTTGGAATAAGGAAATCGCATTAGGTTTCTGGAATAGGTATGTAGTTGGAATAGGTTCAGTTCCAACCTATTACCGAAAAATGCTATTCTGTACCATCCCTACAGGAGATTAGAGCCCGCGTCGGAAAAAGCTAGATCCACCTTCAATTGGATGGGAGCCTTTTTCAAGAGTCACAACCTCTCTCTTGGTTTAAAAGTAAGAATGCTGCGACGCTACATCTTCTCTGTCCTTTTTTATGGTATTGAATTGTGGACCTTAAACGAAGATGTGTGCAGAAAACTGGAAACATTTGAGATGTGGCTTTATCAGAGACTAGTTTAAATCCCGTGGACTGACCGAGTCACAAATGAGGAGGTCCTCAGAAAAATAAATAAGAACCAGAGGTACTGACCCATCAGCAAATCTCGAAAGTTACAGTTCTTCGGACATATTATGTGAAATGAATCCAGATATGCTCTCCTTCAAGTCATCCTGCAAAACAACAACAAAAAATGTTGTTTTATAAGTTTTTCTCGTAAAGTCAATAGAATTAGCTATATTATTAATAATCAGCCACTGATTTATGTTTCTTCTATTTGGGTGTTAAAATTCAATGAGATGCTTGCTTTCTGTGACTACACAAACCCTACTTCAATAAAGGCATCTAAACTGCCTGATTTCGCTAGTAGAAATTGCAAGTATTTCTCCATTGATTCAACAAGATTAGTGTATTGTTGCTTACTATCTAATTAGCCTTCTTCGGTCCATCTTTGGACATAGGCCTCCCCAATCCTTTTCCATTCTTCTCTGTCTGTCGCTACAGTCATCCACCTAGAGCCCATGTGCTTTTTGATATCATCTGCTCTGCTACGTTTATATTCCCACGGTCTCCAACTTATAAGAATTTCGTTCCATCAGTCTTCTTTTTGTCTTATATTGTATCCGGCAAATCTCCATTTCAATTTTGCAACTTCTTGTCTAGCATCCCTCACTTTTGTTTTCTCTCTTATCCACTCGTTTCCCTTTTTATCGATTAGTCTTATGTGCAACATTTGTCTTTCCATTGCTCTTTGGGTTTTTATGATTTTGTCCATGTTTGCTTTTGTAAATGTCCAATTGTATTGTTGCTTGGTTAGAATTATTTTGGAATACTGTTAAGTTATTTGGTCCACCTATTTTCAGAACAATATTAATACCATAGAAAGAGTCCAGCATAATTTTTTGAGATATTGTAGTTCCTTGTCTACACTACTATTGAAAATCATGATTATTCCCGTAGCTAACAACAATTAGATGGATAGATGGGGCTATTAAATGTTTGCGATTTTGATATTTTCAATATAACTCAGATAAAAAGATCTCTTGCTTTGTGATATGTATATTATTACGATTATTGAATTTTGTTTTTTATAGTATGTAAGAATTTTTAGTCTCATTGTTTAACCTTTTTAATATTGGTTTTATATTATAAGTAATTTTTTATTGATTTTTTATAGTAATTTTATGCTTTCCATTTCCTTTCCTTGAATTCTTTAACAGATATTTTTATTAAAACAAAGCAATTTCATATTCATCTTTTATAATATTTATAAGGCCATTGACAGTTAATTAAATTCTGCTCAGAATTAAAATTAAAATTAACAAAATAAAGCTCAGAAGACGCTATACAGGCATTAATCATATCAACAACCAAGACAAATGTTTGGTAGACAATTTTACGGTATTTTTCTTGATTACTGTATACTACTATAAAACCGCTTTTATAATTGGTTGTTTAAAAAATCACACAACTATCCACTACCTGATTTGCACAGAATGTGCATTAAGATTAAAAATCAAATTGATCAATAACGATTATTTCACGATTGCAGTAGAACACCTGGCTGTCATAATCGGCTCAGAATTATTCAATAGGTTAACAATAATAAAGTAAATATTACGGCATTTGCCGAGCCATATTATCGCCCGTAGCGGATATGCATATTCAAATCATAATTAAATACGACTCACTGTGTATATAATTTTCATTAGCACATATGCAGCCAACACGTGGGCATTGGCGAATTAAAAAATGTGTCCCTCGCAGTTTTATTCTCCATTCGGTTATGTATGCAGATTTCCTGTAGGCCAATCATTGAAAAATACTGCCAAATAATTGGACAACAATACTGGACATAATACAATAATCGGCATATCATGAATAAGAATGCTAGTCTGATTTGGTGCGTTGAGGAGGACCAGTTCGGATTCAGAACAGGAAGAAGCTGCGAATTATAACTAGCAAGGGTGATCAGCGACACAAAGATAAGGTTCAAAAGGAGACAGGAAACAGAAATTGCCATCCTGGACATCGAGAAGACATATGAAACGGTCTAGAAAAAGACACTAATCTACAAGATGGACAGAGCTAGATTGCCTTATTATTTAGTTAATATATGTGACATATGTCTAACTAATAGAACATTTTCAAGTTTTAACCGACCAAAAGACGTGTAGAATTCAAGAAATCCAAGAAGAAACTCCTGAGGGAGTATTCTCTTGCTCATTTTATGCAACGTTTTTGTTTCAGATTTACCAACAGATTTAAGAACACAGAACTACAGCCCTCTGCGCAGGCGACACGGCGATATATAAAACAGGAAAGCATGATAGAATAATAGTCCAAAACATTGAAAACCACCTCGGAAAAATTACGGAATACACCGATAAATGGAAGATCCAAATCAACGCCCAAAAGACGCAATTCATTATGTTTACCTATAAGTCCACCAGTGGTAGAAATAATTGTAGAAGGAAACAGGATCTAGTCAAAAGAATTAGTCAAGTATCTAGAAGTCCATCTCGGCAGGAAACTCAACTTCAAGAAAAATGCACAAGAAGTTAAGGTAAAAGCAAACACCGCTAAAAATCTAATACTTCCTCTGTATATTTTTAGGTCCATCCACTAACGAAGGCCAAGAAGATCCAGTTATAATAAGCTTACGTTAGATCGGTTATGCTGTACGCTGTCTTAATTTGGAGCTCCATTTCGGAATCCAACTGGAAGAAACTTGAAGCAACAGAGACGTTATTTTACAGCATCACTAATGGATCAATATAAGAAGAACGGATTACATATGTAACCATTAAAAAAATGCTCCGGTATACACCATTTAGGGAGGAGGTTGAAAAAAGGACCAGATATTTCTTCCACCAAGCTACAAGAGGATTCCTTCAGACCAGAGACATCCTCGCCAAGAATAGGATCCAGAGAATGTTTAGATCGACACACAGACTGATAGACCATACAATTAGGGTTTAGCCAGGTGGTTGCCGAAGAGAGCCAATCAGGAAAGTAGGTACGATGCCGAAAACATGTACATACAGAAAAATAAGCCAAGGAGTCCACGACAGAAAAGTCAAGATCCGAGAGAAAGAAGCTCAAAGATGGACTACATATTTGAATCCATCTTTTGTATAATAGAGAAGTTCCTCTAAATATTATAAAAACTATCGAAACATCTACCAAAATAACAAAATTGAAGAATAAATGGACAACTTACAGAACCTATAAAAATAGGCAGCGGAAAAAGACAAGAATATTCATTGAGCCCCATGCTCTTCAATTTGATCATAGATGAAATCATCAAAAGCATTAACAAAGGAATAGGATACAGATTCGGAAACAAAGACATAAAAATAATATATTACGCAGACGACGTAATATTGGTAGCCTAAGATGAAGATAATCTGCGCAAAGACTGGTCCACATATTAAACATAAGAGCAAAAGAATTTAATACGACAGTCTCATCTCAGAAAACTAAATTAATATTAGTCAGCAAAGAACCAACCAGATCTAAAATAGAAATTGATGGTATCAAGTATTGTATTGAACAAGTAATGTGAATATAATACCTGGGAAAAACACTCTCCAGCTATGGAGACCTGGACAAAGAAGTGAGGGAATAAGTACAAAAAGCAAATAGACTGGCAGGATGCCTCAATAACACTATATAGCGAAGCGGACACATTAACACTAAGAAAAAGTCAAGAATTTATAAAGCCAATATAAGACCAATAATGGCATATGCCTTAGAAACACGACCTGACACATCCACAACTCAAAGGCTACTGGAAACGGCAGCGATAGAAGTACTGAGAAGAACTACAGGAAATACGCTGAGTTATCGAAAGAGAAGTGAAGCCAATAGAAGAAAATGTTACGTACAGTGTATTAATGAATGGACACAGGATAGAAAAAAATGGAATAACCATATAAGCAGAATGAAGGAGACCCGTGTCATTAAATTAGCAAAAGATAAGTCAGCAATCGTAAGAAGAAGTATTCGATGATTGCGCAAAATATGGAGTGATAACCTTCCATAGAGGTATTAATCTGCGAATGAGTTGCTTATAAAGAGAAAGAAGAAGAAGAAGATTATGCAGGGCAAAATTCGAGAACAGCAAAATACGAAGAATATCGTGGCTTAAGAACTTCAGGGAATGGTTTGAATGCAGTAGTGCAGATTTATTTAAAGGTATAGTCAATATGGTCGCATAGCCATGATGATTTCCAACCTTTGGTAGAAGATGGAAATTTAAGAAAAAGTTTAAAAAAGTAAGGAAGTCAGCATGCTCCATTTTCAGGACATAAAAATCTACACCTTTGTCTGTCAATTCGTCAATTGTCTGTAAGATAAATTCCTGTATTTCTTTCATTTTTTCTTCTATTTTATGTAAGATTAATTTCTTGTTGTCTATTGCTTACTGGTTTTCTTTCAAATTACTGTCCACATCGTATTCTTACCAATAGAAACTTTTTCTAGAATTTTTCCTCCCTTTTTTTAACCGTTTCACCATTTACAGAAATATGTCTTCTATACCTTGTCTAATATACTACGAATAGTTTTTAGTATATATTTTGACATTAAAATAATTCTTATTATTTATTTCAACTAGATATCTGTATACTACCAGAAGACACTTTGAAAAGTTTGTTTGTATTTTTTATATTTTTTCTCTATTCCTGCAGCAATGCTACACCTACAGAATAACTGAATTAAATTGTAAACTATGATAACTAGCGTAATTTACCCTGATTGTAAGGTTTCTATTCTGCGCAAGCATTGAACTCCCACTCTCTTGTGACGAAATTCTCAACTGCCGAGTGAAAAATGTACCTAAATGATCCAACGTATAAAGCCAACGTTTTTGACTATGCAAAAACATTATCGACAGGCCTAACTAAAGCAGCTACTGAAAGACACCTGCGTTTGGCCTTATTTTTTGTTACCGATAGTACGCAACTCTACAGAATAAATACATTAGATTGTATAGATGTTAAAGGAAGGTTGGTTTTGTTTGTGATTGCGTAGGAGGTTTTAAGAGAAGAAAAAACATCCAGTACGTGAGAGCGAAGTGGTGAAACAATCAGAATTGGGTTTCTAGGTTTCCGTTTTAGATTTGCTTGAAGAGACACTTTAAGTCCATAGAAACTGGCCAAATTTTAAGAAAATTTGTGCAATATTAGATGTGACGCAGATTGTAAAAAAATATCTAAAAATTGTTGTGACGATGGTTTCACAGTGATCGTCAACGTTAGATTCTGATATGGCACATAGAAAAAAGGAAATAAGATGAAAATAATTGTTAAATGTAAGGATTGCAATGCTAAATAAAATGTTACCTCCTTGATAATTTATGTACCTGATTTATGTAGCTGATAATTTATATGTAATTCTACGAAAGACCTTTATTTGTCGTTTCACTTTCGAAATGGATATAAATATAAGCTTAGTACATTAGATCTCGTTAATTGTACTATTGTATAAAGCAATAACCATATTACGTCAAACATCAATCAAAATTTCGCCATATAAACATTACAGAATCCACTATCTCCTACTTGTCCAGTTCCTGCATTATCTAAAATTAGTACAGTGAAATTCTTCAAAGAATTCAAATAAATAATAGTTGGTGTCGCTGTTGAAAGTGAAAATAATAATTACACTTATTCAGCAATTATGCACCACTAGTTTCATTATAAATAGTCAAACCAAAGAAATTAAGACACGTATTGAAATAGCACGTACATCATTTATTAAACTTAAAAAGTTTCTTTGTTGTCGGGATATAAGGTTAGAACTACGCCTGAGAATGCTTCGATGTTCTTCTTCTTCTTTATCCTGTGTTTGTCCACTGCTGGACAAACTGCTGCCTCTTCCATTTGCTTCCATCGATTTCTATTCTTGGCAACTCTCATCCACTGCTTGCCTGCAACTTGTTTGATATCGTCTGTCCACCTCTTCTGCGGTCTGCCTACTCCTCGCCTGTTCTCTATTGGTCTCCAGTTTGTTAATCTTTGTGTCCATTTTTCGGGATTATCTCGGGCAACGTGTCCGACCCATTGCCACTTGAGCCTTGCAATACATTCTGAGACATCAGTAATTTTTGTTCTTTCACGAATGACGTTATTTCGAATCCTGTCTTTCAACCCTAATCCCTAGCATGGCCCTCTCCATTGCTCTTTGAGTTGTACTGAGCTGCTCTAAGGTTTTCTTTGTAAAGGCCATGGTCTCCAGTCCATAGGTAGTTACAGGCAAGATACATTTGTCATAAACTCTACGTTTTAGACACATTAGTATATCTTTATTCTTCAAAATAAAGCTTAATTTGCCGAAAGCTCCCCAAGACAGTTGTATGCGTCTTTTTATTTCGGCTATTTGATTTTTTTTTGCCGATTTTAATGGTATGTCCAAGATATATATAGTGGTCTACATTAGTGGCTTCGATGTTACGTGTTCTCTACTCTTCTTTATGGTTTGGAAGCTTGGACACTAAAACAAGTTCATCTGAATAAGTTGGCTGCCTCTGAATTTTTTTGTTACAGAAGAATCCTACGAATATCATGGATTCAAAGAATGTCAAACATGGAAGTAACTAGAAGGATAGGAAATGAGGCGGAAATAATATTAATTATTAAAAGACGAAAACTTGAGTACTTGGGACATGTGATGAGAGGGCAAAAATACGCATTACTACAACTTATTATGCAGGGCAAAATCCGAGGAAAGCGAAATGTGGGAAGACGAAGAAAATCCTGGTTTAAGAACTTAAGGGAATGGTTTGAATGCAGTAGTGCAGAACTTTTTATGGCGGCAGTCAACAGAGTCCGCATAGCCATGATGATTTCCAACCTTCGATAGAAGATGGAACTTAAAGAAGAAGAAGTATCATTAGGGTAATCAATATATCTACTGCTGCTAGGAACAGAAAGAAAAAGCAAAAAAAAAAGAAAAAGCGAGAAAAGAGAGAACATAATGATGATTCAAAAACCTGCAACAAACAATCCAAAAGGTGGTCAGCTACATTGTTTATGAATATTATTGACATTGCAGCAGTAAATGCTTTTGCGATGTGGGTTTATCTCAACCCTAAATGGAAATGTCAATAATTAGACAGAAGAAGGACGTTTTTGTTGGAGTTAGGCAAAAGGCTTTTAGAGCGATACATAAAAAGAAGAAAAAGCAACACAACAATCTAATCTCGTCTAACCAACAATATAAAAGAAAGTATCAACCAGATATTGAAAGAACTGTAAGATCATTTAAACGTAGAAGAATCCGTGGAAAATTCAAATTTGTAACAACCGAAAAGAAAAGGAAGATGCCATATTTGTCCAAGGAAAACAAATTGGAAACTTTTGAAACAATGTTTGGAAACACTGTCAATGTGAAAAACAACAATATGTCTAAAAAACTAGATTATTGTGCGTATTTTTTTCTTTTTATTCCCCTCCACAAACGTTTGTGCTGGTTCTTTGGCGTACTTATACCTCTAAGGAATATTATCACTGAGTTAGAAACTTTTACCGTTTAGTAATTTATATCTTACTAGTTTGATCGACCTTGTCTTCTCCATTCTACATACTTCCAGTATTTTGTAAACTCTTTCGTTTCTTTACATTTTTCGTTTACTTGTGTGCAAAACCATGAAGTACCATAATAAAATAAAATAAAAAAGATTCATTTCTGGGGTATTAATGGAAAATTGCTAAAATTTATTCAAAATTTTCTTTAACTCAGAACATTTACGGTACGAGTAAATAGAACACTATCATTAACTCGAATCCAGGAAAACGGAGTCCCGAAAGGATCGGTGTTAAGACTTTATTTCTTGTTGCAATTAACGATATTTTAGAAAAATGTCAACAACCAAATAAAGGAAAACTGTACGCAGACGATCTGGTTCTCCTACTAAGAGGAACAAAGCTAGAATCCACCCAAAGAATCCTTCAACGAATTAAATTAAATAGTCTCAAGAAATGGTTTGACAAAACAGGACTCAGGAAAAAAACAAAATGAAGAGATTTTTTTAGGTTGTCGTTTGCTTGTACCATTTTATCCTCTCCAGATTACCCAGTACACCATAACGTTCGTTAAAATCGCTTCAGCTACTACTTCTTATGTCACCCTCAATGCAATCCGTCTTTTTATGAACGAATTAACCGATAACATTATAAATATAGCTTAATATTCCCACAAATATACCACCCTATCGAAAACCCTCATCCTCAATGGACTATAAGTAAACTACCAGTGATTACTGATCTATCAAAATTTAATAAACATGAATTCCCACCAGCTATATTAATAAACCACTTCAAAAAGATTATGGATATATTTAGCGACTACCGACAGATCTATACAAATGCATCAAAAACAACCGACAGAGTGGGGCAGCCATTTTCTCTAATACTCATAATGCGACATTTAATGGACTATCTCCAATGCAGAACTATATGAGTAGAACAAAATAGACCAGAAGAAATTACACACAATCATAACTGAATCAATGAATGCACTTTGTGGCATTCAAAACATATACCCCAGCAACCCAATTCATAAAGACATTTATAAAGAACTTTAAAATGCTGCAAAGGAAAACAAACACGTCGTATTAGTCTGGGTTCAATCTCATCTCGTCTACCTCACGAAGCAGCGACAAGTGATAATCAAGTTCAACTAAATAAAATAATGCCAAGTGATCATAAATTGTGCTTAAAAAACATAGTTGTGTGTGTCAAAATAAATGGTTGTATTGTTACGAAAAACTAAGTCAAATAAAAGAGCAGTCAAATAAAAGGAGATAACCATACAAACCAGATACTGCAACTAGTGTCAAACCAAGAGTACAGTAAAACATATTTTAACCAAATGTCAAATTTTCCAGGAAACAACCCGAAATCTTCCCATCTACATTGGTGAGTTTCTTCGAGACAAAGTATGTAATTCCTATTATAACCTTTGTTTGTTTTAATATATAGCATTTTTCATAAAAAAAAAGTTGCACGTCATTTAAGATTTACGTCGTCAGAACCCCACAGCGTTGCCAAAACATCAGAATAGTTAGTAAGTGAGGAATTTTTAAAATGTCATCTATTTGTCAAACTATAACAACACATTAAAATACATAAGAAAACATTTTAATACAAAATAATGTATTCTAAATTTTAAACTCACCTCTTTTGGGGATTTAATAGTAAAACATCTCGCCATTATTTCTTGTTCAAAATAATCTATCTTATATGAAAGCTTATCAGCTTTCTATAGTCTAAATAACAATAATTACTTTTTAAAGCTATTAATCTATATTTAATATGTATTTATAAATACAAATTATTAATACATATATTATATTATGATCAAATTGTGTATGAAATCAAAACATAAACCAAATTCTTACTCTAAAAAAGCGGCAACACTTTATATACTTTTGCCACACGCTGACTGACGCTGAACTGTCAATAAAATTTCAAATTACAAAGAATTTCCGTATCATTTGCGTACAATTGTCTAATATATTTAATTAAAATTATTATCTTGAAGTATTAGACTTAAAGAGCTAATTCATAAAATTTATATTATTAATAATAATAAATGTTTTTGGTTATTTAATTAATATAATTATAAAATTTCCAATATAATGAATCCATTTTTTATATTATTAGACCATGTTGACGCCTACGAAAGATCGAGCAGCTCCGTATGGGTTTCGTACTATTAGCTGTGTTAGGAAAATTTGAACTCTAACGGAGATGTTCTGGAAATTTTGAATACAAGTGACGTCACTTTGTATAAATCGTGACGTGCAAGTGTTTTACTTTGAAAAATGGTATATGTATTTTCATTATTGTCGTCTATAACCTCAGTGGTTCGGACGAAATTAAATAAATAAATAAATAAATAAAACATTTATTTTTATTTACCATTTTCTATTTTGCTTAACTAAGTCTATGATATTTGATTAAATTTTTTGGTTGTGTGTTTTAGGAACCATCTACAATAACTTAGTATCATATAATTATTTTAAACGATATTGTCGTAGAATTAGTAACTTAAGTTACACAATGTTAGTTTCGTATCAACCTTCTATCATTTTCCCTGTAAATACTGCTTATTTTGTGATAATTATATTGCGAACAGGATATTCCTTTTTTTATTAACCTTTTAGACTTTTTTAAAGGTATTTATGTATATATTTTATTGTAATGTCATAGTTTGTCCGCACTAAAACAAACTGGTACTTCTGATGTCCTGGCCTGTGACCTCTGAAGTAACCGTCCGGCCATAAAGCGAGAACTTGAGGATTTGAGAAGGGTGCTTATCAGCCAGATTATATCGACATTTGGTGCGGCTAGTACGTGGGTTGCCTATCTCGTGAACAATAACCGGGCGAACAGTCCTTCCTGAATACAAATTTTCTCATTTTGTCGGAATCGTAAAAAAAAATAAGTATTTGTATCAAGGGGTCATGGAACCATATTTTGAACGGTTTTTATGCTATGGCTGGAGGAGATTATTTCGTGAATAATGTTAAGATTGAAACATTTTAGAATTAGTTGTTTTTGATTGTACATAACTCTGTAAAACAAATAAAAACCTCAAATCGACTTCTTCTTCTTAATTCTTGAATGTAGGTTTTAAGGTCTGTTTCAGGCATATCTCAAAACCTTACTTCCTGCTTTAGTGGGTATTTAGATGTTGTCATACATTTCAAAAACGATCGTCCAATCAAATGCTCAAATTGTGTTTTCCGTGATTTTGGAAAAGCCTAATTTCTGTTTCAGAGAAAAACTAAATAGCTTACTTTAAAATTGGTTTTGTCAGTACACAATTTATACATAATTCAAAACATTAGAATATGGTCATTAAATACTCGATTATACAAACAATGAAAAGATTACCTTACAGGTAAAATGTCTTCTAATTCTCAACAAAGGTTTTTTGATAATTTTGTTGGAAACGGAAAAGTGGAGCATAGAGCTTCAGTGAAAACGTGCCATCGGGTTCTATTTTGCGCTAAGGCCTTCACCTCATTCCAAGACTTTCCTTGGTCTCTTATCTCATCCATGATGGATCTTCTCCAAGCTTGTACTGGGCGACCTCTTTTTCTTTTCCCTTGGGGATTCCACTTTAGGGCAGTCTTTGCGATACTGGAACTATTTTTTCGGTGTGACCGGTCCAACCCCACTTTCTGGTCTTAATTTTATTTTGTACCCTCTTTTGTTCGCTCAGGTGTAGCAGATCTTCGTTTTTGATGGTGTTAGGCCAGAATATACGAACAATTCTTTGTAGACATTTGTTAACAAAGACCTGCAGTTTGTCTGCGAGGGTGTTTGTCACTTTTCAGGTTCCACATCCGTAGAGTAGAACAGACATGACATTTGATCGGAATATTCGGATCTTTGTCCTTGTAGTATACTCGCCAGATCTTCAAACAGAGTTGAGCGTGTTGAAAGCTTGTTGGGCTTTTCGTATCCTTATACGAATATCGTCTTCTGTACCTCCATTTTCTGTTATGACACTTCCAAGATACGTAAAGTTTTTCACATTTTCAATCTGCAAATTGTCGATAGTAAATGGCGTGTAAGTAGCGTGTAAGCCAGATCTTGGAACCTTTGACCTAATAGGTAGATATCGTCCGCGTATTCTAGATCGCTAAGTCGTGTGGTTAACGTCCATTGTATCCCTCTTGTGTCGGAGTCTGTCTCTGTCAGGGAATAGTTTTAATTAAATAATAAAAATGTGGAAAACATTACTTCTTAGCATATCTTACATGACAAAAAATGGGCCGTTCCACAAATAATAGTACCAGACACATTCGAGGGAAAGGTAAAAGATATTTGCATACATAACAAGCTTGTCTCGACGTATTTTAAAGAATTAGTTAGAGCAGTTGGAAACCGAGTTCAGTTTGTTGTTAAGATGGATTCTTATTGGAGAAGGCACGTGAAGCTGAAAAGTTTAAGCGTCTCAATGTTCCGCTCAATACTTTATTCAGGTAAAATCCTGTATTTTAGATCGTTAAAAAGTTGATAAAATAAATAACAACTATGCAAAACAATTTCTTTATCGGTAGTTAATGTCTGCATAGTGTAATAGGTGTCACGCTGTCTCAAAACCGATTATAAACAATCTTGTACTATTAATTAATAACAAGAACGGATTTAAATAACAAATAATTCACAAATGAACAGCTCACTTCCTCGTTTCTTTGTAATATCACATTTTACATGTAATTGAAGGAATGGTACTAATGCGAGCTTTTTATTAGTCACTACATTTATGCCGCTAGAGATGGGTCCGAACTTAGCGAATCCTTTGCAGTGGAACTGAGTTGAGGTTTTAAGAAATGGTGTTGTGTATTCAGTGTTGACGCGACACTTTTCAGTAGTTTATTAATGAAAAGTCCATCGTTTTCTTCAGAAAATTAATATCAAATTGCCATATTTTAGTATTAGCCCTAAGATTTTCAAAATGGTTGGAAAGCTGGTTAAAAAGCTTTGAAATTTTGGAAATTGCATTTATTCTAGACAATAACAAAGGATTTCGATCGCATCCGAGTCGAAAACGTCGTACACCTACCGTATAAAAGAAACATACCGATCAATATTATTTAAACCATCGAAAACATAAAGGAGAAATAATTTAATTGCTCTATGGAAATTTAATTTCTGAATATGTATCTTATCTTGAAAACAGTGAGTCTTTCGATAGTTGGCTGATATATGATATGGTCAAATAATCAACGAACTATGAAAGAATCAGTAACTAACAAAGGACGGTTCTTAAGTAACCGAATCCTTAGGCGGAACAACTTTCCCCAGCTCTACTACGCTGCACCCAATTAAAGAAAGTGATGAAAAAATTTATTATTTATGATCTAGGTCGACTGTGTAAATAGTGTGATATAACATACAGTATACATATCCTTTAAATCACAACTGCAGATAATTGCCGTTAATGTTGCATATAATAGGTCCCTATTATTGAGACTGGAATTGCAGTAATAGATGAGTCAATGTGTTCCGGAGATCAGAGGTCAATTATAGTTGTTTTCGATTGAATGTTTTACGATTTAATAATCACGTTTGAAGGAAAAGTTTGCGTTATTGCGAAGAATAAAATATGGAAGTAAGAAAGGAAAAAGATTGCAGGAATACGAGGAGACAATAAGAAACGGAATTAATAAGTGTTTTCGAGATTTATATATTAGTAGTGGAATAAAGTGAAATACTCGGTTGCAATCACACACCTTCGGGATTGCCTGAATTTACATATTTTTCTTTGTCTTTGAGTCTCATCTTTAATATGGTGTTTCTTTTTGGGGTTCTAGTACAGCTGCCCAGTCTGACGTTATTTTTAAATTACGAAAAGGAGCAATACGGTATCTTTTTGGCCTAAGTAGAATAACACATTGCCGAAACTACTTCAAAAATCACGGAATTTTAATTCTTCCCTCTTTATATATTTTAGAAAATGTGCTTAATTTGTAGAACACTACTCTATTGTATGGAGCAGAAACTTGGCGAATAACCGAAAACAACAGAAGAAAACTAGAGGCAGTAGAAATGGAAGTAGAATAGGAGGCGGTTTGGCCACCCCCTCCACTCCCACTCTGACGTAAACACGGCTCAAACCCAATGTGACGTCACGCGTCGCCAAATCCGCTTGAAAACCTGATCAAACCTGTTTGCTAAAATTATTGGAACAAAGTACGAAGCTCTCAAAAAAATGCGATAATAAGTATTGAGCAGGTATTGAACAGGTATTAATCAGGTATTGAACAGGTTTGATCAGGTTTGATCAGGTTTCAAGCAGATTTGACGACGCATGACGTCACAGTGGGCTTGAGCGTGTTGACGTCAGAGTGGGAGTGGAGGGGGGTAGCCAAACCGCCTCCTATTCTACTAGTAGTATAGTAGTAGTTCTAAACACCTACATATTTTCCAGCAAGACCTAATCGTGACTACTCCACCAGAAATTCAACCTTTGATGTGTATTTACCGATCTTGTCCACTGAGTGAAATCTATATCATATTCGGCAAAATTTATTCAACGATCTCCCTTTGCAACATAAATCTCCAACTGCTTTCCTCAAGTTCCGTAAAATGACAAAAGCCTATATATCTGAAAGACCTTATTTAATTGAAGAGTTTCTTAAATAACTGGAATAACTAAGAAATTACAGTACGTTTATTTACAATTACTCCTACAAAGGTATAGAGTTCTAGACTATGGGGTATATTGTTGGCAATGCGGACGTCCTGGTAGTGTTGACAGTCTGTGAGGATGTACTTAACGGTAATAACAATATCTTTGCAGCGAGAGCATAACTGTCGGTCTGTAGAGGACATAGGATGACGGTGTGTCAAACGTGTGTGTCCTATTCTTAATCTTCGTACTGCTATCTTTTCTTTTCTGTTCAGAGATGCTAGGGATAAATGGCTGTGCTTATTAGGTTGTATTTTTCTGACCTTTATGTTTTTGGTGATCCAAAGTTCCTGCCATAATAAGAAATCAGATAGACTTCATTCTTATCAACGATATATTCAGCACAACTGTCAAAAGAGCTTGCACATACCCTGGAGCAGATGTCCCTTCTGACCACGTACTATTAGTGGCCGTCATAAAGATCGCTCTTTCATAAAAGAACAAGCCTGAAACTCAACAATAGATAGCACTGGATAAACTGAAAGACTTAATGGTACAAGCAGAAATAAGCAATTAATTAAACGCACAAATTCAAATATTGACGACAAACATTACCGAAGATCTAACACCAACATGGAATACGATTACAAGTGCTGTAACAAACATCATGAAAAACAACTTAGGGTACAAACGAAATAACAAGAGACAAAAATGGATGACAGAAGAAATACTATTACTAATGGAAGAACGACGAAGACACATAAATGACTAAGATGGCAGCAATATGTATGAAAACATTAACAGGCAAATAAAAGCAAAAATAAGAATAGCAAAAAATGAATGGCTTAAGCAACAATGTATCGATCTAGAACGTTTACAACGACAGCACAACGACCGTAATTTACATAAAAAGCTTAACGAGACTGCTGGAATATACAGAAAACGAAGACCAACTACCATAGTTAATCAGGATAACCAGATAGTGCTGGGTAAAAAGGAGAAAATTGATATATGGGAAAATTATATCTAGAAGCTCTTCCATGACGAAAGACCCATGAGTGAAGTTTATACAGACGACCAGCTGACTGGCCCTTCAATCACCAAAGAGGAGATAGAAAAGGCAATATTAAATTCAAAAAACAATAAGGCACCTGGACCAGATGAAATTCCGTCAGAAATATTTAAATTACTAGATGAAAGAGGAATTTCAGCACTACACAAAATATTTAATTTAATTTATGAAACTGTCTGCTATCCTCAACAGTGGTTACGCTCTACCTTTATTCCCCTGCCCAAGAAAGTCAATGCAAAAAGATGTGAGGATCACAGACTCATTAGTCTGATGAGTCACACTTTAAAGATATTCTTAAAAATACTACATCAAAGATTATACAAAAAATGTGAATGGGACATCAGTGATTCCCAGTACGGGTTTAGGTAAGGTTTAGGAACACGAGAAGCAATACTAGCAACACAGGTGCTTGTCCAAAATTGTTACGATCAGAGGAAGGATGTGTTCCTATGCTTTTTAGATTACCAAAAAGCGTTTGATCGTGTCCAACATCACAAGTTAATGCAGATTCTCAAGAAAGTTGATATAGACCAAAAAGACATAAGATGCAATGAAAACATGTACTGGCATCAAACGGCACAGTTAAAAATAGACAATTCTATATACAAACCCATACATATAAGAAGAGGCGTTCGACAGGGATGTGTGCTTTCCCCTCTTTTATTTAACATTTATTCGGAAGCCATATTTCAAGAGTCTTTGGAGGATGCAGAGATGGGAATCAAGGTAAATGGAGTATTGATCAACAACATACGATATGCTGATGATGGTGTCTTAATTTGTGACAACATAGTCGATCTTCAACAACTTATCACTATAATCGGAGAATACAGTAAGCGAATGGGATTAGAGATTAATACCAAAAAGACCAAATTTATGATCATCTCCAGAAACTTAGATGCACTTGAAAACTCCTCGATAACACTGAATACTAAGTCCATTGAAATTGTGAATAAACTTAAATACCTTTACCTGAAACTAAGGTTTACTAAGCGCTACGTACGGTCAGTGCTGCTATATGGCGTAGAGGGCTGGACACTCAAAACGAGGGATATAAACAGATTAGAAGCTTTCGAAATGTGGCTTTATCGCCGTATCCTAAAAATACCATGGACAGCGAAAATCACAAATATAGATGTCCTTAAAAAAATAAACCAAGAACGTCAACTTTTCGAAACCATCAAGAAAAGGAAAACCGCGTATCTAGGTCACATCATGCGAAATGAAAAATACCAGTTCTTCCAACTTATAATCGAGGGTAAAATTGAAGGCAAAAGAGGAATGGGACGCATGAAAATGTACTGGCTACAAAACATAAGGCAATGGACAGGGATTTACGACATACAATCTCTGATACATATTGCAAGAAATAGAGAATTAATGGAAAATGTAATCGCTAACATCCAATAGTGGATTTGCATCTGAAGAAAAAGAAGAAAGTTCCTGCCACTTGTCTGGGATATTCCTTTTGAATTTTGATTTTAAATCTTCTTGGAGCTGTATATTGTAGACGGGCAAGTTGGATGTACATGCTTTTTTTGCAGCGCTGTCAGCCATCTTATTTGCTTGGATGCCGATATGAGAAGGCACCCATATTATTGTTATTGAAGTCCCTCGGGAAGTTTGGAGATGGATCGATTCTAATATTTTTTGCACTGAAGGATGTTGATTGTAAATATTTTTTAACGATTGAATTGCCGATAAAGAATCGGTACACAGAGCTACACTTTGATGATTGTCAAAAGCGAACTCGAGAGAGAATTATTATATATTTTATTATGTTTTATTCTGTGATATTGACGACTTATGTAATTTCAGTAAATTTTAAATTGCTAATATACTATTACTAAAGTGACAATATAGAATTGAGCGAGGAATTAGACAGGGCGACACCATCTCCCCCCAACTATTCACTGCAGCTCTGGAATATGCCTTTAAAAAACTAAATTGGGCTAAAAGGGGAATAAATATTGATGGTGAATACTTAAGCCACTTGCGCTTTTCAGATGATATTGTCATTATAGCCGAGAGTTTAAATGAAGCTCACAAAATGATGGAAGAACTAAAACAGGCAATAGAACAAATAGGCCTGAACATATACTTTGAAAAAACAAAATACATTACCAATTTAGTTCCAAGTGATGTTATGAGGGTAGATGGGAACGAAGTACATCAGGTCTTTAGCTATATCTATTTAGGGCATGAAATTAGAATAGGAAAAGACAATCAAACTTGTGAGATCCAGCGTCGTATAGGCTTGGGATGGGCAGCATTTGGCAAGATGCGAGATATTCTCAAAGAAACGCTACCGATTTGCTTGAAGAAAAAGGTTTACAACCAATGCATACTGCCAGTAATAACATATGGTTCCGATACAATAACTTTAACCAAACATTCTGCAAATAAAATTAGAGTAACTCAAAAAAAATGGAAATAGCAATGTTGGGAATAACTAGAAGAGATATGGTACCAAATAGGATAGTGAGAGAGAGGACTTAAGTGACAGATGCCATAGAAAAAATTGCACAAACCAAATGGAGATGGGCTGAACATATAGCACGTTTAAATGATAATAGGTGGACCAAAGGACTCATAGAATGGAGACCAAGAGAAGACAGAAGACACCGAGGCAGACCACCAAAAAGATGGATGGACAACTTGAGAAAAACAGTCGTAAATTCGATACAGAAGGCGCAAGATAGAGAACAGTGGAAGAACATGGAGGAGACCTATATCCAACAGTGGATGCAAGAGGTTGAGGAATGAAAGTGACAATACAGCATATTTCTATTCTATTCTATTCTAAACATATTAAATTAAATGTTTCATTTATTATAGTAGAAAAAAATGCACCTGTTTCTAACTTTAATATTCATTCACACACGTTTCACTTACTGAGCCTTATGAAAGAGGTTGTAAATCAAGAGAAATTTGCAATATCAATATAATTTCCCTCGTACAATTTTCCGTTTTATTTCGATATTAATCTTGGTCGATGATTATGACTGTAAATAGCCATTGTAGTAATACATTGTGTACGAGCCTAGAGGTACCATCAAGATATACCGGAGTACCCTTAAGACAGCATTAATACACCATTGTTTTAATAAATTAGATTTAATGTCGTTCTTATAATGTAGTGCACTAAGGCATGAACGTTTTCGAGTCTATGGGTGTGAGTAATGCAACACTTATAAAAATTACTCGCTGTAACGTGTGATAATGAAATGTGTGTCTGTGAACACATTTAATGAGAAGTTTATCATTCAAGGTTTTTGTCCAATTTTAAAAAAGAAAACCTTTAACTGTTTCTTTATTTGGCACTCTTTTTTCTTATTCTGTATTGTTTTTTATTGCAACTTTGTTATGATAGACCCGAATTTATATATTTTTTTTAATGTTGGGCTTTTAAATTATAAAAAAAAATTGTAACAAATGAAATAAAAACCACAACAAGACTCAAAACCAATCCTAAAAAGGTCCCAGGGTACGACCTCATCTTCTTCTGCTTCTTATGGTACCATATCCAATTAGTGGATGTTGGCGACAATTCTGGCATACTTCTCTCGATCTTGTGTGGCTCTAAAGAGTGCACGGACATCGAGGTTTGTCAAATCCCTTATGTTTTTAAGCCATGAGTATTTCTTTCTTCCGATGACCCGTTTTCCTTCTATCTTCCCTTTCATAATAAGCTTTGGTACTTAAAATTTCGAAATATATGACCCAGATAAGCAGTCTTTCTTCTTTTTATTGTTGGCAGCAATTTTCGTTCTCTGCCCATTCAATTTATTACGTCGGCATTTGTTGTGTGATCTGTCAAGGAAATTTTAAGTAGTCTTCTAAATACGCACATTTCAAAGGCCTCCCATCGGTTCTTCAAATTGGCCTTTATGGTCCAGGTTTCTACATCATATAGCAGTATAGAGTAAATGTAACATTTTACAAAGCGATATCAAAGTGTTAAGTGTTGCTTAGCAACGTTCTTATATTAGTAAATGTTGTTCAATCTTGCTTGCTCAATCCTGCTACGTATCTCTATGTCTGGATTTAGATCTTCAGTTATCCAACTACCGAGATATCTGAACTTGAGGACGTTTTGGATGTTCTTATTGCTTACTCTTATATTTAATTGCATATTTCATGTTCTACTAACCACCATTACCTTCGTCTTGTCTATATTAATCTTTAGGCACAATCATTTTCCTTCAGTGTTTATTCTATTAGTCGTCGTAGCGCTTCTTGGCTATCAGCTTTATGACTATATCATCAGCATAGCGGAGATTACTAATATTCCATCTTCAGTGTCACTTAAGGCTCTATCGAAAACCTTTTTCGATTGAGAAATATGATGTAGATTCCAGTCCTACTCTCACAGATGCCACTCGATTCATATAAAAGTTCTTTGGGATTTTAGGGTCATTCTCATCTATCGAACGTTTCTGGAGCAATCTTACTAATTCTGAACGATTAGCACAATCGAACGCTTTCTGGTAATCTAGAAAGCATTGGAAGATATCTTTTTGCTGATCTTTGCATTTCTGAAGTAGAACAGTTAAGCTATAAAGTGCTTCTTTTGTGCCAAATCCTTGTCTGAAACCGAACTGTGTGGGGCTAATGTCTCTTTCACATCTGTTGTATATTCTTGTGTGAATTATCTTTAACAAGAGTTTAAGGACCTGGCTCAATAAGCTGATCATTCAAAGTTGGTTGCAACTATTAGCGTTTGGCTTTTTTGGGATTAGTATAAATGTTGATTGAAGCCAATCCTGTGGTATTTGACTCAACATTGTTAGAACCTCCATGTATATGTCGTCTGGACATGGTGCTTTTCCCCATTTGCTCTGTTTAATTGCTCTTACAACTTCTGACTTCAACATTTTGGGGGAGGGTCACTTTTACATTCACTTTCAGAGTTTCTTCCTGTGTTTCTCAATATAGTTGCTGTGTGTAGTTTCTCCAACGTTAAAGTAGATCTTTGGGATCAGTAATTATTTTGTTGTCCTTTACAATACTGTTAAAACTTCAAGGTTTTGTATGACCTGTCACTTTTTTAACGAGTTTATGTATGTTAAAGTGATCATGTTTTTCTTCCAATTCCTCCATTTCTGCACACCTGTCTAGCAGCTACTATTTGTCGGTTAATCTGCTGATGTTTGGTTCGGTCTTTGTTTTTAAATGATCTGCGATCGTCCATCATTGCTAATATTTTGTCAGTCATCCAATTCTTCTTTTTGTACTTTTGGGAAGCGATCAGAGACTTGGTGGTGGTTATGATAGCTTTTTTAATACAATTCTATTTGTCTTCCATACTGGTCGGTTGTTAGATCTTGCCGTGATATCCGCTATTGCCTCATTTAAATTTTCTGTCACTTTTAGTTTAACGTCAGATTGTTTTAAGCTGTTTATATCAATTTTCTTTATGGATTTTCTTTGAATTTTTTTAAGCCTAATTTTCAATTTTCCTAGAATATAAAAGAGTAAAAGAGAAGAATATAAAAAGCAATATTGTTGTAAAGCTATTTTCTTGTGACATCTTAATGTTATTAGGTATTATTTTTATTGGGAATGAGCTACAATTTAAGTTTAAAATAAAAAGAAACTCATTTTAAACTAAAATTGTAGATCGTTCCTAATAAAAATAGCAATTATATAAAGAGT
The DNA here is from genome assembly GCA_918026665.1 of Diabrotica balteata. Classification (NCBI taxonomy): domain Eukaryota; kingdom Metazoa; phylum Arthropoda; class Insecta; order Coleoptera; family Chrysomelidae; genus Diabrotica; species Diabrotica balteata. Next base: position 2,750,928 of record OU898276.1, read on the forward strand.
AACGAAATTTAAGTGCTTGCAATTACGGCTAAACGATAAATGTTATCCTGATGATAAACTCCAAATTATAATCAAAATAGCCAGAAATACGTTCTTCAAAATGAAATTCACTATTTTGCAATAGAGGCTAATCGATTGTCTAGAGATTGCAATAGAGACTAGTCGAAGTCTGACTAATCGATTGCGTGCCATTAAGTCCTCCGTAGATACTGTCTATACTGTTGTACAGAGTTGAGAGATGGACGTTAAAGGCAAGAAAGAGGCACTTTCCTATTTTCTCATTGTTTTAAAAATTACAAAAATAATTTTTAACTAAAACACTTTTGTACTTGGCCATATTATTAAAGATTATCCACCCATTTTTCTTGTCGCAAACTAGCAATAAAAAAAAGCTTCAAGACAGTAACTGTGAAACAGCCTCGCTAGGTAAACACCACACTTTATCAACGATAATACGTATTATTAAATTCTTTGGTAGTCCATCTCTGTACAAGGTAATATGAAGCAGGTAGGCCCTGACCCTGACAGAGCAATTTTACAAGTAAACGCCCACAGAAAGGAATCACCGGCACTGTAATCGGAGACGTCATTATCGCAAGTGGCCCTCTACCTCGTCGCCTATCCGGCCACTATACCGTAAAAAGGTAAAGAACCAACTGGATCAAAAACAAATCGTAATGTCATTGGCGCTGTTTAGGGTACCACGGTAGGAAGGGTACAATCCTATATACCGTTGATACAATCACGTACATGTCTATAGACAAAAATATATATAAGATATAAGTATAATCTCGTTCTATTGTGGAAATCTTATAATTAAATAATTTTTATTCTGGACTGAAGTTTGTTTCTTCTAGTGTTTCCATTGTGTTATTTCATTTGGTTATTACCGGGCCTTTAACTCACTTTCCACCTGATTTTTCTGAACTATTAAGTTAGATATATTGTCGGCATGGGTGATATGACCAAAGACGCTTAATTACTGGGCTAAAGAAACATCATGAGATGTTAACCTTCTTAAAAATTGTTGTTCTTCTGGCTATCATCAGGTACTTGCAATATATTTCTTTAACAACACATCTAAAACGTGTGGATTGTTCTGTTCTAATAGTTCAAATCTTGGAGGTAAAACTGCAATAGGGGTTTCTATGAGACTGATCTTAGTATGTTTTGTCATATTCGTAATTTTCCTTTAATTGCCCATCAAAAAAGAAAAGCGAAAAAAGCAAACCAATTACGATTTTAGATACCTAAAATGATTACCCTTCAATTATTTGACAATACGAAGTTATCTTTTTACATGTAGCAGTAACTTTATCTTTAAAAGAGCATTCGAAATGTGTTCTTAAATGTCTGCATTCAATCATCTCTAATGTACATTTATACCTTTCAGTATCTCTTCTTAAAGTCACGTCATCAGCGATTAAACAGTCTTCAATTTTTTCTTTGATCAAAAACTAACTTGAAAAATATATTCAGAATATTAAAAAAAGACATGTCAACCTGAAATAAATTTGTTACGATCTCTCGCAAACAAAAAATGGGACGATGGCTCTTCTACATTACTACATATCTACAAGGCCCTAGTATGTTCCAAACTGGACTACGGCTCAATTGTTTACAACTTCTCCAAAAAACCTACTTGAAAATAATAGATGTTATTCAAAATACAGGTCTTCGAATTTTCTTAAGAGCACACCACACAAGTCCAATATATAAACCCTATACTGGGAAACTAGAGAGATTCCACGATTACAAGTCTTTCTTATGCCGCGGCAGTATCGTCTAATCAAGACAATCCAGTATACACATCGTATTCGCTGATCGCTTGTTGTTTCCAAACCTCAAATCGAACTGATCACCCTGTCTATTACCGTATACAAATCTACTTGTTAACAACAGGTATCCATTTTCCAGACACCTACGATATCTCCTCAATTCAAACCCCTCCTCCTTGGACAATTCGATTTACCTCTACTGACACTAGCTTATTGCGACTAAACAAATCAGAAACGCCAGCAAGTCAAATTAATCAAGAATTTCTTAAAATATTAAGCAAATATGGTAGCTGTTTCAAAGTTTTCACCGACGCCTCCAAAAACGAAGACAAAACTGGAGCAGCAATCTATTCATCTGATTATACAGAAGCTTACAAATTACCTTCATATAAAACAACGTTCTCAGCTAAACTGTATGCGAAACTAAAAGCGCTAGTTCTGATAGTTAAAAAAATAAAAAGAGAAATATCATTATTGCAGATTCTCTAAGCTCAATAATGGCATTAAACCAACTGTACTGTAATCATATATTACTCCTTCTAATTGGAACTAAAACATGCACAAAATTTGAACATAAAAGTTAATTTTATATGGGTACAGTCGCATACTAGAAACGAAGGAAACGAGGTTGTAGACAAAATAGCAAAAAATGCACCTGCTAACCCAAACGCAGAAGAGAATACGAAATCTCTTTACACCGACCTGAAAGCATTCTTTAAAGAAAAGATTCATTCAATCTGGCAGGATACATGGAAGAACACCCCAACCAAGCTGTACAAAGTTGATATCAATCATCAAAAATTCGCAAAATGTAACAATAGAGGGAAACAAGTAAACTTCACTCGCCTCCGGATTGGTCATACTCGGTTAACACGACTACCTACTAAAACGTGCTGATAAACCTGTGTGTGACTGTGTGACTATGTGTAAAAGTGTCTTAACAGTAAAACATTGTTTATTATAGTTCCCCAAGTATGATGTGCAACGTAAAATGTATAACATACCATTAACATTAACACATTCGCGACCAACCGTCACACATGTGTGACGGTGAAGTTTTCGTAAAGACTGCTGACACATATGTGTGACACCAAACTTATGTGATGAAATGTAAAATAATTTTACCACGGTTTATCACAGTGGGTCTAAATTTGGCCACAGTCCACCTAAACAATCCTTCTTTCACACGCTATGGCTGGGTTGTGATTTGGATGTTTAAAAAAAGAAGAAATAACCTGTAAATTTATGGAACGTAAATTTATAGAATGTAAACGTCGAATACGAAAAGTCTCGTAATTGTGTATAATTTAGAAAGGTAATATAAAAATGTAACGTATTTATACACCGTGTAATAGCTTATTATTTATTTTAGACGTATTAGCAATGTCAAAACGACATCTAAGTACACGAGACCTTCAATTAGAGGCCGAGATGGCTAGTAGGGAAGTTAGTGAGTACAGAAATGCCGAAAATATCGAATATGAATTCGAGGAGGACCATAATGATGAAATGTTTTATTCTAGTGGAAGTGGATATTCTCCTTCTCATTCTGGAAGAGAGACTGAGGATACTAGCAATGATAGGGGAGAGTCCAGCAAAGAAGGCGGTGAGTTGAGTAATGATGAGGGCGAAGCGAATGATGCAAATGAAAATGTGGTACAAGAAAATGATGGGGCGGATTGGCTTGATGTAGAGGAAAATATTGAAATACATCAGTTTACTGAACAAGAAAGTATAAAAGTAGAAATTCCTGGGGATGCAACACCTATACAATATTTTTCATTACTATTTGATGAAGAGCTTTTGATAAAAATCGTAGAGACAAATCACAGAGCTGCTCCACGCAAAGAAAACTCTACTTTAAAAAAATATTCCTTTTTAAGAAGCTGGATGGATATAAATATTGTCGACTTAAAAAATTTTTGGGTCTCTGTATATTAATGGGAAACTTTCCTCCTTACGTTTATACTGGAGCACAGATCCACTATATCACTTTTCAATATTTGGAAAAACTATGCCCAGATCAAAGTTTGAAGCTATTCTTCAAAATATTTGTTTTTACAAGCCGGAAGAAGTAGAAGTTCAAGATCGACTTTACGAAATTAAAAACGTTACGAGTCATATAAAAATATTGTCTCTAAAGTTTACTATCCAGGAGAGAACTTAAGTTTTGACGAAGCCCTCTTACTGTGGAGAGGTCAGTTAATATACCGACAGTTTTTGCCAAAAAAAACTAGTAAATATGGAATAAAAATTTATGAGATTACTAACTCTGATGGATTTTTACTAAATTTCCTAATTTACAGCGGCAAGGGGACAGTAGTAAATGAAAATGGGCATGCGTTTGAAGTAGCTCATAGAAAAGTTACTGAATATTTAGAGAAGGGGCACACTATCTACATGGACAATTATTACAACAGTTATGAGCTTGCCAAGTTTTTACATGAAAAGAAAACCTACGTTTGTGGAACATTAAGAAAAAATAGAAAAAGTAACCCAAAGAGTGTTATTACAAAAAAATTAAAGAAAGGAGAAGTCGTATGGCAAAGAAGAGGTCCAATCATAGTATTAAAATGGAAAGATAAGAGAAATGTAATAATGATTTCATCTAAGCATGGTTCCGAAATGATTGAAGTTGAAAATCGTAGAGGCCAGAAAAAGTTGAAGCCAGTAATGATTCGTGACTACAATTCCCTTATGTCGGGAATTGACAGAATTGACCAGATGACTTCATATTATGGCACACCACGAAAAACTCTGAGATGGTCCATGAAAGTTTTCTTTCACTTACTAGATATTTGCATGTGGAATGGCAACTGGTTGTTGAATAAAAATAGGAACACGTCAAAGAAAACAAGAATGTCGTACCTTCAGTTTAGAGATGAAGTGATCAAACATTTACTGGGACAAACAGAACGGCCAAGCAGAAAAAAAGTTGTTGCGGCACACAACTTGAAAAAAGAAAATAAGCGGAAAACATGTCGACAGTGCAGTGCAACCAAGAAAAGGGCTGTCACCTGGTACACATGCCAGGAATGTAAGGGGAGTGATGGACGGCCCATTGGGTTATGTGTTACACCCTGTTTTGCTAAGTGGCACAGAAAAGACAATTAAACTTATATAATATGTTTTATTTTTTATTGGAAGTAATTTTTAGTTCTGTTAATATTGAATAAATAAATGATTTTTTTATAAGTAGTAGCTAAAAATGTTTATGTCACATATTTGTGACACTTGGGTTATGTTCAAATTTTTATTACTATAGACCAGTGTCACATATGTGTGACATTATCCAAAACATTTTTTTTATAATCCTTGTTCAATTATAATACTCCTCCCCAAAAATGGTGGATTTGGTATGTTTCTTTCATGTTTAACCAAAATCAGTTTGACTGGACAGACCTAAAAATAGGTTGGTCGCGAATGTATTAAATAATGCTCTTGGAAAAGACAGTGATACTAAAACAATTTTCGCAGTTCCCAAATACTGCAAAAATCTAATATTTATATAAATTTAGGTTTATTTCTAATTAGGCATTGTTATGGTTAATATTCTATTGTTAAGTTCTAACTCTGTATCACAATCCATATATGCTAATAACCCTACGTGGTTGATGCGTCATGCAAAAAAAAGTCTTCAATTTTTCATTGAAATGTTCACCGTAGCAAATGCCAAATGAACGCCCATGTACGAAAGCAATCGTTTTGCTTTTATTTTCCTCCAGAGGAAGTAGGTACCACAAAAAAATTGGTTTCAACCATTCGGGTTTGTGCGGTTGTTTTCAATTAATGGATTTTGGATTTATTAACTTTTGGCCTGTAATTTTTAGCATTTTAAGAGTCTTTCTTTCAGTTAAACATAATGTAGAAATGATTTGAATGCGTCTCAAATATTCGAAGATAGTAAATCAATAATTAATTACATATATACATTAACACTCATTGTATCTGTCTTGATGACAAACATGGAAAAAAAAGTTATATGCCAAAATTATATCTCTCCGTTTCTTCCTGTCTTGCGCTAGATGCTTTACTTCTACAAATATTTTGAGTTTGAAACTCTTTACACATAATTATTTTTCAGATATCTTTCATCCTTTCTAGTTTTTTTATCTCATATACTAAATTGGGTTTTTCAAATGTACAGCCTATTGCAGCATTTAGTAGTTATTTCTAGTGCTTTTTCGTCGAATATTTCTAGAGCCTCCAGGGATGATTTTCTGGACAAAACATCTGTTGAAGTTTCTGCAAAAATGTATTTCCATACATTTATATCATTTTAATCTTCTTCTTCTTTAAGTTCCACTCCTATCGGAGATTGGAAATCATTCTGGCAATTATAATTTTATTGGTTACTCGCCTGAATAGTTCAATTGAACTGCATCCAAACCATTCACGGAGATTGCGTAGCCACGAGATTTTACGTCTTCCTAAGCTTCTTCTGCCTTTGATTTTACCCTTTATTATATTCCTTAGTAGTTTGTACTTTTCACCTCTCATGATGTACCCCAAGTATTCCAATTTCCTGATTTTTATGGAATTTAAAACTTCGCATTGTTTTCCTAGTTGTTCGAGAACTTGTTCGTTTGTTTTGCGAGCCATCCATGATATTTTCAAAATGCGTCGGTAACACCACATTTCGAATGCTTCTAGGTTTTTAATGTTGGATTTTTTAAGTATCCAATCTTCAACTCCATACAAAAGGGTAGAGAAAATATAACATTGAAGCATTCTTATCCGGAGCGATATATTGATATCGCGATTACAAAAAAGTTTTCTCATTCTATTAAAAGTTGACCGCGCAATTTCAATGTGGCATCTTATTTCTTTTGTCTGATCAGTATCTTTTGTGATCCATGCTCCAAGGTATTTGTACGAAGATATTTGTTCAATTTCTGTATTATCTAGTACTAGCTTAACTTTGATGTTTTGTGCTTTTGTAAATACCATGAACTTGGTTTTCTTCAAATTGATTTTTAGTCCATAATCGTTGCAATATATATTTAGTTGTTCAGCATGGTGTTGCAGTTCTTATAGTATTGCTGTCAGAAGAACGGTGTCGTCAGCATATCTTATGTTATTAAGTGGCTCACCGTTTATTATCAGGCCCTCACTGATCTCGGCAAGTGCTAATTCTGAGATGGCTTCACTGTATAAATTGAATAATAAGGGTGATAAAATAAACCCTTGGCGGACCCCACGGCGAATCTGGATATCCTTGGTCAGTTCGTTTTCAACTTTCACTTTTGCTGTTTGATTCCAATAGAGGTTACAGATGATTCTAATGTCTCTACTGTCTATGTTTTTATTTAATACTTTAAAAAAGTCGATTATGCTGCACTCTGTCAAATGCCTTTTTCATCTAATTTCTTATGTATTCTATTGTGAATTACTTTTAAAAACAATTTCACGACATGATTCATTAAGGCTATGGTGCGATGTTCATTGCACTCCTTTGCATTGGCTTTTTTGGGAAGCAGTATGAATGTTGATTGGAGCCATTCTTTAGGTATTATACCTGTTCTATATATGGTATTGAATAGATCCAAAAGAAGATCATTTTAATATTTAGTATATATTTTAATTTTTTTATTTATTAAAGTTTACATTTTGCTGCTACATCTCTTAACCCATCTCTTTCTCGCTTTTAACTGAATGCCTAGGACAAAGTAGTGACGATTAGCTACACATTTTAGTTTTCCTATTATTTTTGTTGTATAATAAGCGAGGTTCCTACAGCCTCTGCCGTTTCTCGCATTTCGACCGCCATCGTTTTCTGTCCATCCATTCGTCTTTTTTAATGGCTCTATCTCTCATTATGTGCCGTACATTTTCTTCCCAGGCAACTAAGAGTGTTATTGTTTTTATGATAGTTAACTATTACGTTGACCATAAGTAAACTATGATGATTCGATCCATATTTTGATCCACGGTATACCCTTACCTCAGTTGTTTTCTGCTGGAAAGTTTGACGTTGGATTACATAGTAAATTATCAAGCGCAGATTCCTACTAGGTTGTATCCATGTTAATTTGTGAATGTCTCTATATTGAAAAAAGCCATTCATAGTTTTGAAAGAGACTGTTTCACAAAAATTTCTAAGACGCATTCCGTTGTCATTGGTTATTTGTTCCCCATATATTCCTATGACTCTATTATTTCCTTCTCTCCCTACTCTGCCGTTTAAATTCCCTAGTATAAAGATTTCACAGTTTTCTTTAACTTTAGAGAGTATTTCATTCATTTTGTTTTCATTCATTTTCATTCAATTTCATTTCTTTTCACAAGGGATGAGTTACTAGTCCATCGTCTCAACCTTTCTCCTTTATCCGGGATTGGGACCGGCACCGGCATTTACTGAGCTACTCAATCCACCCAGCACTTACCGGAGGCTAAGTTATTTCTTGTTAGTTAGTCTTTTTGTAGGTCCACAAGTGATCCCAAGTAATAGAATTCTTCCATTATTTCGAAGGTTTCATATTGTATTTCCGAGTTGTTTTATTAAATTCTTGATGATGCCGGCACTCTCCACGCTCCTTGTCACTGTTGCCACTTGTCATGATTATTTTATTGTTTTTCTTTCTTTTGCACTTCTGGTGTAGAAATCGAAATGGTAAACATTAGTTAAAAATATAATTTTGATTAAAATTAATTGTGGCTTAATTTATTCTAAGCTCGATTTGTCTTTATCTGAGTTTGATTTTATTTTGTGTAATCACTGGTATTAAATACAATTGAAGAAAATAAAATCCTTCTACTTCTTTTATAGCATGTCCACAGTAATTTATTTTTTCTCCTGTCTTTACTTTTGTTGTCGATGACTTTGGTATTTTCTCATCTATTCTGCTGAATTTGATTTTATTTTGCTAAATCACTGCTATTAAAGGAAATTGAGATCCCAGTTTATTCTACGCTTGTCATATGTTTCGCACTATCAATAATCGAAATAGGAAAACAAAAACATATCGCTTAAAGAATGCAGCCTTTTCAAACACCTGTATTTATGTAGATTTTATCTGAGAGTTTACCAACATATTAAAACCTGGGCATATAGTAGCTATTGTGAATTAACCTGATGCCCATGATACATCTGTAAAATAAACCAAAGAAAGCCTAATTATCCACAGCTTTTCGCTAACTTGCTCAGCTATTATTTTTAATATACCTATTTGATCAAGACATGAGTAAGTTTTACGGAATCTTGCTTGTTTTTTTTTCAAGCTTCTGCTCTATTGCATTCTTCAATCTATTTATACTATTTTGCATATTATGTCATGACTGCTGGCAAGAGAGTCGTCAATTTGACAGTGTTATAATTCCCCTTCCAAGGTTGTACATTGTTTCTTTGAGCAGTTTTTGTTTTTTACAATTGGTAGGCTATATAAGAATCAAATTATCTAGCTACGGAAACCTTAAAACCGAAGTGGAAGATCAAGCGAATAGAGCAAACAGAGACACAGACTGCCTAAATAAAACAATATGGAGAAATAAAAATATCGGAAAGAAAACGAAAGGCAGAATTTACAAAACAGTCATCACACAAATAATAACATAGGCGGCAGAAACAATGATTGATACAGAGAGGACAAAAAGGATGTTAGAAACAGCAGAGATGAAAACACTTTGAAAAAAAATTGATGGTAAGACACTATGGGACAGAGCTAGAACTACAGATATGCGACGTAGATGCAAGATCATCATCAAGAAGTGGTAAGAAATAGAAGAGTATAATGGAACGATCATATAAGCCAAATGACAACAAATAGAGTAGTAAAGACGGCAAGGGACAATTCCCTAATAGGAAGATGATAAGTAGGAAGATCTGGAGGCACATTGAAAAACATACGTGTCTATATAAAAATAAGAAGAAAAAGAAGATGATTATCCTTCAGTGTGATAATTATCTTTTGATGTAACTTTATCATTCTAGGTTTTACTTATAAGTACAAACAAAATTTCTACAGAATGTCCGTCTGTTTTGTTTTCACCCATTCTACAACATTAAAATGTGAAAACCTTGAATTATCCATGTCTGTCATTGTGCATACTCAGTGTGCAGTGAGTAGTAAACAGTATAGTGGCTGGAGGCTCAGGAAATCCCGAAATCCTTGAAGAAGACTCCAGAGATGATCTCGAAAGCTCGGCACAGTGAAAATCGGCTTTATTTGTTTATTTTATTTGTTGAGTTTATATATATATATATATATATATATATATACTATTTGTTAATGCAATTAAATCAAGAATAAAAACACAAAAAATTTCGTGATTGACAAATTAAAAAAAAAATGATTTGAAAAAGAAGAAGAAGAAGCCATTTATGCATATCAATACCGTATTGTAATGTAATTATTTAATGAAATACCTTAAAGTCTTGGTAATGCATGCAACTGAATACAGCAATTGCGGTTCTTACCTTTTCTTAGAAGTCTATAAGGCAGAGAATTAGAAAGACTAAAAGCTCTTAAGGATTTAATGATAAAGTAGTTATTTTAATGAGTCATTACTTAAATTTTAACTACTACCTGTCTCTTTATAGCCAATTTGTTGGCTTCTATGATAAATGGGTAATTAATTTTCAGAATAGGACATAAGCGGTTGACAAAAAGTATGAAAAATGCCAACAGTGATTACTTATTTTGTTGTGCAAAAAACAAAGAATCTGTTAACTTTCTTATTAAGATATAAACCTTGAGAACATCATTTCCTACTGTTATATAATAAGTTGGAATAATTGCTTTATAGAAATATTGTACAATTATTATTTTCGATTATACTTTTTATAGCCTATACCGTTTAAGGTTGTTTAGAAGTATGAATTTCCAAAAAAAATTGAGTATGTTATAGCTGAAAAAGTTGTGGACTTTAGAAAAAAAGTCCAGGAAGAGAAAATTTGCTTATGGCAGATAAAAAATTTTTGAAAATTTGTTATAAAGAATCTGACGATAGTATCAAAGAAATTGATACCATGACTAACAATGCAATACGTTTTGCTGGTTTTAGACAATAATTTTGCAATCTAGCACGAAAAATTGGAAAATTTTTGTAACTTTTCTATGTGGAAAACGCGTTGTTATTTAAATTTAGCAAGGGACTATAAAAGTCGTACTTTTATCTATAATAATTTTTTTGCGATCAAATTAGTATTTTGGATGCTTGGATTCTAACTTGGACCAAGTGAACTTGTACCATGTTGGTTGCCACGGTTAAATGACTTGGATGTCAAATAACCATTCCATACGTAGCTGAAGTGATTGTATGAGGTGTTCAAGTGGTTGCTGATATGTTGATACATGAGTTTGAAATTCAGAAAAAAGAATTAAAAAGAAAAAATGCCGGACTTCTAACATTCTTATTTTTATATTAGTTACTCCGTACATTTAAAGAATTCTATTTCTTTCTAGAAAGTTTCTATTTAAAGAAGCATTGGAGGATTCCAAGGACGGAGTCAATGTAAATGGCGTAAACATCAACAGTATCAGATAAGCCGATGATACAGTGTTAATTGCGGATTCCGACTTAGGTCTACAACGACTCATCGACAAGACCAACTCGACCTGTGAGCAATTTGGTATGAAAAAAAAACATTAAAAAAACCAAAGTGATGTCAATCCGAAAAAACCAAAACGTACCTCAACCTTGCACAATAAATGGGCACATTTTAAAACAGGTCAATAGATTTAAGTACCTAGGATGTTGGATCGATAGCAGCCTAAATCCTGATCTAGAAATAAGATCGAGAATAGAACAGGCCAGAAAATCTTTCGAAAAAATAAAAAAACTGCTTTGTGATTTTCGAATAAAACTCGAAATTCGACTACGTTTATCAAAATGCTACGTCTGGTCGACTCTTCTATACACAGTTGAAACGTGGACCCTTAAAACATCAACCGTAAATAAATTGGAGGCCTTTGAGATGTGGATTTACCGGAGAATACTCAAAATTTCATGGACATCTCATACCTCAAACGAAGAAGTGCTGCATAGAATAGGCAAGAAAAGAGAACTTTTAACACAGTAAAAGTTGGAAAAACATCATACCTAGGCCACATACTGAGAAATAATAAGTACCAATATGCCCAACTTATAGTGAAAGGAAAAATCGAGGGAAAGAGAGGCATAGGAAGGAAAAGACTATCGTGGTTCAGAAACATCCGACAATGGACAGGGCTAAATTTTGAACAGCTAATAAGAACAGCTGAAGATAGAGAAGAGTTTAAAATTGTAGTAGCCAACCTCCATTGAGGAGAGAGCACTTTAAGAAGAAGACTCCGTACATTCCGTAATGCTTCCTTAGCTTCCTATAACTCCATGACTCTAACACTCTCCCTTTCAGACCATTTTCTTTTTGTGTTTACTTCACGTTTTCGATATTTCGACACCGACGCCATTTTAATTTTACAATACCACACTACTTAAAAATCTTATCTCTTAAATACTTAAAAATCGATTGAACATTTTTTCTTTTTGCTGATAGTACCAGTATTACCTGGAAGAAGTCTAATATTGCAACTCTTCATGCAATTATGACTTCTGACCTACTTAAAATAAAAACCTGGCCTGACTCTAATTTACTCTCTTTTAACGTGGATAAGACAGTAGCATTATCCTGTAATCAAACTTTGCTTCTTAATAACAGCCAGATTACTATAATTCCCTTCTTATTTATTTGTTGAGTAAGAAACTAGCCTCAGCCTGTTATGCAATAAGATCTGTTTCGAATCTGAATTTAGCATCTTCCAAAATAACACTTTTTTGGTCGAGTCTCATCTTCGATATGGCCTTTCTATTTGGGGTTCTAGTACAGCTACCAATCTGATGTTATTTTTAAATTCCAACAAAAGCAATACGGTATATTTTTGGCCTCAGTAGAATAACACATTGCAAAACCATCTGGTTGGTTTTTTACTAACTACTACTGTTTTAGTTTTCTGAGATGAGATTGTTATTTTAAATTCTTTTGATCTTATGTTAAATCTGTGGACCAATCTTTGTAGACTATCCTTTTCTTGGGTTATCAATATTGCGTCGTCTGACGTCGTAACAGAGTATTTTTATTGCTTTGTTTCACATTCTGTATCCTCTTCCTTTGTTAACGCTTTTGATGATTTCGTTCATGATCAAATTGAAGAGCATAGGGCTCAATGAATCCCCTTGTCTTATGCCGTACCTATTTCTATAGGTTCTGTAATTTGCCATTCAACTTTTGGTTCTGTTTTTTTTTTGCATTCAACTCCTTTTATACATATAAAAATAATAATATATATTAACATTAAAATATTGATACAATCCTTCATTTACTATACTCCTATTACAGGTCAAATGTTTATATACAGCAAACGATGCACCATATACCTATATAACTCATTCTTTTTCTCTTTCTGCATGTAATGATTGTGCAGATTGACTCCTATATAAATTTTTAACGGCGAGCGCGTATATAGAAGTATAATTTCTACCGGCAATCCCACTGGACTGCCACACTCGTTTTTTTATGATTGAGAAACATTTTTATGAAAGTATTATTTCTTATACCTTACCAATAAATGTACTTTAATTTTTTGTTTTTTTTTTGTATACATATGCATTATGTACTATTGTATTATTTCCTAACTACTTTATATATTTATGTATTATTTATTTCTACTATATTTGTGTGCGTTTGTTTTATTTCGATTGTGATATGACGTCTAGTTTCTACTACGTAAAAATTTTCTATAAGCATTTATATGTATTTATCTATATAATTATGAAATGCGGTAAATTGGGCCGATTCACCTCTGCCTCTCTCATCATATTGTCGGATTCTTGAATCTCGCCGGGAATGCATCTCCTATTATGACTTGCACACGTGTTTTTTGTCCGTTACACAATGGGTTATTTGAAAATTTTAATTTGGAAGTAAAACCGCCTTTTTCAAGTCGTCGTCGAAGCTTACAAACACCATTCACCAAGGTGCATCACGAAAATAGTGTGCAACAATGCGTACGGAGGAAGATGCTAGATGTAATAAAATAAAAAGTTGGTGGTACTCCACCTACGGTGTTTTTGCTTCCCTGTGAAGAAAAAATTGTCGTAGACAAGTCAGCAAGGCAACGAAGTACATTATGGGGCCATTAATAAATCAATAAAAGAAGAAGTGTTTTTGAAAAAAGATATTTTGTCACAAGAGTTAATATTAACGAGATAAACAACACAACTTGGTGATGTAATTCAAGTGTTTGCATTATGGATCGCATCTCTTGTTGGTGGTTCTTTAAAGTACAAATGATATGAGTTGTAATCAGTGATGTCACTATCTTCCTATGTCGTACTCTGGTAATAGTTTTCTTTATAGTGAATATATCAGTGATTGTACTTTTTTTTTTCGAAAACTGCTCTGTGAGTGTGTTGTTCTGATTCAACAAAAAGTTTTAATCTGTTTTCCAGTATTCTTTTATACAATTTGGTGGAGTAAGTCCACCACCATTGATACAGTCCATGTTAGTAATCTCATTTCTACAAAATCGGCATTACTAGACCCAATGGTCTAGTAATGCCGATTTTGTTTAGATGAGCAAATGGACTAGAAGCAAAACGAAAGTAAAAGGCGCAGGAGCAGATACTGCCAAATTAAAATTGAGCTTCGCAGGATACAATGCCCCACTGAAGGATAAGAGATAAAACCACGAAATACAACAATGGAGACCATGGTTAGGAAAGAGAAGCAGAGGAGGACTACAAATAAGATGGGCGAATGATATTAAGAAGATCGGAAGACACAACTGGAAGCAAGTGGAGCCAAATTGAAGACACTGGATTGATTTGGGGGAGGCCCATGTCCAAAGCTGGATTACTTAGATTAAAGAAGAAGAAGACCCAATGGTCACTTTTGTTGTAAACAATTTAGAGTATAGCATCGCATTCTTGTATTATTTTCCAGATTTTTTATTATTTCCAAGGGCTTTACCATTTTTGTAGTCTTATTTTTGACTATCCTGGTTCCTCGTATGTAATATGGTTTTCGCTATCTTTAATTTCATCGTTAATCTCGTAATTTTTATTTTCCTCATTATTTTTTCCAGTATCGAACAAACATTAAAAATAATCTTTTCATATTACCATGATTTCTACGTCATCCATCTGGGATGTCCATCTTGATTCTCAATTTTATCTACCTTCTTTCTCAATTGTTAAATTTTTAAGAACTTTAAATATTAATTTTTAATTGCATTTGCTTCTTATTCCATCAAACCTTCCTTTTTAAATTCCATTTTAGCTTTTTCCAATTGTTTTATTTTTTTATTTTTTTTGCGTTACTTTTAAGTTATGTTAAGAAATATAACAGAAATTTTATTTTTCATGTTTTTTTAAAAGTGAAACTGGAACAAACCATGAAGTGGAGATATCCAGGAATGGCTAGTATACCTGTTGAATACAAAGCACGTGGTGTTCGTGTGTATTAAGGTATAAAAACGCTTATTAAAAGCTTAAAATTTTTTATTATAAAGAAGATCTTTTCGGAATTGTATCATTCCATCATCAGTTTACTAAAAGAGAGAGTAAAAATACCAATATTAAAAACAACAAAGTTAAAATTTGTACATACAAAAAGAGAAAGTTGGTTTTTTACTACTTACATAAAAAAGGTTGTTAAAAAACATTGTGTGGCCACATAAAAAACATTCGGTGGACATCTTGATTTAAAAAATAATATTCTTCGTGTTAATTATTCAGGTAAATGCAATAGACTCTTGACTTGTGTAATATAAAAAAATGAAACTGGGGGCATCTTATATGACCCCCTGTAGTTGATGAAGTTTTATTGACTTACATTACCTGTTGGAGTCTAGGGCTAACTGATAGAAAGATGGTATGAAAAATCAGTTAGTACCCGTCAATGTCAAGAGGAATGATGTGGTAGGAGCAAAGTCCTTGTGCTTAAGTTTGTGAGTAGGCAGTTTTTAATGAAGAAATGTGTTTTGTGTGTAGTAGGATCATAAGCAATTTTTGGTATTTTAAAAAACTGATGGGATAATATAAATCAATGCGTGACTGTGATGCAAAATCAATCGGTATACCGAAGTAGGGAAAAATTTTTTTGTAATTTAAGTGGTTAAAATTAATAAATCATTTTAAATGGGATGAAAAGGATGTTATTACCTAATTGTATCGTTGTATTAAATTAGTATATATAAAAGATGGATTATAATGTATGGAAGATGAGTCGAGGAAAAGAAAAAGAAATAAACGAGAAAGTAAGAAAAGGAAATAGAAAGTGAATGTGACGATGTAAGCTGGGGAAATTGAAACTGATTGTGATAAGAGGTAGATAGATGTAAAATGAATATTTATAAGAAAATGTGTATGATTGTATGTGTATGATTAAATGAATATATATAAAAGTAGGATTGTAATTTATGGAAGATGATTAGAGGAAAGAACAAGAAAAAAGAAATTAACGAGAAAGCAAGAAAAGGAAATAGAAGGTGAATATAGCGATGTAAACTGGGGATATTAAAACTGATTGTGAAAAGAGAATAATATATGTAAAATGAATAATTATAAAAAATGTGTATGATGAGTGATGGTAGTTATTGGAGAGGATGGGTGGTTGGATATTGGCAAAGGGGTGATGTTAGTGTATTAATGGTGACAAGTATAGAGTTAAGTATGAATGATTATGTAAGTTGAAATTTGCTATGGGAGATAAAAAGGAAATGTAGAAGTGAAGTAAAATTGGATGGGTAGTTAAAAGAGAGAAAGTTAGTTTAGGAGAATAATTGTCGATGAAGTGGGACGAAGTCTCTGTTGATGCTGGTGTGACGATTAACACAATTGGGACTATTTTTCTTTTCCTTGACTATTTCCAAATCCTCAAAAAGGTCGAGTTTGAGATAATCTCTACCAGGGATGTTATGAAGAAGAGAGATATCATCTGGTACCTTGATTGTGTGGTTGTGATATTTAAGGTGATGTGAAAAAGAAGAAGTGTTCTCTAACTTAGAATGTTCAATGGCCCTGGTTACTAAAGATCTACAAGTTCTACCGATGTAAGGTAATGTAAGTCAATAAAACTTCATCAACTACAGGGGGTCATATAAGATGCCCCCAGTTTCATTTTTTTATATTACACAAGTCAAGAGTCTATTGCATTTACCTGAATAATTAACACGAAGAATATTATTTTTTAAATCAAGATGTCCACCGAATGTTTTTTATGTGGCCACACAATGTTTTTTTAACAACCTTTTTTATGTAAGTAGTAAAAAACCAACTTTCTCTTTTTGTATGTTCAAATTTTAACTTTGTTGTTTTTAATATTGGTATTTTTACTCTCTCTTTTAGTAAACTGATGATGGAATGATACAATTCCGAAAAGATCTTCTTTATAATAAAAAATTTTAAGCTTTTAATAAGCGTTTTTATACCTTAATACACACGAACACCACGTGCTTTGTATTTTTCATGTCTTGAAACTTCGATTACAAAACCAATTCATCTCCATAATATGACAGCATTTGTATTGTTGCTTCAGGCAAGAAGTTTCAAAAATTCTCATGGGATAACTCTGAAAACAATTAATGAAACAAAAATCTATCTGAAGTTTCCTTTAATTGCATCTCAATTTTTATCTTCTAACTTGCTAATATTTTGCTTCCACATTCATAACTTGCATTGCTTTGTCCATTCTTTGTTTTTTCGTAATGATATCATTGTTAGAACACGCATTGGAAAAGCTAGATCCACCTTCAATCAGATCGGGGTCTTCTTCAAGAGTCATAACCTCTCTCTTGATACAAAAGTAAGAATCGTCAAAATGACTCCAGATATGCTCTTCTTCAAGCCATCCTCCAAGGAAAAATATTTGGAAAGTGAGTTCCAGGAAGAAGAAAAACATCTTGATTAAAGAACCACAGAATCTGGTTTAAGACAACATATGTGCAGCTTTTCCGCGCTGCTCCACATAAAATAAAGATTGCCATGATGATCGCCAATATTCGTAAGTGATAGGCACATCAAGAAGAAGAAAAATAACCCCATAGCTGTTATATAAAAGAAAACTTAAAAATATAGAAAATAAGAATTAGAAAAAATATTAATAAAAAAAATACAGCAATAAAGTAATAATAATTTTTCCTATATAAATGATAGTTTTTTTAACAATAAGTATCATCTTGTTCGTGTATGTAAATATATAGTATTCCTTGTACATATTGATAAAATAAACTGATCTACTTTATAGAAATCAATTGCCAGTTAAGAAAATAAGTGTATATATCAAACCAAACCCCAAATTGTTTTGTTATTGTGTTCTTAGCTACATTTTCCGTTTCTCACAAATAATTTCATAAAAACGTTTTCTCTTCTTTTTCTCCCACAAATTACCCCTCGCCTTTTCTCGTGTAATTTTCGAGAAACAATCCCACAAAAAGGTTTCTTGAAGATTTTTATCTTGATTCCACCAAGACATATGGTTTACTTTATTCATTTGAAAGCATTCCTTTAAGAAGCCACAGACCTTTATGATTGTATAGTGCGCCGTGACTTGGCAATATTAATGCTCGTACTAATTGGACTAAGATTTTCTTCAATTATATTTTGTTGAATTCTTATAGTAATTTTACTTTTGGTAAAAATGTAGTGGGAAATTGTTCTGTGTGAAAGTTGATACTTGAGATACTTGAGACCTCATGGGGTTGGTGGTATTTATTGAGAAATATAAGTGTGAAGAATTCTTAGATGATACACAAATAAAGTTAAAGGTACTACGTGAAAAGTTAGTCGAGTTTTTCATCACGTGCCCATGTTCCATCTATTTTTAAATTGGCGTGATCTATTCATTCATTCATAGTTTCGGAGTTGTTCTTTGTTTCCTTTCTTGTATATGTGACTTATCTTTTGTGATTGACTTCGAATCACTCTCTTAGATGTAGACTAAAAAATTTGCAAAAAAATTAAATACTACTCCTTTTGGTGTTCACATATGCGCTCTCTGATTTTATGAAGAAAATGTCTTGCTAGAGCTCCTAATATTTCATTGGAAACAGGTGTATTTCCCTTTTTTTGCAATGTCATAGGACCGCTTTTTGTCTGCTGCTTCTGCGGTCTTTTGGATCTCTTCTTCCGTTGTTTTGGGTTGGGTTGTCATTTATTGCGCAATGCCCCCTTTTGAAGTACTTCAAGCACCAACAATAAGCGCTACTAACTGTCTTGAAAATAACAAGTGCGACCATACCGAAACGTCGTCCAAATATTGGTTTTTCTCAAAACCAAAATGAATCAATGAGGATTTAAACCCGGAAAATCGTTACAGAAAGCATTACTTACATCCTTGTTCTTCCCGATGACATTTTATAGAAATTCTAATTCCTTATATTCTTTCCCTTAATAAGTGCCATCTCCCAATCGGAGGTTGGATATTATTGTCACTATCTTTACCCTACCTACTGCTGCTCTGAACTGCATTTAAACCAGTCCCTTAAATTCTTCAACCATGACACTCTCCTTCTTCCTACACTCCTTCCTCCTCTTATCTTTCCCTGTATTTTCAGCCTTAGTAATGCTTATTATTTCGCATTCTTTGCTTATCTTTCGCAATACTTTCGTGTTAGTTTTCTTCTGTGTCCATGCTATTCTAAGCATCCTTCTGTAACACCACATTTCATAGGACTGTAACTTATTTATGTGTTCTTGCTTCAATGTCCAGTTTTCAAGTCCATATTGCAGTATCGAAAACACGTATAATACCATCTCAGTGCTCTTTCTCTTAGTTCTAATATAAGGTCTGTATTGTAGAAAATTGTTTTCATTTTTACAAACGCATTTCTTGCTATTTCTATTCTAGCTCTTATTTCGGTTGTTTGATCATTATTGTCCGAAATCTAGGTTTCTAGGTATTTGTATTTATTAACCCTTTCTATCGGTACATTTCCCAAATGTATGTGAGGTGCTTAGAAGCAAAACGCGTTAAATCCACTTTTTTGTCGAAAATGAGATATTGAGCTTAACTAGTTCCCCAGAGTCCATTCTATAGGTACAGCACTTTATTTACCATCAAAACGAGTTAATTCCAATACATTTCAATCGACTAAAAGTTACTTTGGAAGCAAGTACCCTCCGCTTAAAGACCAAAACAGGTAAAGTCCACCCCAACGATTCCAACGAACCACAAGCATGCTGTAGACCCACGTGAGGTGGCGCTTCTGACCACGTGCTGAGAGGTGTTTTGCGGTTAATATTAATAATTGTATTGAAATTTATCCCCGGAAATGGAACAATCCCCTTCAGTTGTGTCTCCATCTAAAGCGAGAAAGAGGAAAGGTAATCCTACTTCTACTAAGAGAGCAGTTGCAAAAAAATTAAGGTAAGTAATTTTTCTTTCTTTTGGTCATTTTTTTCTCTACTCATATGCGATACGACTTAGGCACTTAAAGTGTAATTAAAAAACTTGACCCTATAGTTCGTTTATTTTACACAAAAAACAACCATTTTGTACGTTATAACTAATACTTCTTGTAACTTTAATTTTAACACTTTAATTTAACATTTTGGTACAAGAAAAAATCTACAATCACAGTAACTAGTACTGACTGTCTACCGTTTATTCCGTCAAAAAAATATAGAAAATTATATACCCAATTAAGTGTTAAATACAAAACATTATGACTGTTAAACTATAGGTAATAATCTAGAATAAAATTGAAGAATGATAAACTAAAATCTGTTTTTGTTTCTAGATATTTGGCACCACATGGGCCCATTATAATGCCAGACTGCAATCACGCTAAGAAAAAGATATACAAATGTATTGAATTGACCTACGAGAATGTCACAGCATTTCGAGATGCTTTTTTTGCAACTGAAAAGAAAAGTGATCAAGATAGCTTCATTATGAAACACACAGTAGTAATTCCACGCAGTAGTCGCCAAAAAAGATCAGCTGGAAACAGAAAAGAAAAAAATCTCACAGGAAGATTTTTCGTAAGGAAATTGGGTGAAGGTGAAGATGTTCAAGTATGTGAACGGGCTTTTCGACTTATTCTAGGGATTGGTAACTCTAGAATACAGACTATCCTCCACAATTATGCAATCTATGGTAATGTTGCTCAGGAAAGAAGAGGTGGTGACCGCATTTTTAACAAATTCAATGAGCGACAACAAGGTGTTATAAAATACATCAGCTCTTTAAAGTGTTTAGAATCGCATTATTGTCGTAGCAATACTCGTCGAAGTTACCTTTCCTCTGATTTGAGTATAGAAAAGTTAGCAAATATGTACAACGCTCAAGCCAACGAGAACTTGAAAGTGAAAAATTCGTACTTTCGCCAGATTTTTGCGCATAAGTTTAATTTGGGCTTAGGTTCACCTTCAGAAAAAATAAAGCAAACAATCCTCGATCCTCGGCAAACCGCATCTTTAAAAGCTATCCAAGCTATTCACAAAAAAGGGCTAAAGCTTTTTTTGCATTACTTAAAGTACAAGAAAATGAAACTCTTACGCTCTCATTCGATTGCCAGAAAAATTTGCCCAGTCCCAAAATTTAAGATCAGGAGACTTACTATCGACGTCAACTTTACCTCTTCAATTTTTCTATTGTTGTTGGTAGTTCTCAGTGCAAAATGTCTCCAAATAATTGCTTTAGCTACGTATGGACAGAAGGAACTTATCCGAAAGGTTCAAATGAGGTAGCGTCATGTGTATTTCATTGTCTGCAAAACTTAGATACATCACAAATTAAGAAGATAAAACTTTTTGCAGATGGCTGCGGCGACCAAAACAAAAATAAAACTATGATTGCTATACTACACAGATGACTTCTATTCGCTCCTAAGAACGTTGAAGAGATACTATTGATATTTCCAGTATGAGGCCATTCTTTTATACCACCAGACCGTTTATTCGGTCTTTGCGAAAAAGAGTTCAACAAAAAAGAAATTATCGAGACTCCAGATAGCTATGTTAAAATAATTGAAAAGTATGCTACAATAAGACGACTAGGTATTGACGTACATATTTTTGATTGAAAGCAAGAGGCAGTAGATCATTTTAAACCTATTTCTCAATGGCACTTTAAATTTCAGCCTTCAAAAAAGTTCCAATTCAAGCGAGCAGCAAAATCCCAGCACATGATTCTCATCCAAGCAGAACAGTTTTATTACCACTCCTTTGGTAATTTCAAATCCATTATGAAAGGGAAAGAAAATGTTTTAAGCATTAATCCTTCAAAAATTGCTAAGGACAATACATTAGTAAACAAGAAAAAATTATCTGATGTCAAAAGGCTTCTTGAATTGCATTTTGGGTCTGATTGGCAATCTAATCCATGCTTAAAGTTTTACGTCAATTTTTTTGCTTCTTGTGAATGACGTAGTGAAGTTGGTGCAGAAGTGGAAGAAGATTTATGTGGCATAACTGAAGAAGCAGCAGAATTATGTGTCTAAAATGTTATTTTTTTCAATTTTCATTAAGAATGTAATAAAATCATCATACAATATATTTTTTACTCACTTCTTAACTAGTTGTTATTACTTTCAAATTAAAGCAAAATGAATAAACTCCATATACTGAGATACAAAATGCAAAAAATTCAACTTTTGGGAGCAAAACAGATAAAATCCATTTTCAAAATAATAATTGAGCCGTGTAGAAATTTTTTGAGAACTCAAGATTTCTGCACAATAATTTACTCAAACATCTAAACATATTTTACATGTTTTCAAAATAAAATATCTTAATATGAAGCGACCACCGTTTTTTGCCCTTTTCTCAAAAGTGACGTCTTTGGACTTAACGCGTTTTGCTTCTAAGCACCTCGTTTGTTGGTATATTTGTTTTCCTTGTTATTATCATCTATTTGGTCTTTTTTTATACTCATTTTTAGTCCATATTTGTCACAGAAACTGTTTGTTTTGTTTAGAAGTAATTCCAGTTGTTCAGCAGAGCTTGCCATATTCACGGTGTCATCTGCATATCTTATGTTGTTAATGTATATTCCGTTAATTATTATTCCTCCACTTTGAGATAGTAATTCTTTTTCAAAAATGGCTTCACTATATACATTAAATAGTAATGGGGATATAATACATCCCTCCCTAACTCTTCTCCTGATTTAAATTTCTGGACTGGGTTCGTTATCTAATACGATTTGTGCTATTTGATTCCAGTAGAGGTTTGTTTTTATTCGTAAGTCTCTATGTTTTTTTTATTTTTTTTATATTTCTTTACCTTCCTTTCTTTTATTCTGTTTCATCGATGATAAAGCCTCAAATAGAATCTTCATAGTAGAATAATTTTTACATACTAAAACAAACATATTCTCGGCTAAATCGTATGCTGTACATCTTCCCAAAAAAGGCCCAGACCGTTGCGGTTTACAGCTCTTTTATTCGATCGTAGTGTGGAATTCTGTTTGTAACAATTTCGATTATTGATTGTGGTTGGATGCAACATGAAAATATAATCGAGGCCACGGTGTTAAAACAGGAACTCGGTAATTTTGTGGTTATGGATATTGTAGGAGACGTGGACGAACAGACATCGGCGTTTAGGTCACCTTTGGATAATTGAAAAGTAAAGACGGGGACGACGCAGTTGGCTTAGGATGTTGCGCGGGAGGTACAGTTTTTGTGGTTTGTTTATTTGTATTGTTGACAAGAAATTTAGATCCCAGTCGTATAATTACCCATAAATAATATATAGGAAATCGTTAAGCAGAAAATTAGTAGCCGGTAAATCTTCGACTACGTGCTTGATGGCTACACCAAACGGTTTAAATGAATTAACAAAGAACGCAACCAGGAAAAAATTCCTAGAATCTATAGACTTATTTCTTGTTAAAAAGTAGTAAAAAATATTGGTAATTATAAATAACTGCTGGAAGTACTATCAAAATGAAAAATATAGACAAACTCTTCTGAAACATAGTAATTATTACTTATTATTCTGTGTAAGAGAGTTAGTTATATTCCCACGGATTTACTAATATATGTCAGTTTTTATTTCAATTCACAATTGGCGTCTAGTAATATGTTTACACGGTTGCTCAATTAAAACATTTTTTCTTCAAACGTCAAATAATGATGACATTACTTATCTAACTTGATCCTGTCAAAGTTTGATGTCTCCGCCGGCAGCAGTTTTTTTCTCATTTCTTTACGGCGGAGGGAAAAATGTTGTCATGGCAACAACATGAAACACGTCACAAAGCAACAAAACAAATGTCATTAACAACAATTAAACATCATTTTTATTTATAGTAATATTGAAAGTACAATTAGTTGTTGTTGTTGAGGCATTTTCAAAATTGAAACCGTGCAAAAATGTTCCCGACTCTTGATACGCATTGGTAATTGTTGATGATACTGATGGTCGAGAACAACTTTCAGCAATAATTCCCGATGTTGGCGAATCATGAGGGTTTAAAATTTTTTGAGCATTATCGTTCTTATTTCTTATTGAATCCTCTATATATCCTTCGGCAACCGTGCTTGATTTCCAGCCCCCATGTCGTTTGAGGCATTCTAGATTTCCGCCTCCATCAATTAAAAGTGTTGCTGAAGTTCGTCGGAAAGAGTGACCCGTGTATGCGCTTGCATCGTTTAAATTTAAATAACTAGCTACTTTTTGGGCTACTGAGCTGATCGAATGT
This sequence comes from Diabrotica balteata, assembly GCA_918026665.1. NCBI lineage: Eukaryota > Metazoa > Arthropoda > Insecta > Coleoptera > Chrysomelidae > Diabrotica > Diabrotica balteata. Next base: position 2,775,336 of record OU898276.1, read on the forward strand.
ATTTCCATGACGCTTCGGTAACACTTTCCATTTTGGTACTTGATAAAAAATCGGTTTTCTGTGAAATTTTCAGGCCGCAGTGATGCATACTTTTTATACAGTTTAATGTAGTTTTGACCAATTATCGTAAAAGAACTAATTTGTCGTGTGGTACTGTCTGGGATTTAATAATTATTACATTTTCTTTATCCTCAATGTCCACAGTCTTCATTTTTACCATTTCGTCGCATCGCAAATCCCACCGACGACTTAATTATTTTAATTTCTAACATCTAGACGCTTTGATAGTTGTCACAGTTAATTTCGAGTAAAAATAGCGTATGAATTGTACTATTTATGGTTGAAAATTGCTACGTTTGAAGAAAAAATAGTATACTTTATTCGGCAAAGAAGCGACTTTTCTTGACTTGCCCTATATGACGTAATACCGGGCGCGTCAAGAAAAGTCATACTTCTCCGCCTCATAAAGTAATATACTATTACTCAAAATTTCTTTAATTTCACAATGTTTCTTATAAAATTTTTCAAACGAAATCTGACGAAAATGAAATAAAATTACTAGGAATTGGAGAAAAACTGTAGGAAAAGTTCAATAAAATATTGGAAAAAATTACAGACTTATCACAGGAAATAAAAGAACTTAAGATGGAGCAAAAAGAATTAAAATTAGAACATATAGAATTTAGAGAAGAAATTATGGAGCAAACTTGAAAGTGGTACCTTTAACAAGGAATATTGTTCTGAAGCTATTTTCTTGTGGCATTTTAAATTAATTACCATTTAACTGGGAATAAGCCACAATTAAAGATAAAAAAATACGTTTATTGACGTTTTAGTTTGTATTTTGAGAACGATTTCCGAAGTGGAAATTGAAACGTCAATAAAATATTTCAAAAAGGTTTGATATTTCATTTCGATAACTTACAGTCAGTATTATCCTTCTCTGACATTTGGTACATAACCATAATTTTGAATTCTGTTTTGTTTAAAGGTTAACCTCAGTATAAGTAATGTAGATCAATATTATGATATTTTGATTTATAATAATTGTTTAAATTGCTACAAATAGCGCCACTGTAAGGTTTGTTGATAAATTTTGTTAATATTATTTGTAATAACTGTTGATGTGAATTAATAATAAATATATAATATTTCTCTTGTAGAATTATGAAAAAAGAAGTCGAATTATTTACTTTAAAAAGATTTTCACCGTTTAATATTTAAAAAAAAAGCCTTTTTTAAATGGAGTTAAATTCAAATAGTTTAGAAACCTTCTTGTGTTTTGTTGCAAAGGAAATCTCTGTATTTTTTTTATTTCTTACTTTGTAGTTACTTACGAACCAGCTATCCAACCAAAACAAGAGTGGCCGTTCGCAAACGTTTCGGATTGTTTGCTTAACCCAGCTCCAGCCCAGTAATTGTTTAGTCTCCACTTTTAACCCCCTGTAAGTGATACCCAATGTGGGCGGCAAATTAAATCGTTAAAACCGTAGTGTTCATATAGTCATACCAAAGTAAATTTATATATATATATATATATATATATATATATATATATATATATATATATATATATATATATATATATATATTTCAAAAGTTGTTTTAAAGATTATTTAATAATACTATTTTTATGACTTACATTAAAGATTCAAGGTCTGCTTTGTCATTTGATAATAAACTTCAATTTACCTGAAACAAAAACAATATTTTGTTAATAAAAACGTAAAAATTAAAAAAAAACAAATACAATCAACTCCCGTTCATCCACGAACAAATGATCCGCAAGTCGAAGACATTTTGAATGTAAATGAAAACGTACTTTATAAACTGGATCAAATGTACAATTTTTAATATTTTCTACATAATATAACAGAAATATCATATTCTATTGTTACCGTGTTAAGAGATTAACAAAAAAACATAATTATTTTCTCTCTAAACTAGGAGTTGTAAAATTATTTCCTTTACAAAGGTTAAAATTTTTAGGAAAGAAAAGCCCATCCAGCAAGAGGATTCTTTTAAACGGCGTCCAATTCAAATAGTTTAGGAACCTTCTTATGTTTGTTGAACAGAAAATCTACATACACATTTTTTTGGTTTCTTCTTTTGTTACCCCTTTGCAGTCCCTCAAATTAATATACTTACCTACACTCAGCTTTCCAACCAAAACAAAAGTGGCCGTTCGCAAACGTTTTGTTTTTTTTGCTTACCGTATTTCCAGCCCACTAATTGCTCAGTTTCCACTGTTAACCCCCTATAAGTGATACCCAATGTGGTAGGCAAATTTAATCGTTACAGTATGTAGTTTTTATCTTTTTTTTATTAAGAGTATTAGTTCTCCATTCTTCCTGTATCTTATTCTTTTAAATTTATTACTATCCCTTTTTTAGCAAAGAATAAACTGTAATTTTTCTCTCTAGTTCCTTAGTAATCCACACCAACATTACAACGCAAGTTTTAGATACCACCAACAATTTTCCTGGGAATTTTGATTACACATATTCAAAATATTTCTTGTACCAACAAAAAACGACCGACCACATTTGTATTTGTGGGATGTTTTAATATGAAATATTATTATTATTCAGACCATAAGTTTCTATTATTCTTGGTCGGTTTTGTTGAAATGCACACGTACGCGGTTGGTCGCGTGATGATACTTTAGATTGTTTTATTAAATCTCAATGCTATTCAAATCCATCTTTATGAAATGTTGGTCGGTATGGCGCATTGTTTTAGAGGCCACTGAACTTGGCATTATTAATTGAAATATTGAAATATTGTGTGCCGCGACTAACTAAAGAGTCAACAAAAGACTATTTATAAAATTCAAATTAATGCAAATACGAATTATTTGTTAATGACGATAATCACTTTACGAAGTTGTTTGCTCTATGTCTAGCCGGTAGGAATTCGAAAAGTATACTTGAAATAGTATTAAGGATGTTAAAATTATGTTTTAATGTAATAATCTATCGACATCAAATCGTCAGGCTATTTACTTGAAATTTTAGAGCTACATATTTTTGATAAAAAGAAAACGTTTGTATTCTTTGTTAAAAAGCATTTTATTTTTGAAGTTACTGCGTTTAACCGTATTAATTGTAACGAAATATTAAAAAACACGTGGTGGTCGTGTGTATTAAGGTATAAAAAAATTGCTTATTAACCCTCCGTTAGTCGCTATCGGTCTCACACACCGACGACAAAATTATTCATTCGGGATTTACAAATAACTGTTATTTTTCTATCGCCACTTTCTGTACCTCTCCCTATCAACCAAACTCGTGTTAGTGTACATTCTTACATTCCTGGGTACAATTGTGTGAGTTTTACAGTTATTTTCGGTGCCAGAGTCCGTAGCGACTAACGGTGTAGCTATTATTTGTTGCAGAACTTGCAGAACAGGTAAATGTTTATCATCTTATTATTACATTTTATCGGTAAGTTTTCGTCAATTCTTATTTATAGATGTCCTTTGAAGCCAAACAACTTTGATTCCAACGCTTGTTGGAATTATGGACATGATTCCTACCGACGATGAAAATTATTTTGACGATGAGGAAAGTGAAAGCGAAATAGTTCAAATTGAGGTGGTGATGGTGGAAATGAATCGGAACAAGATGTGACAGATGAGAAAAAAGATAGTGGAAGTAATACCTTAGCGTTTATGGAAAATATAGCGTTACTAGATGAAAAAAGGCTATTCCACTGTAAAATGTTAGAACAAGACAAGAAAATTATACAGTACGTAATACAAACTAATGTTTGTATTTTGAGAACGATATCCGATGTGAAAATTAAAACATCAATAAACTTACTTTAACCTTTAATTGGTGCTTATTCCCATTTAAACAGTAATTACTTGAAAATGTCACAAGAAAGTAGCTTCAGAACAATATTCAAAATATATTGTTATACTAGTGTTTTTCATTTTGTATCTGTTTTTTTTTTCAATAAAATATTTTCAAAAATATTTTTTAGTTATTCCTATAAACAGTATAAAATATTTGTATGAATTTTATATTAAAAAAAATCTTTTTTAATTGTCGGTTTCAGACACCGTAGCGACTCTTGATGCTCAGTTTTTCCTAGCGACTAACGGAGGGTTAAAAGCTTAAAACTTTTATTTTAAAGAAGATCTTTTTGGAATAAACTCATTCCATCATCAGTTTTAATAAAAAGTTGTCAAAAAAACATTGTATGGCCACATGAAAAAATTGTAGAGAACTCCGTATTAAAATACTATCCTCAAGGTGTTTATGAAGGTAAATGCAATAGACTGTTGATTTCAATCTTCAGATTACTAAAAACTGAAAATGGGGGCATCTTACATGACCCCCTGTAGTTGGTGAGGTTTTATTGACTTACATTACCTCTGATATGTGCTGGAGTCTAGGGCTAACTGAAAGGTGGAGCTGGAGTCTAGTTAGCCCTAGACTCCAGCACAGATCAGAGGTAATGTATTGTAGAGAACACGGAGTTCTCTACAATTTTTTCATGTGGCCATACAATGTTTTTTTGACAACTTTTTATTAAAACTGATGATGGAATGAGTTTATTCCAAAAAGATCTTCTTTAAAATAAAAGTTTTAAGCTTTTAATAAGCAATTTTTTATACCTTAATACACACGACCACCACGTGCTTTGTATTCAACAGGTATACTAGCCACTCCTGGATATCTCCACTTCATGGTTTGTTCCAGTTTCACTTTTAATTTGAAATATTAAAAATCTACGCCTTCAATATCGATAATAGAGTCTAAAATTAGTCGAAGTTTACATGATAAAACTCAGTTCTTAACAGATGAGCGCAACATATCAGCGAACATCTAAATATAAACGATATTGAAGAGGTTACATTATAGAAAATCAACAAAATCTACAACGTCAACTACACAGTGAAGAACCAAGAGAAGAAGTGTCAAATACCATCCCTAAAAGACAATAAAGTAACAGGAATCGATGAAATCTTCGGAAATATATAAAAAAAGGTGGTGATCAACTTTTTGCAGCAATCCATAAACTAATAGTACTTATATAGCAGAATGAATTGGTACCAGAAGAGTGGCTTAAGGGAATAATATCTCCGTTGCATAAAAAGGATGATCAACTGGAGTGTAAGAACTATAGAGGCATTACTATGTTAGCATCTGCGTATAAAATCTTCGGCAATGTATCTTTTGAAAGACATAAACATTTTACAAAGGATATTGTTGGTCAATATCAATAATTTACTACTGAAAAGTCAACTACACATAAAATTCAAGCACATGGGCAAATTCTAAAATCGTCACTATTATAACATAGATATATACCATATCTTCGTCGACTTCAAATCAGCCTATGACAGTGTGAATAGAACTGCATTATATAATGCAATAATGAACTTTGGAATCGCACCTAAGTTAGTTAAACATTCTTGTTATTAACAGGTCCTCAAAGATACTTTGTTTCAGGACCATTTAAACTATGTAGAGTCTTACGTCGCCATGTTACCAATTCCAACGGTAACTTGAACATCTTAATTTGTAATAACATATAATGTAACAAAATTTTAAATTAACAACATTAAACGGGTTTTTACAAATATATTTTAGTGGCTCATAGCATGTATATTTCGTCACACTGATGATGGAATTTACATTCCGAAAACGTTCTGTAATGTACAGTATTGTGCGAATTAATGGAATCACTGTGAATTTTATTTCATTTTTTCAATATTCACAAGAAAATGTTTTGGGGATGTTTTTCATACATGGGGGTTGGATCTTTGGTGCCAATTGAAGGCATGATGAACAGCCAAAAATACAAATCCATGTTGGAAAAGTATTTGGAAAAACAACTCCAAAAATATCAACCCCAAGGAGGAGCGATTCTTTAACAGGACTCTGCTCCCAGTCACAAATCAAATGAAATGATGGCATTTTTCAAAATTAAGAAGATTAATGTTTTAGATTGGCCCGGTAATTCGCCCGACCTCAACCCCATTGAAAATTTATGGGCCATTTGCAAAGCTAGACTGCGAAAAATCGACTGTACCACTAAAACAAAAATCCACAAGGAATCTATGTTCCTGTAGTTGGCTGTATACCATGTATTAAAAATTTAATTAAAAATCCTTTGTAATAGGTATATATTTAAGGCCCAAACGTTTTCGGAAACCATGTTACATCATCAGTGTCCTAGAAAATAGTTAACCACTTAACTAAAAAGAACATAGGTTAAAATTTTGACTAAGGTTAATGAAAAATGTGGTTAATACTTACTGTGTGTACTAGGAGTACATGAATGTAGCCACCAAGATTAAATATATGGATAGAAATATAGAAATAAAAAGGATAAACCTAACTTATAACTTATCCTTTTTATTTATTTTGTACCTAGTGTTGCCTTATGACAGATAGGACCTTTCTTAAGTTATAAGTAGATTATCATACTATCAACATACTAGATAATCATGTCCCAACCATCAAAAAATCTTTCGTTCATTACATATAATAGCTAGTACAATAAAACTTCCACACCTTTTAGTCTGTTACCACCTTGTCAGACATTTATGTTCATGAACTTATAACTCAAAATTTTCACATTTGCCAGGTACCAAATGTTGCTTTTGACATACAGGGCCTTTATATTTGAGTTAAAAGTTAAATAACACGTGAACATTTACTAAAACAGTTTTATTTTATTCATACAAGAACACTTCCAATTCTAAATAAATACATTTAGATCCAACCATTAACATCAAAATTTCTAAAATTCAACCTTCCACATGTGTCTAGTTTATATTTTCTGGGTACCAAATGTTTAAGAAATATAAAGGGCCATATAATAAAAAGTTTTCTATATTACATTGCTACATACATGCATAGTTGGTTGCATAACTACAACTATACAATTTTTTCTCCCTTATATTATCTTATTTACATAAATTTAAAACTACAACATTGATGGTTGATACTGTTATATGTGTTCACTTAATTTTCACAATTTTAAATAACGTTGGCTTTTGTCTTAAGTAGAAACATACAGCTACATTGACTGCTCTGTGATAATTTCCGTCATAACTTAACAAAATTGTCATCAAATGTCATTGCCAATCAGTTGCACTCATACAGTCCTCGAAGACATACCGTCTCAGGACTAGCAACTTCAACGTGGAGTCATATGTCGCCATGTTACCTAATCCATCGGTAACTCTATAATCTTAAATAATTATAACATATTTTTAAAACTAAATGTAATTAAACATCTGTTAACGGGTTTTTACCCATATATTTAATCTTGGTGGCTACATTCATGTACTCCTAGTAAGTATTAACCACATTTTTCATTAACCTTAGTCAAAATTTTAACCTATGTTCTTTTTAATTAAGTGGTTAACTATTTTCTAGGACACTGGTGATGGAACATGGTTTTCGAAAACGATATGTCTTTTTAACTTAGCCCGTTTGGGCCTTAAATATATACCTATTACAAAGGATTTTTAATTAAATTTTTAAAACAAAAATGATAGAAGCGGCCATTCAGGTTTGGTATCGAGATGAAAGGATATCTGACAACTGCCAGAAACTCATAGAATCTATGCCAAAATGGGTAAAAGCAGTAATTGCTGCTAAAAGGGGACATATTTCCTACTGAATAATGTAAGTTTACCTTTATAGTTTTGTCAAAATATAATTTTTTACTAAATAAACTGTTTTTTCATTAAAACAGCCTATGATTCCATTAATTCGCACAATACTGTAATTGTGATATTGCCTGTTTGGGTATTTTATTATATACCTTTTATAAAGGATTTTAAATAAAAAAAAATCCAACCTTAGATTACAGATATCACTAGACAGTTTTCCTTAATGTTTTAAATGCTTTGTTACTGTTATTAATTTTTGCCTATTGTAAAATTTACAGATTTTCAAAGACATTAAAAATTGAACTGTTTACTTCCTTTCCCTCTGCCACTGGCTTTTTTTTTCTCCTTAGCTTTACTATAATTGATAATTTTTTATTTTGATCATAATTTATTTTATAATTACTCTAACACAGTTTACCTCAAACTATGCCAGACTCGTGACTCTAGTCAGTCTAGAATATTCTTTGATTATTAATTTACTCCATATCTGACACTGGTACCATTTTAGCTCATAATAGCTTAAATATACCTTGTATTATATTGCAAACCCCAAAACCGGTAACTTCTTCTTCTTTTGTCCACATATAGTAAATTATTTTTTAATCCAGAGCAGTGTCTGTAAAAGAAGTAAAGAAGACGTCCAAGTGGCTGTTAGCTACCATTTAGTATTCGATTGTATACAATATTAAACCGTTTGTAATGCAAATAGGTCAATATCATTCCGAAGAATACCGAGAAACACAACCAACCAATTTTAATACGGTGATGTGGTGGTACCGTTAGCGCTGCCTTGGGTTCAGCTGAAAAAATCCCATTCTAGGAAACCAAATCGAAACTAAGTGCAATGCGTTCCACGATATTCTTTTGTTGCACCTGCAAATGTCGCAGCTGTTAAAAAATAAAACGATAGAACACCGCAAATACCCCATTCACCGTAGTGAAATAAATCAGGCGATATATGAATATGAGATATTGTACAATAATAGGTAAATGTAGTTGTTTTTATTATCAGTGCCGTAGAGGAGATAATCCTGTAAAATTAAATCTTTTTCACTTTTTCCATAACAGGTAGATCGCATGCATTGAAAAATGAAAAGTGGATTGAATATACAAATGATTCATTTATCAACGACAACGTTATTTTAAAGACTCAATCTGGTCTTCACAGTTTCTCAACGTTTAACTGGAAAAAAATAGTTATATGAAAGCTAGTTTAACAATTTTGATAAATGGAAAATGATCGAACTGTTCACTAGACTTAAAAATATTTATAAATGCACATGGAGTATTCAAGGGTGGAGAACGACACCTCAGAAGTCATACATTGCTACTATTAGTTAGTATGGGAAGATTTTGAATACTGAGATACAAGAAAACGAGTTTGATACCATTAAAAAAGACAAATATTTAAAGTATAGCTGTTACAACAAGAAGTGTTAGTAGAGTTGTTACAAATTAATTGTAAATTATGTTTATTATATTTACTAGATACAGGGAATTCACAGATTTAAGCTTTATAATGTATTTTTATAGAACAGAAAGAGGCCCATGATATTCGATGGCACGTAAATTTGGTCTTGCGCTTGCAATAAGCCTTTGGACTGTTTCTAAGTCGATCTCACGAAATTTTTACATAATTCTTCTCCTGGCATAATGGTATGACGCTAGGTCGGGCCAAAATATGATTTCATCATTGGGGTGATGGGTATTTATAAATTGAACAAGCTTTATAAGACACCTTTCCAGGAAATTATCAGCATTGAGAGCTTCACCGTGAACACGCTTAATAAACGGGTGTGAAATACCAGATTCTTATATGACACACCAAAATTTTATCGGCAAATTTTACGTTTCCCTTAAACCATACTTTGTCTGGTACATCTTGTACATTGCGTGTATAAAATCTGTCGTTACTCTTTCTTTGGGAATTGGATAAAGTAAAATACTTTTCTCATTTCATCATCAATAATGAGAATTTTTCCAGGACAATAAATACGTCTCAATGCACGGCAACAATTAGGAATTTTTTCTAACTGGGCTGGTATGTACTAAGAAGCTTTTTTCTTTTATATCGTTTGAAATTATTTCTAGAAATTGTTCTACTTAAAATCATTTGTGAAACGTTATATCTTTGGCCAACATTTCGCAAAAGCTTTCCTAATTGGTTCTTCATACTCCGAATTAATCCTGTTCCCGAACAGGAGTTAAAACTCTTGGTCTTTAGCTTTTGGGTAAATTAAGGCATGGTATACCATTTTCGCACTCTCTAGTCTGTTAAATCGTTGACTCAGTGAGCACTAAAAATTCTTACAATATTGCGTTTTGATACATTGTTTATATCGTTGAAGTTGTTAACTAACTTTGGTTTCCAATGGCAACTTGATCCAATGCTTCCTACTAATAATAAATTAAATTCTTAAGTCTAAAATTTTCCAAAAAACTTTAGGGGCATACGTTACAACCAGAAAAGAAAAATAAATATAGGACACTAATTGAAAATCTAAGCTGAAATTAGTTGCCTAGTCAATGGAATGAAGAAAAAAAGAAATACTAATACTTAGATATTTAGTAGAAATATCGATTTTGTCAATCCCTAAGAGCTCTTTAATTTTGTTTTACTTTAATTTATGAATAATAAACAGTCTTGTAGTATTTACCAAAAGAAAAAACCACATTTACATCAGACACTTTTGTTAAGATTTAAATATAAGTAATATTTAATGAGCAATGGCAAAATTTTTATCATTTTATCTTCCCATCATCCAAAATCCCACGTTGTACCCCACATTGAGCTTTTCCTGGTTCTTTCTAGTTTTACGTTATTCGTAATGTGTCCTCGCAAAGTAGTGGTTTTTTACCAATCTAAAAGATCTACATTATAATATATTATTAGATATGTACGTCATAAAAGGTGCTAAATTTGGCTAAAACTAAATGTTTTCTGTGCAACTACATCTCAAATGTTTCTAGACGATAGATCGTATTAGCCTTCAGCTTTCAAATATAGCATTTCATCATTATATTCTGATTCATACGATAAATTTGTACAAATTGTAAAACAAATATCACGAAAATATATTCCTAGAGGTTGCCGAACCGAATACCTACATATCGGGGCTAAATGAAGAGTCTAAACCACCAATTAAAAGATACTAGCAGCTATATAAAAACGATCCCTTTTCGAAAGCAACAATACAGGCCGGGAAGGAAATGCTACATGCGATATCCGCCAACAGAACGAACAGGTGGCGCAAGCTGGTCATGAGTCTAGACATGAAACAAAACAGCAAATGCGTTTGGAAATTAATTCGGAATCTTGCCAACAATCCTGCCGCTCCGGCACCCAATCTGACAAAAGTTACACCTGATCAGATAGCCCATCGTCTGCTAACAAATGGTACAATGACATCAAGGAAGAACAAAGTGGGAGTACAACGAAATATCGCGAAGAAAAGAATGTTCTAGGTACTTCCTTTTACCTGGAGAAGATGAGAGGTGCGATCCACCAAATGAAAGATAATAAAGCAGGTGGCCTAGATGATATACGAACAGAACAAATAAAGCACTTTGGACCAAAATCCCCAGAGTGGCTCGTAAAAATAATGAACTGATGAAAGATAGAGTGTTGGCCCTCTTAAAACCAGGAAAGGATCCAGCGGATACAAAGAATTTTAGACCTGTCTCTCTTTTGTGTCACCTTTTCAAGGCGTTCGAAAAAATGATACTGAACCGGATTGCTGAATCTGTGGACACTAAAATTATTCCTGAACAAGCAGGGTTTAGACTCGAAAATGCTGCTGCAGTCAAATTCTTAATTTCACCCAACATATTGAAGATGGGTTTGAACGGAAAGAATTAACAGGAGTAGCGTCCATAGACCTGACTGCCGCCTATGACACAGCTAACCATCAACGGCTGCTGGTAAATCTCTACAAAATTACACAGAATTTTCGACTAACAAGGTTAATGCAATGTCTTCTTCAGAATAGACGCTTCTACGTAACGCTCCAGTCCAAGAACAGTCGGTGGAGGAATCAAAAAAGTGGACTCCCACAGGGTAGTGTCCTCGCGCCATTGCTCTACAACATTTACACCAACTATTAACCCAAAAACCAACAAACAAGACAGTTTATTTACGCGGATGATATAGCTGTGACAAGTCAGGGAAGTACCTTCAATGAAGTTGAAGTAAAACTGACAGATGCCCTAGAAGACTTATCACTATACTGTGACGAAAACCATCTGAAACCCAAATCTACAAAAACCCAGGTGTGTGCTTTCCACCTTAGAAACAAGCATGCCCGAAGAACACTGGAGGTGTAATGGCGTGGTCAGATGCTTAAACATAATAAGAAGCCAAAATACCTCTGCGTACATCTGGATAGAACTCTGTGTTATCGATATCACTGTCGAGATATCAAGAAAAAAGTAAGCGCCAGAAATAATATCCACACACTTACAAACACAAAATGAGGAGCACAGCCACAAACTCTCCGTACCTCTGCCTTAGTATTATGTTTTTCTGCCGCCGAGTTTGAAGCAACAGTGTGGGAAAACTAAAAACGTCGATGAGGCGTTGAATGAAACGGTTCGTATAATATCTGGTTGCCTGAAAACGACACCTATCGTTAACCCTATATTTGTAATCGCTCCACCTGCTATCAGAAGACACGCCACGTCAGAGATATAACGAAAGAAGCAGGAGACGGATCGAATACACCCTTTGTATGAACACCAAGTTCAGCCAAGTAGAATAAGATCTCGCAAAAGTTTTCTAAACAAATCATGATTCCTTCCCGAAGAGCCAAAGACGCGCCAAATACACTTATGGCAAGCATCAGCTACAACACATTTTGTTCCCTCAGAGGAAATGGCCGCTGGACATAATTTGCCGTATCCCGCATGGAAAGCGCTAAACAGACTAAGAACTGGCATTTCACGTTGTGCTAGTAACCTAAAGAAATGGGGATACCAGGAGTACGATACCTGCGACTGTGGCGCGGTTCAGAATAGTCACCATCTACCATCATGCACAGAGATGAGCCTCTCAGGGCTGCGAATGACAGGGACATCTATGTGGCCAACCATTGGAAACACAAAATTTAAAGCGTTTGGTGCTCCGAACACGGAAAGTATGTAAGTATAATTCTTTTCTGCATTTGATCTTATTACTTGGATCTTGTTGGTTTGTAATGTAGCATTGGAGATATAATATAACTCACTCAATGTTTTGTTGATCTATCTGTAGAGAAGCATTGTCGTGAGGCGACTAAATGTAATAAATGACTTAGAAGCATTTATTTTTAGACACATTCCATTTCCTGTCTTATTTATGCAACCCAATACCTCTTGAAACAAGACCCGATACAGCCACAACGCAAAAGCTACTGGAAAGAGCAGAGATAATAGCACTGAGAGGACTTACAGGAAATATGCTAAGAATAACTCTTGTAGGCTCTGGAGAATATCATAGATACAATATACAAGATAACAGTGTACTTACTCAGCGCATCTAAGAATATTAATCAGTTCTGAATCAACTATGACCTATCACATGATACTATGAATAACAAGATAGGATCTTCCCGTAGCCCAAAATCGATCGTGTTCGCGCATGCCGTCATTGGAGAGTAGAATTTGAATTCTTGTTAAAGTTAAATGGAATTTGTATGCATTCTGTGATGAAATTACTGGACGAAAATAAGTTAAGAAGTTCAATAATTGTACACATAAGGATATCTCCAAACTATTTATTAAAGATTATTTATTGACACATACAAAAAACTGACATTTCGAACGTGCAACTCTCCAATGACGTCACGACTTATGCGTAATATCTTATCTTCTTATCATAGTATCATGACCTATCAAATTTTAATTGCATTTTTATTTACTAGCTGTGTAATGTACGTCCCAAAGACTAGATTTTGGTAGTACGTCACTGTCCGATCGTGGATAACAGATCTTAATGTATGATTATCAACTGCCTTTCTCTAGCCCAACACATAAATAAGTTATGCGTTGTACATAAATAGTTCAATATCAAAATGGTAACAATATCGCCTATTCTTACATCAACAGTTTTTTCTAAATCGTAAAAGATAAATTGATAGATACGGCGATGAAGAAAATAATAACGTTGTTATTTACTCGAAGTCGATCTTTTCTGTTATTCAACATTTGCATTTTGTGTAGCTCTAAGGTTCTGTAACAGCTGTATATCAGTTCGTTCGTGGACAAGTGTGTTGTGTAATCTAATACAGGTTGAGTATTTAAGAGGTCAGATGTACATTAATATCAACTGATGCTAATTACAGCTAATGTACATGATTGAAACAGAACTATGGACGGATTACTTTCTATTTTCAAAACAAATGAAGCTTGCTTTTATCTTTCTATGTATATTGATTTACAGAATGTGAGGTAATGGTTGATGAAAAATCCTGATAGACCAATTGTTACTGAAAAATAAGAACTTTTTCATCAAAAATATTTAGACAAGTTTGAGAGTTCTGTGTTTTATGAGATATTACAAGAAGACTCTCTTCTAAGGATTCGTCAAGTTTTTAATGGAAATATATTTAAATAAACAATCCAAACGTTAAGCTCATTATTTTGCTCATAACCTATAAAAAAAAAAGATGCACAAAATGAGATATGCTAAATTGAAATGGGATGATAAACAAACAAGTTATTGCAAACGAACTAGAGTTTTTTGTTTAATCTTTTAGAATTTTTCTTACACTACATCCAACTCTCAACAATAGGAAAAGAACTCAAAAAGTATAAAATATATATTGCAGCACTGCAACAATTACGCTGGGAAGGACAAAGACAGAGATAAACAAGACTACAATGTTATATTCAGGAGAAAAGAAGCAAGGGTAAAAAAGGGGGAATTCATTATACTAAGGCACCTAAGAGAGAATATTATAAATTTCAAGCCAATATGCGAAAGGATCGCCTATGTTAGAGTCAACAACAAACCATTCAGTGTTGAACTTACACGCCCCTACAAAAACAAGCAATGCAGACGAAAAAGAAATCTTTTATGTTAATGTTAAAAAGGAGATAGAAAAAATACCCAAAGAAGCTGTCATATTTGTAATGACAATGGGCAAAGACTATGTAACCTAGCAACAAGAACACATTTGTTAATATGCTCAACAAAATTTGAACACCCTAAAATACATAAGGTAACATAGAGGTCACCAGATCAGAAAACATACAATCACATTGATTACATAATGATTAATAAACGAAAAAAATCATCAATAAAAGATGAGAACATGTGCAGATTCAGACCACTACATGGCCACAGTCTCTGTAAGACAAAAAACAAAAATTGAAACAAAACAGAAAAACCGACATAACAAGTGGAATGTCAATACAATGAAAAACAAAGAAGTAAGAAAAAAATATGAAGAGGCGTAAAATAAAAGAGAAATATAAAGTAGAAGATATAAACACAAAATGATAAATGATCAAAAACTCAATAGAAGAAGGTGCAAATATGCAGGTAAGTAAAAGTCAGGATGAAACCAAAAACGGATAGTATAACCAAGAATGTAGAGAAATAACAGAAAAGAAGTGAAAGCCAAAATTAAACGTCTAAGAACAGATAAAGAGGAAGACGTACAAGAATATGAAAAATTAAGACAGAATGCTAAGAAAGTGATAAGGCAAAATAAAAGAAGATAAGCAGACGAAAAATTGCAGAAAATAACAAACAGAAATACGACAAATTAAAAAAAAAGATTAAAGAACAAAATAAAAAATATAAAGGCAAATCAAACGAAATAAAAAAATTAAGAGGGAACGGTGATAATAAAGGATCAAGAATACAAACAAGTATGGCGGGATTACTACAGAGAGCCCTTAACGTAGGAAACAACAGAAGAAGAAATGAATAAGGAGGAGCAAACGGTGTACTAAGAAGACGAAGTAGATAAAGTAGACATAGAAATTTTAAAAGAACCAACATTGGAGTGGAATTGGAGAAGAATTGGAGGAACTAATACAGAAAAGCAAACATATAAACGCCCCTGGTAAAGATGGAAATAACAGGGAACTAATAAAATACGAAGGAGGGGAGCTGAGAGAAAAATTACTAGCACTATTGAAAAATATATAGAAACAAGAGAAAATGCCAGGGGACTGGGAGGTAGGACAGATTATAACAATACATAAAAAGGGAGACCAACAAATGTTTGAAAACGAGAGAAAAATAACGTTACTAAATACAATACAACATATATAAAATATTGACATCAATGGAGGTTATCAAAGATCACAAAGAAGACAGTGGGACAGTTCCAATGTGGATTCACAGAAGAAAGGTCTACAATAGATGCAATACACACAATAAAACAAATAATGGAAAAAACAAACAAATATAAATTAGAATTGGAAATTTTATTCACATACTTAAAACAGGCATTTGATTCAATTAAAAAGAAAGGATTCATGATAGTACTAACCAAATTAAAAATTCCACATAAACTCAGAAAATTAATAGAAATGACAATGAGAACTACAAAAATTAGCATTAAGACACAAAGAGGAGAGACAGATGAATTCAGTATAAACAAAGGGATAAAAAGAGGAGATGCCTTATTAAAAACGTTATCTAATCCAGCCTTAGAATACATAAGAAATTTAAATAAAGTAAATCTAAGAACAAGAGGTGGTCAAATAATCGCATATGCAGACGATATTAATTTTATTGCAAAGAACAGGAAAATAATGAAATAAATGCTAGAAGAAGTAAAACAGAAAAGGGAAGTAATAGGGCTAAGATTAAATCAAGAAAAGACAAAAATATTAAGATAAGTGAAAAAAACAATGAAAGAAAAAATCAAAATAGTGAGTTATGGGTTTGAAGAAGTAGAATACTTTAAATACCTAGGAGTTACAATAAGCAAAACCGGAGAAAGAAAGTCCGACATAGAAAAAATATTAGTAGCGAATAAAGCTTATTTTGCAAATAAAAGATTACTTAAAAACAAAACTCTGACTAAGAAAACTAACATGAACATTTATAACACCATAATTAGATCAATATTATAATATCAATAACCACTGAGACCAATTAGAAGAGAGTAAAATAAATATAGAGACAGAACAAATGCAGAGATTAAGGAAGAACTTAGGTGATATTTGGCGAGCATGAGATGAAGCAGTGACATACGCAATGATAGAATAAAATCCAGGAGGAAGAAAGAGAAGCTGTTCCACTGTTATTATAATTACCAGATAGACACCGCGTTTCTATTTAGTTCCAGCTTTCACAAGTCCTCCCTGATGAGTGGAGAAACATGAAACACTTATAGGATAATGGTGTTCTTTAGTTTTTCTTCTACTTAAAATTTACAATAAATCGCTTTAGATTTGTCATTTGAGATCTATCAAATTTGCATAAAAAATCTGTGTATATTAGTTTTCGCTCTATCAACAGCCGCTACTACATACAGCAGTCCAGATCTATTCATCTCAACGTTTCTTATTATACACATATAAGACACACTATACATAAGATATTGAAATGACGCGTATTTGCCTGTTAACAAGACATGTTGTAATTCGCATTAAGTATGGTAAATGGGTATAATGTTTGTTAATGGCTAATGAACCTCTAGCATTCTCTTTTCATTCTCTTTATTGTGAAGTTACCAATAAATTTAACTGTATAAGTCATCGCGCTTTTGCAACATTCCATCGTGCTTCTTAAATGAAATAAATCAATTTCTATTCGCAAAGGCAACATCGAAACGTACCATTTCGATCTCAGATACCGAAGTAGCTTATTAGGCAGCGACTGAAAAGATAATTTTCACTGTGGTATTATCAAATATAGATAACGTATGTTACTGATTGCAATATATAATTACGAATTACTGCATACTACTATTGCAGTCATTTTACTTTCAATCCTGCGAGATTTTTCTTTTAACTTGGACGTTTTTTTACCGTTTCAGATAGTACTAATTGGGTATTTCTAATTATCTTGCGGACTGTAATTCTAAATAATTTTCCTACCGTCGCCATTGCTGTGGTGTACTATTATAAAATGCTTTCTTAAATTGCCGTCCTCGGGTAACACAAAGAACTAACTGCACAATTTGTATTGCTATCAGACGAGTTTTATGAACTATTTAAAAAATAAAAATTTAATAATTTTTTGTAACGCTATAAGACAGAACGGAGACGAGATGTTCTATAAAATAAAATCTTGAAAATAATGAATATAAGAATAGATTACTAGTCCAGGCTGTGAGGCCGCTCCCGTTGGGAAAATGTTTCTGATTCGGTTTCTTCGCGGATTCCGGTTCAAAAATGTCCCCTTTAAACAAATCTGAAGGGTGCCAAGAGAAATTTTTGGGCAGAAATTGTTTAAACAATTTTTTTTTTAAACAAATTCCAAAAATATTTTTTTAATCTGGAAAACGTTTTTTTAGGTTTTTGGGTCATTTTAAATAAAAAAGGTCTTTTGTAATTTTTCTCTAAAGTTGATAGTTTTCGAGTTATAAGCGATTTAAAGTCTGAAAAACGCGAAAATACGCATTTTTGAGGCTTGAAAACACATATGTAAATTATTATTTTTGAGGTTACCAAGTGTCTAAATTGAAGTTTAAACATTCAACTTCAAGATTGTGAAGAGTAATCGGGGCTTATTTTAATTTAGACCGTTGTTTTTTAATTGTTAAATATGCGCGTACACTCGATTTTTCAGCCGCCGCGGCGCGGCGCGCTAGAGTGCGCTTCTATCATACTTATGCATAGTTTACATATACACTTACGCAAAAAAACCCGAACAAATCCTTGAAGTTTATTAACATAGTTTTTTCCATAATTTATTTATGTAGGTATTAATTATTGTCATTGGGCTATAATCAATCATCGCAATGTAATAAATATAAAAATTATTTAACAATATTTGAACAATATAATTATTATTTATTGAGTATATATTTATTTATATCAATTGTAAATAATATTTTTAAATTATTATTTAAATAATACAATGCAGTAAATATTAATATTAGTAATCTTAATTTTAAATTGCGCGGTGTTTAAAAACAATATACTATCGCAAAAATGCAGGTTTTTACCTGTTTAACAATCACGCGCTCATACTTGATTTGTTATTACTTAAACGATCATTAGGAAGACTATTGTTTAATGCCCATTAAAAGAGTATTATATTATTATTGTGTTATTAAAAAAATTGTGAATGGATTTAAAATGTCTTTTTCCGTACCTCTTCTTAAATGAAAACTTACCGAAGAAAATTTAGTTTGTATTTTTTGTAATAACATCAACAATATTAAGTTAGTGCAAAAACCTAAAGTAGATTTTTACATAACAATACAAAATGCTGCTCTTCGACGAAAAGACAGTGGGACTGAAAAATTTAATTTAATCTAGCCAATATACCTTGTACCTCTGACGCACTTTACCAACACTTGTTAAGAGCTTTCGCTAAAACATATATTTGGCGAAATGCCATATATTCCCGCTATCAAACTCTCGATTTTACACAATATGGATATTATATGTCTGATAGTGGTGGGTTGGGAAACCGTGCAAATGCAAAAAGACTTGCAAAACTAATGCTTGCAACTGCAAGAAAAATCATGTCAACTGTGTACCATTTTGTGGATGTGATTTAGATTTTTGTGAAAACAAAGATACTTTTACTGAGTGATATTAGTGTGTTATTTAACAATCTTTTGTACAATTATTTTATGTAACTATTATTAGACTTTAGACGAAATTTATATTATAACTCAATTGATATAAATAAATATATACTCAATAAATAATAATTATTTGTAAGTATATGTAAACTATAATATAAGACCACAGATGAGGTGGAAAGATGACATCAGAAAACAAGGAGGTCCCACATGGCAGAGAACAGCTCAAGATAGGGAAAGATGGAAAGAACTGGGGGAGACTTATATCCAACAATGGAAGGATAGAGAATAGGTTCAAAAAAAAATTGTAAACTATGCATAAGTACGATAGAGGCGCACGGTAGCGCGCGGCGCCGCGGCGGCTGAAAAATCGAGTGTACGCATACTTAACAATTAAAAAACAACGGTCTAAATTAAAATAAGCCCCAATTATTCTTTACAATCTTGAAGTTGAATGTTTAAACTTTAATTTAGATACTTGGTAACCTCAAAAATAATAATTTACATATGTGTTTTCAAGCCTCAAAAATGCGTATTTTCGCGTTTTTCAGACTTTAAATCGCTTATAACTCGAAAACTATCAACTTTAGAGAAATATCACAAGAGACTTTTTTTGTTTAAAATGGCCCAAAAAACCTAAAAAAAAAACGTTTTCCAGATTAAAAAAAATTATTTTTGGACTTTGTTTAAAAAAATTGTCTAAACAATTTCTGCCCAAAAATTTCGCCCGGCACCCTTCAGATTTGTTTAAAGGGGACATTTTTGAACCGGAATCCGCGAAGAAACCGAATTAGAAACATTTTCCCAACGGGAGCGGCCTCACAGCCTGGACTATAGGCTTATATTTCAATAGTAATATTTTTAATGGCTTTTCTTCAATACTCAATATAATATAAGATACTTATGCCTCCTGATTGTATAAAAACTACATAGCAGCATAGATTTTTCTGAAACCTGTCGCGAAATCAGAAGTTTAGAGTCTTATTCAATCCTATAAAACAGACAAATATCCTGCCATCGACAACCCTTCTACATATAGGTTTAAATTAATTTCCAAGTTTTTATTACTAATAAAGAGTTTAAATACGACAAAACTTTCGTATCGCACGTATGAAAATAAACAAGACAGACCGATCAAAGTAATGGTTAAAAAACTATATCATACCTGTCAGCCCCAAGACATAATAAAATAGCTACAAAGAAGTGATTATAAAGCTATTCAAGCTGATAAGAACTGGAGAACTAAAAACCCCATAGACATCTCATAGATGTATGACGTTGAGACAAGATGAAGATATTACCAAAATCTTTGAAATAACTCACACATGAAGCATATCTTACTGGTTGAAATACAACCACTAAGAAGTTTAATGCTGTTTAATCACAGTGCAAAAGATACTAGACCTCTGGTCATACCTGAAAATATTGTAATAAGGAAACAAGAGGTGTGAAATGCGTCGGTAAGCACCATACAAAAGATGAGAAACCACCAAAAGAGGAACCAAAATGCTTGCATTATGGTGAAAATCATCCTACAAACTAGCGAGGATGTTATGGCCACTTTTAAATGCTAGACAGTTCTTTAATAAATGTTTGAATATTAACTATTCTTTAGAGTTGTCACATCTTAGTTCTTCTTTGTTGGAAAACACATGGGTATTAGTGAATAGCGTATAACCGAATCGGAGTCGTGTTAATATTACCGGTCTTTCCGACTTGTTGGCAATGTGAACCAGGGTTTTATCGATCTTTACTCACATAGCTTAGCTGATGACATTTTCTTCCCACATATATCGCACTTTAAACTTAACTGTCGCTTTCACGTCGGCACTCGCAAATGTTTGATTACACTCCGCACTATCACTACTTGCAGCTTCTTTTGCAGCGTTGTCTGCCTCTTCATTTCCTTGAATTCCAAACGAATATATTTTTTCTATTCGGTTGAGCTATGAACTTCTTGTTTCATCTTCATGACCAAAGGATTAGTTAAGTAGACATATTGAATTGACTGTACGGAACTTAGAGAGACTGTGAGTATATTATAATTGGTATTATTAGATACGTTGACAGCAAGGGTGGCCTGGTATAGAGCGTATATTTCAGCAGAGTAAATGGAGTACTATGAAGGGAGTTTGCATTTATTTGTCGATGTTGGGGTTATGACTGCAGCACCATTTGACTTAGATGCACCTGTGTATATATGTGTATAGTCCTTGTAGTCATGAAGCACATCATTGAAAGCGGATTTGATTAATGTGGGTGAGTTACATGACTGTCTAAAGAAATGAGGCATGTTAGGCATTAAGGGTTTTTATTTGCCATGGAGGAATTGAGGACGATTAGGAGGAAAAGCATTCTGGGAACGTGTAGTTTAATCGATATGTAGCTTCTAATCCTTCCTTAGAAGGGTTTGGTCGTTCTTGGCTTATTCATGAAGAGATTTAGGATCTTAAAATAATTTTGTATAGTAGGGTTTTTTGAGTTAGACCTGATTTTTCTTCAGCGTATGCTAAAAGCTCCATATATTATACATAAGGAGAGATTTGGAAGTTTTTTTAACAGTGTCTTATTGGCTGTCGAATATCCAGTAGATCTACGATCTAATTTTGATCTGATTTATGTTCTGTATAACATCAAAAGTGTTTCGCGATCTGCACCTTATTCTTTATTGGCCACAGTGTTAAAAATACTTAATCGCTTAGGACAAGATAAGATCAAATTTGTTGTATGAAGTTTCCAGCTTAGAGTTTCTTTGAATGTCCTGCCAAAGAACTTTATTGACGTTACACGTTTTGGGTTCTCATCATGTAGTCTTAGTTTGGGGGTGTTTGTGATTAATTAGTTCATTAGAGTAAGTATATTTTGTTTTGTGTTGCTGATTAAAGCTATTTTGTTACTAATTAATAAATTACATAATAAAACATTAAAAACAATATTAAAAAAAATTGTGAACTATCTGAATTTTGCGTGTATTGCAGTTTGTCCCATTATATTGTTGTTAGGGCTCGTATTAGGTAGTTGGAAACACAAATCATATAAAACTCTCGAATTCATATCGAATCTTAAACCAACGAGTCACCGACCACTAATTTTTACCGTCTAGAAATGTTCTCTAGAGAAAACTGTACAATATCCCGAAGTCCAATTAAATATTCCTTCAATTCTCAAATTCGAAAAGTGAATAGGAAAGATTCTCTGAGTTCGTTAAAATAATCGTGTCCCTGTTTGGTTTGGCGTTTGAGAAGCATCTTCAAACGTATCAGAGTATGTCGATCTATGAAGAAGAAGAAGAGTAGAGTCCATCCAATTACTGTCACTCTTCTCGGAATTTCAACTGTCGATGACGCGGCGACGGTGTCCGAAATTCAGATCACGAGAAAAAAGAAAATTATACGATACGACTGCTGCATCGCTATAACATTTCTAATTATTTTTTGAACGTTTTAAAGTTTTCAGTGGTTAAATAAAAGTTTTGAGAGATAATCACAATTTGATTTTAACTTTTTGAATATCTGAGAAACTGTAACGAACAACTTACACGAAAATAGTAAGTATTGTTTGGCAAAAGACTGTCAAAAGAAAAACCGACATCAATTTACATAAACAAGAAAATATACAAAGTATGGTAAAGACTAAACTCAACGAGGAATGTGAAAGACTCCAAAGAGAGTTATCACCAACTACAGAAGGCTTATGGACTGAAGTCAAGAATGCTTTTACTAGCGCCGAGAAATATATAAAAGACACTAATAACAAAAGAAAATCTAAACCATG
The DNA here is from genome assembly GCA_918026665.1 of Diabrotica balteata. Lineage (NCBI taxonomy): Eukaryota > Metazoa > Arthropoda > Insecta > Coleoptera > Chrysomelidae > Diabrotica > Diabrotica balteata. The sequence goes on from OU898276.1 coordinate 2,798,448, forward strand.
GATGACACAAAAAATTCTGGGAATGATGGATACTCGAAGAGCCTACAAAAATAAAGATAATAAAAAATATAGGGAGATACATCGTCAAATCAAGAAAGAAATAGCTACCGCAAAAGAAAATTGGATGATAGAAAACTGCCAAGAGATCGAAGAATTAATAAAGAAACACGACAGTCAAACTCTTCACAAAAAAATAAAAGATCTAGCTGGAATGACAAAACAAAGACTCCCTTGTAGATTAACAAACGACGAGAATGAAACGATATGGGAATTAAGCGATCTAAACAACGTATGGGGACATTACATAGAAGAACTATTCTCGGACACACCACTAAACAACATAATATATAAAAACCATGAAACCAGTCCTCCTATATTAAAACAAGAAGTAGAGAGAGCAATCAAAAACGAAAAAAGGGAAAGCCCCTGGCCCCGATGACATACATACGGAAGTCATAAAGCTACTGGAAAAGAAACATTTAAATATAATCGTCAAATTATTTAATCAAATATATACAAGCGGTGAAATTCCACAAGACTGGTTAAAATCAGTCTTTATTCCCCTTCCAAAAACTAAGGGAGCAAAGAAGTGTGGTGATTTCAGACTTATTAGTTTAATGTCGCATATGTTAAAGTTATTCTTGAAAGTTATTCACCAACGCATTTATAAGAAATGTGAACAGGATATCAGTGATGAACAATTTTTCTTCCAAAATGGATTTGGGACACGGGAAGCACTAACCAGTTTTATTATACTGCTGCAAAAGTCGAGACCAAAAAAAGGATCTCTTTTTTTATGTTTTATTGACTATCAAAAGGCCTTCGACAAAGTAAAACATGATAAGCTGATGGATTGCCTTCACAAAAAGGGACTAGACGAGAACGATTTTAAAATTATCCAAACGCTGTATTTTAACCAAACTGCAGCAGTTAGAACAGAAGCCGGTGACACAGAAATATTCAATATCAAGCGAGGTGTACGACAGGGGTGTGTATTGTCACCACTACTTTTCAATATATATTCGGAAGAAATCTTTGCACCAGCACTAGAGCAATCAAGAGAAGGTGTTAAAATTAACGGCAGAGTTCTAAATAATGTACGATACGCCGACGACACAGTCCTAATTGCAGAGAGCGCACAGGATCTCCAGACACTCGTAGATCGCGTCAGATCGATCGAAGAACAATACGGCCTCAGCATTAACGTCAAGAAAACAAAAACAATGATTGTCTCCAAAACATCCATCCATCCACCCATGGCTTTAAACGTGAATGGTAACATTATCGAAAATGTCGAGAAATTTAGATATCTAGGTTGCTGGATAACGAAAGATATAGATCCAGACATAGAAATAAAATCGCGAATTGAACAAGCAAGAAATGTCTTGCGCATATGAGCAACGAGCAGGTCCTACACAAGATGGATACCGACAGAGAACTCTTAAAAATAATGAAAACACGGAAAACCTCATATTTGGGACACATATACAGAAATGAGAAATACCAGCTACTGCAGCTTCTTATAGAGGGAAAGGTAGAAGGAAAACGTGGTCCTGGTAGACGGCAGGCGTCCTGGTTGAAGAACATTCGTGAGTGGACTGGTTTGGATTCTCAATCTTTAATAAGAAAAGCCAGGGACAGAAATGATTTTGCTGAGGTTATCGCCAACCTTCATTGAAGACGGCACCCAAAGAAGAAGATTGTTTGGCAGAAAGGTTCCAAAGGAATATTCTATAAAACTACTATTCCAATAAACGCATTCGAATATCTAAAATTATTTGAAAATATATTGATTTTAGTAATATCATATTTTGTTACTAAATATCTACCGATATTTAGTAACGTTTCTTCTTCTTCTTTACCATTCCGAACACACACACACATACCCTCTGGCGTCAGGGGAGGCTTTCTTGTATATCTACACAGACCCAACGCCATCTAACCAACTCTGCCAGCATAGCCAACTTCTACGGCCTCAACGCCACATACCTAGCCATCCAACTGGCCGCCATCTTTTTGTATCGATTTTTTTTATGTAGTTGCATTGTTTTCGTTAAACCCTGTCACATGACATGTTGCGCAACCAAATTTTAACAATAATTTCCGAACGTTGCGAAATCTGTAAATATAAATGACAATAGTATTAGTGTTCTTTATATATAAAAAAATATCTAGTTTCGAAAAAGACTACTTAGTACAAACACCAAGTACTTGTCTACAAAAACCAGAGAAAAATTAAGATGGGGACGAAGCAACATCTCTGTTTCATCAGAACCCATCAAAAATTCGTCAAGGATTTGCTCCACATATACATATAGTGCTCTCCAATATGTCAAAGATTTGTCCCTCTTTTAGAAATGAAATTAAAATATGCACTATGGAGTTTTCAAACAAACACCGCGATAAGCTAAGACTTATGAAACATCGATCAGACTATGGCAAAGTAATACCAGATACAGTAAAATTCAAAAAGTAATAAAACACATTCGAGATAAAAAAACTAATAGACTAATAATTGTTCTATGCAATCTACTAGTTGCATAGAACTAAAAGTTATATGCAACCGCCAGCTGAGCATATCATTGAGAACTAGAATACTTAAGTGCTATGTTTTCTCCACCTTGCTCTATGGTGTTGAAACCTGGACAATGACAGAAGCAACACAAAAAAGAATCCAAGCATTCGAACTCTGCTGTTACCGTAAAATGCTCAGAATATCGTACATCAGCCATACGGCAAATGCGGAAGTCTCGCGGAGGATAAATAAGGAAAGAGAGCTTATGCTTATAATAAAAGAACGGAAAACACAATATCTTGGTCACATCTTAAGAAATCAAAAGTATGAACTGCGCCAACTTATAATCGAAGGCAAATTCAATAGCAAAAGAGGACCAGAAAGAATACGCAACTCTTGGCTTAAAAACCTACGACAATGGACGAACATGACCTCCATAGAACTATTCAGGGCTGCTACAAATAAGATTAAATAGACAAATGTAATGGCCAACGTCCTTAAGGATAAGGCACCGTAAGAAGAAGAAGGATAAAATAATAATAGAATCTCAACTGACACGCTTATTTACTTATTGACACCAAAGCTTTTCTGCACGTATACAAGTTACACGTAACTATACTAGGGGATAGGATAACAGAACTAATCACCACTATACAAACCAGAAAACTGGAATACCTAGGCCACGTGATGAGGGGACCAAAATATGAAATTTTGAGACTGATAATACAGGGAAAGATTCAAGGAAGAAGATCTGTTGGCCGAAGGCAGAACTCATGGTTAAAGAATCTACGTGATTGGTACCAATGCAGATCGATTGATTTGTTTAGAGCAGCAAGTTCTAAAATAAAAATAGCCATTATGATTGCCAACCTCCGTAGGGAGACGGCACTCTAAGAAGAAGAATACTAGGGGAACCTAACGATAGAGGAGATTTTTGAATGCAATTCTATCAAGAACAAAGTCTAACAATCACAAACACGTTCTTTAAATTACCTATAAGACTTTAAATTACCTATGTGACTATGTAAGATATACATGGCGACCACCAACAGATAAACCGGAGAATGTGGTAAGAAATCAAAACGATTATATAGTGATTAAAGAAAGATATCGTAACACCATCAAAACAGTTTAAACATATCCAGGAGCAGATGTCACATCAAACCATAATTTACCAATCGCTAATATCATGCTTTAGCTTAAACATATTAGAAACCCCGAGAGAAATGCAAAATTAGATGTTAGAAAACTAAAAGAAGCTGATATAAAAAACAAACTCCAACAGAAAATATACGAAAACTTTGATAAATCAGATACTAATACCTACGAGATAATCTAACAATGGGAAAAATTTAAAAACTTCCTCCTTGTTCCACACAAAGAGATGCTAAAAGAACCGATAAGAAAGAGAGACAACTGGATGACGAAATACTCGGCAGGATGAACCAAAGAAGACAAGCCAAGAACAAAGACAGTCATAATTACAAAATCATTAACAGTGAAATCAGAAAAATGATAAGAGATGCAAAAAAACTTACTATGAAGAAAAATGTAAAGAGATAGAACAAATACGTCCTATTCAACCTACATAAAAAGGTTAAAGAAATGGCAAGGCTGCAAAAAAGACACCAAAACTGTCATGAGACTGAATAGCTCATGAATGTAAAGTCCTGAAGTCCTGACAGGACTATGACATGGGACAGGCGGCACATGTCTTATGGTAGAGAAAGAGGATAAGCACTTTAAATTAGGTTATGATGACACTGTATTACTAAAAGTAATAATAATAAAGATGTACAACAGTCTGTATTAAACATTATTACATGGCGAGTCTTGTGGTTATTGAAGCCTGCTGCTTCCAAAATAAATGAAAACAAAAAGTTGTTAAAATTAGAACAATATGGAGTTTAGAATACGTCAACCATTATCATTTGAAGGTAACGTGGCTGAAAACTTTCGGCGATTCAAACAGCCATGTGAAATCAATCTCTTAGCCAATGGCAAGGCCAAAAAGAAGACACAGTAAAAATTGCTCTACTGTTCAATTTTTTGGGAGATAAAGGACGTATTTAACACCTTAAAGTTAACAGATACACAGAGAAAATCGTACGATACAGTATTGGGCGAATTAGAGAATTACTTCATCCCTAAAAATAATGAGATTTACGAAAGATTTTTATTCCACAATAGAAAACAAGACGAAGGAGAGTACTAAGCAACTTTTTTAGATAAAAATTGAAATACTATGATAACGACTGATGAAAAGCTAAAACGATGGAAAGAAGATATGAAAGAGCTATTCGACTACGAAAAAGAAACCTACAAGGCATATCTTTGCAGGACAAAAAAACAAGTAGGGAAATTACAAAGGAAGAAATATTGTATGAACTAAAGAACACCAGAAACGGAAAAGCCCGGGGCCAGATCAACTGCCTATTGATATCCTTAAAATAATAGAAAACGAGTACATAGATGTCCTCTTAAAGCTCTTTAATAAAATTTATCAGTCGGGTGACATACCCAGTGAATAGTTGACCTCAACATTTATTTGTCTTCCAAAAAATAAAAATGGTAGAGCTGCTACCACCGCACCATAAGCCTAATGTCTTACACACTGTAACATTTTTTTTAAATTAATATATTAAATTATTTTTAATCCCTTTTACCCATGTGGATGATACGCTGATGGTTGTGTTTACGATCATAAATTTTTATTGGAAAACTTCCGAATGATGACTGAAGAATCTACCTACCTATTTATTTAAAGACGCCGGTTTGGCTAATTCTTAGTTAATCCTTTTCCGAGTTCTTTTTCATAAATTCGGTAATTGTCGTCGAACGCCCGTTGTAATGTTTTTCGGGAAAAACCTAATCCAGTAGATTTATATTTTATCACGTCCAATTACTATTACCGTAAATACGTCAAACTTTCCGATGTCGTTAGAATCTTACCTTCTCAGAAATACATACAACTGGCCTATGATTTTTAAGTGGGAGATATCCCTTCTTCTTTTTTTTGGGGTAGTTTGGTAAATTTTTGTAGAAGAAAATTTACCTTTACCTGTACTCAACGACGGCCCACCTTTTTTCTCGGTAGGCCGTCGTTGAGTAAAGGCTCACTATCGTATCCGTTATCTTACCGTCTGTGAATTGTTTTCTAAGTATGTATACACTTGTTTATTTGAGTTTTTTTTATCCTATACTATATTAGATTAAATATAGTTATAAAGTACCTTTAATGTTAATTAAATTCAGTGATTAATACGTAAATAAGTAAAGTATTAAGTACAGTATATAGCTTCAGTGAAGTACCTAGTGCAGCAACCGTCTGGAATTACTGTAAGTTACCATAATCTTAGTATCTCCACTTATCTGGGCGAGTAATATGGTATGGTATCATATCATCTTCCATTATCTGGACGTATCTAAAGTTCATCCATGTCTTCAAATGTAGTTTAGAGTAACTACTGAATTTTGCATTCAATTTAAAGAACAGTCAATATCTTGTTACGAACCAAATTCCATCAGCTACTAAGAAATTTCAATAAGTATTAATTATGAACATTTAAGTCTCAATTTATCATTAAATAATAGTGCGAGATAGCTAATCGGCTTAAACAAGTGCGGTTTGGTTAAATTTTTATGTTTTCATTTCTGTAACCTTTTTGGATTTTTGTAAATTTAGATTTTATTAATTTTTGTTATCTTTTGTGTTTGTTATAATTTTTATTCATTTTTTTGTTGTAATATCTCGAGATACGCCAAAACTTTATTTGTGCATGATTGTATTATATATTCCTGTAAAGGTATTTTCTAATTATATTACTGCTTATTTTTATATGTATACCACCATTTCATAGTTGTTGGTGTATTTTTATTACTTGTGTTGCATTCAGCAGCGTCATAATGTTGTTGTTGAATTATTGTAACTGTTTTATGTATGTATTTTATTTGTCGATTCCTAACAAGTTCCCTGATAACATAGTAACTCTGAATATTTGCTTTTTACCTTTAATTTTTATTATGCCTTTGACCAGTAGAAAGATCAGGCTGATTAAGGTTCGTAGGTAAGTAAGGGTAATACCTGATATATTTATTATTTGTTTATATAATGTGTTGACCAAATTTATTTAATAATTAACTGTTGATATCTTTCCTTGGGTTTGATCTTTGAACCTAAATATCTTTCCTTATCTATTTTCTTTTCTAAGGTTTCTTAATTTTCTCCTTAAACCCCAAAAAATTGAGTGGCGCCCTGTTTCTATCTTATCTTATCTTTGATAATTTTACTCATCTATTTTTGTTTAGTTATGTATCTTTTCTAATATATCTTATCTTGTTTTATCTTTACTTATTTCGTCCGTTGGACCTATTCCTGGTTCCAAAAGCTAGTTTCGAACCCACGACTCGCTCTCCACCAACCATCTGGCTGCCGTCCGTAATGTCTCCATTGGTGACCTTTCTAGCACAATCCAAAAAAGGTTTCGGAGGTTACAACGCTTTAAATCTTTTTAAATATCATCCATTGCATTGCGTAGAGGCGTAGATAGCAGCTCTCTTTACATTCAATGTAATAATCCAAAGATGCTTGAATGTGACGTCTGTGTCATAGATTACATCAAGTCTTTTGATAAAGTCCGCCACAAAGAGCTAATGGACGTCTTCAAAGCAAAACAATTACAATACAATGACCTACGAATTATAACAAATCTATACTATAAACAGCAGGCACACATACACATTAATGAACACACATCAGAAGGATTTGAAATTAAAAGAGGAGTGCGACAGGGGTGTGTATGGAACTACTATTAAATAATGCATACTATGAAGAAATTACGAAAAGAGACCTTGAAGGAAAAACAGCAGGAATAAAGGTCAATGGAACACAAAAGATTGACCTTTAAAAGGGTCGATTTTTATGCCGTACTCCATAAAATATTTTTCTTACCATTTTTTACCATTTCGTACCATTTTTGCTGTAGTATTCCACATTGACTTTACAGATGACTCTTTTTGGTCTTCGCCAATTTTTTGATTTCTTCACCTGATTGGCATCCAAATCATGAATTTTCGTCTGGATTCGTTATATCTGTCCAAAATTGATTACGACTTAAACTAAATTATGGTCATAGGACAGTTAAAGTATGTGCTCTTTATAATGATGAAATTTATGCATTTTTACTGGTTGACTTAAAGTGTGTCGTCACATTCTTATTTGTAATGTATTTTTTCGCAGTTTGCACTTATAGATAATTTTTTATAGATAATTTCCTATCGAAGTCTAGTTCCACCCAATATAAATTTAGCATTATCTCACTTCTAAGAATTTAAGTACTTTCTACTATATAATATAAACGTTTACTTTAAAGCAAATATTTATTTCATTACCCTGCTGCTAAAAATAAATCACAACGTAGGTTTTAATGCACCAATTAGCAGATGAAAATGTTAAAAGTTACAGGTCTGTCGTATTTATCGGCCGCCGTCGATATCTGTAATTTACCTACTTCTAATGATAACAACCTGTTCCTCGAGAAACCATCACGGCAAATGCGATCTTGCGAAGAATTGCAAAACAAGTGAATTCGAAAGTTACCTGCACTGCCCCAAATTGCGTAATTGTCAATAGTTTGTTGCGACTCTCACTTCGATATAGATATATACGTGTTTGCATATACCTACGTGTATACAACACAGCACGCTTGATTGCGAATGCTCAAATCGTCAATAGGCCGGACAACAGGGATTATTTCATGTATCAATATCTGGCAGGTATACGCATCCATCAATTAAAAATGCTAAAGTACGATAATATATATATAATGTCGGTTTATACTGTTCTTCGACGTCTTCCGATTTCCAATCTCCATCTCATTCTATCGTTCCATATATCGTCTTCCAGTTCTCTTTCTCTGATTTCTTTATCAACTCCTCTCTAACTTCTTCTAGACCTTCCTGGTCTCCGCCTACCTCTTGGTTGCCATTCAAGCATTTGTCTTGGTATTCTATTCTCCGGCATTCTCCTTACGTGTCCGTACCATCTGAGATGTGCCGTTTTGATGTCATCAACAATATTATGTGTAACCCCATGATTTCTCAGACACATTCACTCTCATTTGTTATTCTGTCGCGTCTAGAGATTCCAGCCGAGCGGCGCATTTCCATTTCTGTTGCTCTAAGCACTTTCTCTGTTTTGTCTTTTAGTTGCCACACTATGGTGTTGTATATTCTTCTTTTATTTTCTTTAGAGATGTTTTTATGAAACAGTATGCTGTTCAGTAAAGCTATGCCTTTCCTGCCCTGTGCATTTCGTCCTTTAATGGCTGCATCCAATTTTCCGTCCTGAGTGATCTTCACTCCTAGGTATTTGTAGTCGTCACATAGTTTAATCTCTTGATTTTCCTCTAATACAAGGTTATGTTGATCTCCTCCGATTCTCATGTACTTAGTTTTTTTATATTCACTTCCAAACCCGACTCTGTAAACTCTTCTAATAGTTTACGCATCATGTAACTAAGGTCTTCAGAGTCCTGTGCGATGATGACCTGGTCATCCGCAAAGCACAGAGTGTACAAGGTCCATTAGTTGTATGCTTACATTCGTACATTTTTCCCTCCATTTGTTGAGTGCTGCTTTGAGGTAAATTTTGAATAATTTTGGGGATATATAGCATCCTTGTCTTAGTTCTTTAGTCACTTTGAATCCCGTGTTATCAAATTTCCTGTTTTAATTCTGGTTGTTTTTGGTAGTACCACGTTTTTCCGCTTCAATCAATACTATATTTATATTTGTTTTCCCCAGTGCCTCCCATAATTTATCAAGCGGGACACTATCATATGCTTTCCTAAGGTCTACGAACGTCAGATGGACTTCTTGGCTACGAGCAACTTTCTTTTCAATTATCTGAGTAATAGAGAAGACATGGTCTATTGAAGATCGACCTGCACGAAAACCAGCCTGTTTTTCTGCTTCCATATCTTGGTATTCTTCTTCTATTCGATTTTTTATTATTTTCACATATATTTTGCTAATATTACTAGTAGCTGCAATTCCTCTATATTTTTCAGGTTTCGTTTTATCTCCCTTTTAATGGATGGTGCTCATATGCGATTCTTTCCATTCCTCAGGTATTTTATGTTTATTTATGCATTTCTACAAAAGTTGTCGTAGCCATTGAATTGGTATTTTGGGTCTATGTTTGATGAGTTCTGGAGCTACATTTCCTGGACCAGGTGATTTGTCATTCTTTAGATGTCTGCATACGGTTTCGACTTCTCTCTCATTTATTCTAATTGGTGATCCTATCAGCCTGACGTCTTGTAGACCATAGTTCTCTAGCTGTTTGAAGGGCTCTGTTAGTAAATCTTTAAAGTATTCTTCCCAAATTTGCGGTGACATGGACCGGATAATATCTCGTTTCTGTTGTTTCTTAAATTTTTTAACACTTTCCAACTTTCTGAACTTTGGCTTTCACCAATAGATGTATTTAGCATGGTGCACTTTTTTTCCCAGGATTCATTTTTCTTTTAGCATATTTTTCTTCTGACCATCGATTGCATTCTTTTGTATTCGATTCTCTCTTCTACATTTCTTGTGTTCAGATATTTTTGATACAATTTTCTTTTCTGCGTTATTTCCTGCGAAATATATCTTGATCCAACCAGTATGGTTTTTGTTGTCCGATCTTTTCATATCGTATGATATGACACTGTGGAACAATAAATAAGATGCTAGAAGTGGAATCGTTTATGGGAAATTTAAAGGATAAGATACTTTCCTACACTTTTTTGGTTGCTCAGAAGCCAGATGGAAAATCGAAGGACAACTGGCATAAACTACCGGAATGCCTGGTCAAAACATATCAAAAACTTATACCTTATCACTTGGAACTAATGATATTTTTGGTAGTTCTTATACCTTATTCTTAATTTGCGCATGACACACTTTAACACGTTAGCTAGTCCTTATCGTTACAAATCCAATAACTTAGAACCTTTCACATTGGCAAAAAATACAGGTAAGGCTGAGGTCGCGTGGATGTCAAACTGCTATTATTTGTTTTTATTTAGCACAGCACTTTACACATCTACAATATTACAATAAACATTACAATAAACGTTAAAATTTACTCGATATAAAAATACTTACATCATGCCCAGTTCATAGGCAAACATCAAGATTTATAGGCAAACAGTATGTCTTGTGAACTGCTCTCGTTGGCTCGCTGATGCGGTTAAGTGTGCACTAGGTCTTATGTGGTAGGTCAAATCAATCAATCAGAGGTGTCTCTATGATGCAAGGTATGGCTGAATTTGGTTGAGCTGCATACCATTCATGGATCCATTTGGTCCATGGCAGTCGACTTTTGGTTGCACCTTCTATATAGTTATGAGTCGGCAGTGCCATTTTGCTAAGAATCTTGCTATAGTCTTTGGTACGCAGATTGAGTCGGCAAAGATGTAGTGGTGGAATGTCGCTCAGCACTGGTAGCCAATTTGTTGGTGTAGATTTGATTACTCCAGCGATCATTCTCATGGTGTTATTTAGCTGGACATCTTTCTTTTTAACGTGAGCACTGTTGATACATATTTACGTGCATATTCAGCTACGAGATAAACAAGAGCTACGCCTGAAGACCTAGGGTGGATGCCGATGCCTCAAATGTTGTGTCGCAGAAGCTACGAACTTCTGTCAAGGCTACGTCTAGATATTTTGGATGGTTATTGTGGTTGACTCGCGCGTTATCAAAGTGAACGTGAAGAGTTCTTGATGTCAGATTGTTCTTTAGGCGGAAGCAGGTTAATTCAGACTTAGAGGCACTGATGGCAACTCGAAGTCTCCATTTTTGAAACCAGTTTCCCATAACCTCTAGGTCTCCCGTAAGAATCTCTTCAGCTTCTTCTAGTGACTTTGTTTGTGTTAATAAAGCCCAGTCATTAGCATAGCCAAACTATGTTGATGTTGTTGTCGACATGTCTGCGATTTAAAAGCTAAAAAGCAGTGGTGAGAGTACGAAGCATTGTCACTGACTATTTTTGAGCATATTTTCTATTAATCTAGTGGTGAATTTGCAAGGAATAGTGAATAAGAGTTAATAAATCATTCCTTCTCGCCAGACGGTGTCCAAAGCTGCTGACAGATCTATGAAACTGCTAATTATAGATGACGATATATTGCTTTATTTATAAAATGCAAAGATATAGGTAATCTATTTGAGTCCATACTGAGTAGATGAAAATACTGTTTTTCACGTTAAAGAAATTAGTAGGTAGAATTTCTCCATCAACTAAAAAACGCTGGATATAGATTGTCTGACAAAAGTTAGCATAGGTTTACTTGAATAGTAATATACGAGTAAGAAAGGAACCAGCTAAAAACGAAAAAACTAAAAAATATCATTAACAAAAGAATTATTTCTTGGTCAAATAAGCCGAATAGCACAAAAGCTGCAATGTTTCGTATTTTTCAGTTAGTTCGAATTTCTAAAAACTCAAATTTTCCAAAAAAATAAAAGTTCTTTCTTTAAAACACAGCTTCTTCAACTCTTCCTCACCAAGTTTTTTAGTGCCTGGACTATCGTTGCAAATTCAGTTAATCTTCTATCCTCATGATGAAAGTATGAACTGTACAGAAAGTATTATGCAAACCCTATATTTATGTTTCCTGCGTAAACAACTTCAAATATCTGCAAAAACTGTCACTTTGCACACGATTTAGGTTTCTTTTTATATGTTCATGTACACCTGTTTGATTCAGTTAATAAACGGGTAATTTGTTTATGCACATATAAATTGATGTATTATTTATTATAAAGCAATTAGTATATTTTTAATTGCTGCTACCAAATACGACAGCAAACGATATTGAGCGTATGAGAAAGACTTGTTCTAATAAAACAAGCCGTCCAAAACTGTTATAAGAAATATGTATATTCTAATTAGCTTTAGAGTAAGCAGTAAAACTTAATTTCTTAGCTATCTTCATACACGCTATAATTAAAAATTTCAGATCTGTAACTTTCACTCGTTTGTATTAACAAGGACCTATCTGGAAAGCCATTGACATTGAAATATTTAAGAGAGTACGAAGAGGGCACCTGGTTACCTTCAATGTAGAAAGCTTTCTTTAATTGCAATAAAACAATGTCTTAGTCATCCATTATTGTAGCTCTTGCAGTCAAGGATCTTTGTACCATGTACCATCTAAATACTACTAAATAGAAGCATCAGCAGAACAGAATTGTGAAATTTTTATTAGCGAAATGATTATAATGTATAATTGATTAAGTATGATTATAATATATATTAGCGAAAATAGATTATATAGCCAATATATTTGCGTTTGCTACTGAGAACTGCTTTAGAGAATTCGCTGAAACCGACAAATGTAATAAATTACGTTGCGGTGAAGATTATTGCAGAAATTTTTGTATGACATACATACTGTGGACTTAATAAAACGACCACAAAAGCCATGTTGGACCAAAAATTTTTTAATCTAAGAAAATATATTTAATTTATCAAAAAATCAAATACCTTAGAGAACTCTAAAAGCGTAATGCAAGTAACTAAAAAACTAATTGATAATTTGCCTGTTTTCATTGAGACATACGGTTTATTGAACAAAAATCAGAACAAACTGGACTACCTTACACAAAAAATTGATGAGATCTATAAAATAAATAACTTCCTAAATCATGACGTTTTTGACTCCACAAAAGTGAGTTCGTTTTTTATCTAATGAATTTACCAGTGATGCTAGGTTTTCTATACTACATGAAGTCTATTAAGCACGTGTAAATCGCGACTTTTTAATAAAAAATCTTAATTTCTACGGAATTTGAGGTTTTTCTTTGAATTCGTTCCAATGTTACTTGAGGAATGGGAAACAACTCGTTAGAGCAAATGATGCTGACTCTAGTCACAAAAGCATTGTATGTGGAGTACCACAAGGTTCAGTATTGGGTCCTTTACTTTCCTTATCTTTATAAATGACATCACTAACTCAAAAATCGATGAAAAAAATTTTCTTTTTGCTGATGATATCAGTATCACCTGCAGTAACTCCAGTTGTGCTTCCAGTTGTGTCCTCTTCTTCTTAATCTTCTTAATATCATCCTACCGTCTTATTTTTGGTCTTACTCTGCTTCTCTTAACTTTTGTTCTAGTTAAATAAAATCCTGGTCCGACTCTAATTTACTTTGCTTTAAAGTGGAAAAGACTTGCTTCTTAATAAGAGCCAGGTCAGTATCGTTGATTCTGTAAAATTTCTTGGTATTTTTATAGACAGCAACCTTAAATGATCCCTTCATATCGATTTGTTAAGTTAAGAAACTAGCCTCAGCATGCTATGCAATAAGATCTGTTTCAAAGGAAATCTTCCAAAATAACATATTTTTTTGTTCGAGTCTCATCTTCGATATGGCCTTCCTTTTTGGGGTTTTAGTACAGCTGTTTAATCTGATGTTATTTTTAAATTACAAAAAAGAGCAATACGATATCTTTTTGATCTCAGTAAAATAACACATTGCAGAAGCTACTTCAAAAATCACTGGATAAGTCTTCTCTCTTTATATATCAGAAAGACTTCATTATGACTACTCCATCAGAAATTCAACCTGTGATGGGTATTTACACTGAGTTAGTTAAGAAATCTATATTATATTCGGCAAAAAAAATATACAACCATCTACCTTATCTACAACTTCTTTCCAAAGGCCTATATATCTGTAACACCATATTATTCAGTCGAAGAGTTTCTTAACGAATAACTAAGAAATTACACTACGTTTAGGTACAAGCAACTAAAGTATTTTTATTTTTTTATATTTATTTAGGTATCACATACAGCTACTTAAACTTATTCGTAAACTAGTTTGTCAGATTTTATTATGCAATTTGCAATTTAGTTAAATTTTGTAATGAATTGTATGTTATTATATTTTTTTGTGATAATGATGGTTTAGGTAATTTTAATAAATATAAATTGTTATTGTTATTTTTTTAACTTTGTGTTGTAGCACTTTTAAATTCCTTGATATATATTGAAATCCCCTCGTATATGTTAAACACCTAAATATTCTTTCAATCGTTTTGCGTTGCCGAGCTGATAATAGACGCATTATCAGCAAGCTTATTTATATATCACAGACGCATATTCTTTGGTATTTTCTTTGATCGTTTTCCGCTTAATATTGCATTTCAAATAAACATTCATTTAAATGTCTGAGAAAGTATTGCGGGAAAGAAAATGACATCACTCTCCGTAAAGCCGCTGTCGAGAGCAGTTGGTTTCGTTGTAGCCCGAATTTAGCTTCAAATTCGTATCGGCTTTTCGTTTTTCAACAAGAACAGACGCGGTGTGTCTTGCCGGAAAAAACCGACAAATTTATTGAAAAAAAAGTGAGTTAGACTTAATGTAATGTGTCAGTTCAGATAAGAGTAATCACTGTTTTTTATTTATGTCATCTCTCACCTAAGAGATTTGTATCTAAGAGATTCGCTGCGTTTCCATAAAATTTGAAAAACACCCACATGATTGAAGTTTTTTTAAAGAAGCAGATTTTCGAAGTTTGTGTCCAGTGCCAACTTTAAGCTTGAATTTGTTCGTCCTAAGTAGCCGTTTTAGAACATTTTTCGCATTTTAGAGATGAATGAGTAAGTTCAGTTTCTAACTACAAAAATTTTAGTGAAATCCAGGTAACTTTTGTATTTGATTTTTAAAGGAAAAATAAACATTTTCTAATAATAATTGCTTTCGTAACAGTTTAAGAAACTGTAATAATTAAAATTGTAGATCTTAGGGTGTGGCATAGGGCCTAGCGGTCATAATAATTGTTCTCAGTAAGATTTAGTATTGAGTTATCACACTTAGCACTCTTCTTGATATTTGGTAAATACCTAATCATATTTGAGATTTTGTTTTTGTTTTTTCTCTACCTCTATGCATAGTTTCATTTAAAAAGATATTTTTTTTATTTGTAATAATTTATTTCTGCTACAAATTGTCATCATCATCATCAATGGCACTACAACTCTTCGTGAGTCTTTGCCGCGTTTACTATTGCCTTCCATGTTTGTTGGTCCTGTGCCAGTAATTCCCATTGTCGCACTCCAATTTTCTCTAGATCTTCTCTGACTGCATCTTTCTACCTTTTTCTAAGCCGCCCTACAGACCTTCTTTCATCTGGCCTTTCCCAGAACACATTGTTTATAAGGCGATTGTCATTACTTCGTATCACATGTGCTGCCCATCTGAGTCTATTGGCCTTTATATATCTGACTAGATTTTCTTTTCCGAATAGAGACTCTAGCTCGTTATTGTATCTGCCCCTCCATTCGTTTGTCACGCGGTCTCTGCAAGGGCCATATATCATTCGAAGAATTTTACGTTCCCACACCAGCAATCTATTTACTTTTCTTTTATGTTTTGCTTCCATACGCAACTGCTTGTCGTATTATGGTCGTAATATGGTCTTATATATCTACAAATTGTCGCCCATTAACAATTGTAAGTTTTGTACTATCTCTCTAACCCCTTTTTGTGTTTTTAGGAAAGATGAACCTTTTTTTTTTCATCTAGCAGGAAGATTCTTTAAAGCGGTGTCCATTTTAAATAGCTAGTGAACCTTCTTGTTTTTTTTTGTTTATGTAACGACTTTGACTTTGACTTATGACTTTGTCCCTTTGTTTCATTTTTACAGTTACCGCAATCTAACCCTCTTGTCATTGACTTATTCACGACCCAGTTCTTCAAATAAATCCTGAGTGGCCGTTCGCCAAAGTTTCGATTTATTTTGCTTGCTCTATCTTGAGCCGCATAATTTCTGACCTAAATTTTCTACCACTTATAATAATACCCTATGTGCTAGGCAAAATAATTGTTACACTCTAAGCTTTGTCCATAACATTGTACAATTTTTAGTGACAATAAAGCATATTTCTATTCTATTCTATGATTTATGTTGTCCGTCTCTTTAATTTTTCGTTAATATTCAACACCATTTGTTTTTGCAAAATTCGATAAGCCTATCAGCCCTTTCCTTTCCATTTCCCAGACTATATCCTCCTGTAGACTCTTCTATTTTTTCCCAGTTTAACATTAAAATCTCCCTTTATAGTAATCCTTTGGTGTTCAAAAATTATTCTTTCTCCTCTAGATGGAGTTGTATTCGATATTTTGCTTTAGTGCACCCGTTGGGTGTTATTTGAAACGTTCTACAATAGTAGAATTAAAATTAGATTATTATATCGAAGCACCTTAAGATAATAAACAAACAATTTTAGTAAAATTTTTTGTTTGAATCTTCGCCACAATATTAAAATGAGTAGGCACACGTGCAAACAATAATCTTCACCTTCCTGCATCGAAGCCACGTTATAACGCACGACTTAGGTGTTCTTGTTTTATAAGTTAACAATCTTCCAAACTACTTTCATCTCAAAAATAGGCTACGTTTATAAGAACAAAATGGTGTACGCCGAGTATAGTTAGCGTGACTTGTTCGTTGTTTTTTGTATCGTCGAGTCAATTATTTTGTGATTAGTTTTTTCGAATAGTGCAATTATGACTTTGCATTGACACGAACTCTAATGTTGCTCGGTAAAAAGCCGGTTGACCAACCTTGACGTTGAAATGTTCATCTAGACGGTTTTCTTTCTACTTCTTATTTTAGGAGTATTGTTCCATTACACAACTGATTTTTGATTCCTTTATAATTGTTCAAAAATTTTTTCACGAACTAAGACCACAAAATATCAACAATTGCAAAGAAGAAACCTGAAATAAATAAAAATATACATTTTCCAACAAACAACATTAATGAATTATCAACAAAATAAGAATTTTTGTTACATTTGTTAAATTTTTAAAAACTGCAAACAAGATATTCATTAATTCTTCTTCTTCTTCAGTGCCTTATACGGCCCGGATGTTGGCGATCATCAAGGCTATCATGGTTTTGTTGACTGGTCTGCGAAACAGCTCCGTGGAGGTCATCCCAATCCATTGTCGGAAGTTTTTCAACCACGAGATACGACGGCGCGGCGTCCCGATCCTCTTTCCCGGTCACCAAATACTTTATCCTGCATGAGTTAAAGAAATCGATATTTTTCTTCGTTTTGCATCACATGACTGCGGTACTTAAGCTTACGCTATTTTACTAAATGAAGCACTTCTTTTTCTTTTGCCATACACTGTAGGACCTCATTGCTGGTCCACATACGATATTTTTAGTATCCTCCTGTAGATCCACTCGAAGGCTTTAATCCGCTTTTCTGTGGCTTGCGTCAGTAGTAGCATTAACCCCATTATAGTAACACGGGAAGAATGTAGCACTTCACTATGCGCATCTTGGTTCTAAAACTGAGATCACTGCAGCCCATCAACGATCTCAACTTGATAAGTTTCAATTCTGGATCTAATCTCTTGAGCATAGTCCCAAGTGTGGGAGTTGAGGATAGTTCCGACGAGAATCTGTCGACTCTCTGGATCTCTTCACTACCTGCCATTAGTGCCCAGGAATCTAAATTTGCACGGCTGATAACTATGAATTTAGTTTTCTTAATATTAAGGTCTAGTCCGTATGTACGCTCAGAGTTCTCATTCTGTCTAGTAAGGCTTGTAGATCATTTAGGCTGGTTGCTAGTATTTATTTATGGTATAAAAATACTTACTCGATTTTTAACTCTTTAGAAAAGTTATTGTAAATATTAACACACACGCTAGAGAAGTTTTTCTTGAACCCTAAAGTCCATTTTCCTCATCTTAACAGCTTCTTTCAGATTTACATACCCTGCTCACCCAAGATCGATTCTTCTCTTGCTTATGCGTCTGATTATCTTTTGTTTTCTCTCTTATCCACTCGTTTCTCTTCTTATCCATTAGTCTTATGTGCAACATTTGTCTTTCCATTGCTCTTTGGGTTTTTATGATTCTGTCCATGTTTGCTTTTGTAAATGTCCGCGTTTGGGGACCATAAGTAAGAACAGGGAGTACGCATTGATTATATACTTTGGTCTTAAGATGCTGTGGATATCTTTTGTTTTTAAGAATGTAGCTTAGTTTGCCAAATGCCGCCCATGTCAGTCTAACTCGTCTCGTGATCTCTTCTGTTTGGTTTTCTTTGTTAAGTTTTATAGTTTGACCAAGACATATATAATCCTTAACTTGTTCTATTTCATCTTGTCCGATTGTCATTGTGATGTTTTCATCTCTATTTGTTATAGTTTGGTCTTGCTGTAATTCATATTAAGGCCTATCTTTCCATCTTCTACGTCCAGTTCTTTCATCATTTCAAATCATTCTTCTTTTTTATCGGTTATCAATACAATGTCATCAGCGTACCTTAGATGGTTCAAGCGTTGTCCACAAATTTTTATACCTTTTTTTTCCATTCTAATCTTTTAAAAGTATCTTCAAGAGCCTGATTGAAAAGTTTCGGTGATATTGTATCACCCTGTCTCACTCCTCTACTTATGTGTAATGATTTTGTTCCTTCATATACTTTCTTCATAATGCTGTATTGTTTACCAATTCAAACGCTAAGATTGACAAATCATGTTCGTATGCCATACACTGTTTTAAATACATCAAAGCGATAGCAACCTTTAGCTGGACGATATAAACTGTTACTTCATAATAACATCATGGGAAATCTATTTACCTGTTTTTCAATGATAAATTTTTATTATCAACAAAACAATTGTATGTTTTGTACAAAAATTATAGAATTAGAAAGTAGATTTTTAGTTGGTTTTTAAAGTGAGTTTTTTTTTGTTTTGAATGAAAAAGAAAGAACAATAATTAGTTAAAAAGAAATTATGGAAGGAATTTAAAGATTGAAGAAAATGTTTGGAAGACGAACAGATCGGATCTGCTGTTTAAGTGTAAGCTTTTTTGAACAATGAAAGAAAATTTTAATTTGTGAGAGATGGTGTAAATGAAAGTGAGAACAGTCAGTGCTACTATTTGAATCATGAGTTGAGAACAAACTGAGTTGAAGTAGAAACAAATTGCTATTATAGGTTAGGAAAGTTTGGCAGCCAAAAGGAGATAAAAACGTTTTTTAGGACGTTTTTGATAGAGAGTCCTGTTTTTTATAAGTAGAACCATAGAAGGAGTCTTCGCTAGGGAGCTAATTAAAGTTAATCGTTTTAGTAAACTACAGAGGCAAATTGTTAAGACAGATAATTAATTGAGCTACACTTGTATGATTTTCTTGGGTTAATTTTAAGTATAAAACTATATAATTTAGGAAACATTTATTTCTAGGGGTTTGTTTATTTGTATGAAATTTTTTAAAGGTAATTTATTATATTTTAATTATACTGTAAAAATTTAAATTCTTTTATTTATTTTCTTAAAAGGTAAAGGTATTTCGGAACTCAAATAAAAACGCTGAAATAGATAATTTGCTAATTGATTCCAAAACTAAATCAAATGAAGTTGAATAAAGTTATTTACAAAAAAAAATTAAAATAGAAACTGGCCAAAATGAAATGAAACTGGCAATATTGTTATTGATGTACAAGATTTAAAAAAGGTTAACAGCATACAAAATCAGAAACCTAGAGAATGCTCAGAAGATACATGAATTAGCTATTAAACCACTCCTTAAGATTTTTTGAAGAAGACTTTATAGCATAATTAGATATACATGCCAAGAAATCTTAAACAACCGCATTTTTCTTTTAAAAATCCAATCAGGACCAGAGAAAGATCCGTTACATTGAATTTGCTGCTGTAGAAATATCGGATAGCCAAGCGGGCTGAGCGGCTGGCTTCTCCTTCGCTTCACTGTGAGAGATGTCAGTTCAATCCCCAGCTCGGTGTACAGAAAACAAAAAGGCTAACGCAGCAGTTTAAAATTCTAAATGAATCTGCGGCTTAGTCTATGAATATGTAAAAACTACTTAAACTATCATTAGTGAAGCTTTATCAGTAATTTCAGGTAATCGTTCAAAGAAGATACTCTTTTTGTGTCAGGCGATAACTTGTATAGAAAACAATAATCACCTTTAAATTACTGTTTACATTAATTTATTTCGTGAAACATTGAATTCTCTCGTTAATCACCCGTGTATAAGTAACAATAATCGTGTGGCATATATACCGACGTTTTTTACACACAAAAAAGGTATAGTGAGATTAGTGGACACTTATTTTACAGAAGATTTTTTAAAGATAATGAATTGTTGACGGCATCTTAAAATATTAATTTTTTTTATTTATTTCAAAACAAGTATAGGGTGACGCCTATGGTTTTTTGACCTGTTGAGGATTTGCATACATAATGTGCTATCGATATGATGGAAAAGGACTATATCTTCTTTTTCTTCCACGCTGACTGTTGTCTTCTGTGGGAGATTACGCTTATCCTGCAGTGTAGAGCATTATTGTAAGTCTTTTTTATTTAACGCAAGTTTTTTTATTGTTCTTTTTCGTTGCCTTTAGAATCAACCTTAAAGTGAAAGATGCAAGTATTGTAGTGTATTTAAATATCTTTTAATAGAATATAACATACATAATTCATACCGGTGTTAAATAGAGTCCTTATTCACCACGTCCCTATATCTTCGTACACTCAAAGCCGTGTTTACCATTTTTGCGTAAAAATTCGCAAGAATGTGCTCCTAATGTTGCCACTCGTGACTACTAAATATTTATATTCAAGAGTGAGAGACTCTCTCACACACAAGCCTCCGTATTCACTTATTTTATATTCAACTCTCTGTCTATTTATCATAGTGTCCTCCTGTTCAGAAAAGCCGGGCCCGATTTTTTTGTTACACTTGGTTAGGTACATTTTGCATTTAGTTTTGTACTGTCTATTGAAGTACCACTGAGAAAAAGATATGTTAAGAATAACAGAAGGTCCAAAGTTAACTGCGAAATATTTATAATATCAGTTTTTTTAATTCTTCAAGATAGCTAATAGATAGATTAAATATTACCTAATATTAAAAATGATGTGGTTTTTATCCAGATAATTGCTTTGAAAATGTTTAGTATATAAAAGTCTTGTTTTATTCTCGTTTAATATTAATTATAATAAAAATGCAAATCGTAAAGACCTTGCTTAATTTGCAGTAACTCAATAGGAAGTTTGTTATAGTAAAAAAGTTATCGTGTCATCAATATACCTTATTATTGTGTCATTTGAATTTAAGTATTTACTAACGATCTAGAAAATAGATGAGCCACACCAGCATATATTATCATGTCTACGACAGCTTTATCATCACTAGAGGCCTGCGACAAGGTAACCCCCTGTCTACTGTACTTTTTAATATAATACTGGGTGGAAGGATGACAAAAAAATTGATACATACTGCATAAGACTGTAGACTCTGGACACAAACAGGGGAGGCCTACATTCTGCAGTGGAGTTAAAACGGACTGATAATGGATTTGGTATTTTCCCTGGCCGATTTTAGAAAACTATTTACCACATACATTCGGAAAATGGATGGTGGCTATAAAAATTAATTCCGTGTAATTGATGATTTACATGTTGAATTTTTGTGTAATTTTTTAAGAGTAGTCGGATTGTCAAAAATGTACGTATTTGTGTAGCAATAAGATAGTCCATTTGTTTCTAAATCTCTGACAAAATTCTCTTCCAAGAAGCGGTCTAATTAAATAGCTTTGTATTCGCGGATGCGGATATATATACAATAATCAAAATCCGTCGAAATGAAGCTTTAAGGACCTTCAGATTCTCATCATTATTTATTATGAACTGCACAAATTATTATGAGCATTAATGGTCATCTTTTAAATAATCGTTATCTCGAGTTTGGTACGAATATATAATCATGTAATTTCGTACATTTCTTAATTTGGTACTTCCTCCCTTATTTTATAAAGGCAAAACGCGAATTGTTATAACAGTTTCCTGTTTTAAAATAAGTTGCTCAAAAAGACGGTAATAAGCTTTAAGTTTTATAAATATTTCGTTTATAAACTGCATGAACTTTTGATTGACATAATTTGTCTTGTGACATTAGTTACCTTATAATTAACATTACAGACATAGATTATTTCCATATATTAATATTATTTTTTAATAATTCCTCTATATATGCATATTTCTAATATTTGCAGCAATATTTCTAAGTGTTTTCAATAGTTTAAAAATCAAATACTTGAAAATTCGAAAACTTAAAGAACCTAAAAAAACCTAAAAAAAATACCATAGAAAATATGAAATTCAAAGAAAAACAAGAAAAACTCAACCAAAATATAAAAAATCTAGAAGAAGTATTGACGGAATTCCAAAATAACGCTATAAGACAAAAAAAAATTAGCCCCTGAGCAAAAAAACAAAGACAAAAATATATATAGCAGCAATTATACCAGTGACAGCATAATATGGAGTAGAAGCAATATTTAGTACGAAAAAGATAAAAGATGTAACGTTCCAACGAACATTCCTTGGACGTCAATCTATGACGTGCCAACAAATATTCATTAGGTGCCAATTTGTAACTGTTCGAGGCTCAATTTGTAACATCCCAACGTTGAGCTGCTGTTGTCAACCTGTAACCGCAAATCCTAGTTTGCTGCTACAACCTGACTAACATCACTAACAACGTTGGAGTGACAAATCGTTTCTCGTTGGGACCAATTTTTAACGTCATAACCCCTAATGTATCAATTACAAAATTACTACATTAGACGTTATACGAAACACTCCCTGGCTAGCTCACTCAGGACGTGAATATGGCCTACTCTGGAGCAACACACACAAACAAGTAAAAAGAAGAAACAATACACAGTTAAATTAACACATGTTTATTGAAATATAAAAAAAACAGAAAAATAAATGTTAAGTATCGTATTGAATTTAAATAAAAATTATTCGACTTCTTGCTACAGTGTTACATTAGGTATATGAAAGAACAATTTTTGTCACCAAATCCTAAGTTTTATCCTGGTCTTTTCTGCTCTGGTTGTTAGCAAGCCATGTTGGTAGTTTTGGATTTCCTTGTCTCGGAGTCAACTCTCCTATTGGAATAACGGTTCTATTCTCAGGCCGGTTGGTCTTCTGGATGTTAATAGAATTTGACCCGCACCTTAGAAATGTATCCCGGAGGTTGACTCCAAATCTGGAGACGACACAACTTGGTTATTCTACTCTTAGAGAAGTCATGAAGAAAATCGACATTTTTAGAAAATAGAAGTCTTTATATCGACTTTTGTATCGAATGGGAAGGAGAAATGTCGACAAAGAATAAAGATGGGACCTCTCGTTCCAAAGTAACAGAAATAGAGATGAAAATAAAATTCACTCTTTAGAAACTTGAGTAAAAGATAAAAATGATGATTATTAAGAAAATAGGAAAGGTCGATACTAATATATATATATATATATATATATATATATATATATATATATATGTATATATATATATATATAAAGAAGATAGATTTGGACGCCAACTGGTTTTTATACCAAATACCAGTAAAAATGAAAAGAGAATAATGAATCAATTAAGTAACGACATAATTCTGATACAATCTATATCCTAGAAAATATATAGAAAAATAAGAGATACAATGGAGGATATAGAAGAATATGAATTATGACAGAAGATACGGAAATTGGAGAATAGAATTAACGAAATATATTAACATAAGAAAGAAAGCAGGCAATGTAGCAGTTATAACGCTACAAAGAAAAATTAAGAACAAATAAAGGAAAAATTATAAGAAACATACACACAGCCCATAAAGACAGAACCAGTAGAATACAGAATACTGATGGATCATGACATAAAAAATGTAATCAAAGGGGAATACATATTAAAATGTATTAAAGCACAAAGACTGATATTTCTTCTTTTTTTCTTCTTTTTATGCAAACATGACTATCTGTTTTTAATGGGTCTCCAGTAAGTTGTAGTTCCATCGTTTTCGTGGTCTTCCTACTGATCGTCTTCCTATGGGGTAACTGTTTCTTTCTGTCTTTACTACTTTATTTGTTGTCATTCGGCTTATATGATCGTTCCATTCCACTCTTCTATTTCTTAACCACTTCTTGATGTTCTCCATCTTGCATCCACGTCGTATTTCTAAACATTGTCATTTCGCAAACAAAAGCTTAAAAGCAATTCTACTGTAATCAATTACTGAGTATCATAACGATGCAGAACTTTGTTTGTTATTTTTCAACAATTTTAATCTTGTGTAATTGCAGGAACTTAATAACTGTATCACTTAAATAAGAGTTGTTTTCTAGCTTGTTCCCAAAAATTATCTATAGAACACAGACGATTATTGTTATAGTATGTTATTAAATAGTGATTTATATTAGATTGAGAGGTTAATACTCCGAAAAATTCACACAGACGGAAACAGTACTAAGGTAATATTATTTTATTTTAAAGTACATGATATGATAGAGCATTTGAAAAAAAATTTAAAAGACCTGACTTTTTATTAACTTCTCTTCACACAAGAGAAAATATTAAGTGTAAAAAATAATCTAGCACATGTAGAATCAACTAGAAACTGAACAATAGCTTCCCTAATTACATTTTTCCGCCAATTTTTATATTTTGTCATATAAAATAGTAAAGCCCTTCATCCATATAAAATTTACAATTACAAATTTGTTTTATCAATCCAAATTATTAATATTAAAACCTCCATTTAATACTGTAACCATAATATTGTCACTCTGACAACTTAAGTTGCCAATTTTAATTACAAACAACAATTATCTCTTCACAGTATATATTTATATCCGAATTTTATATGTAGATACATTCAAAACGTCAAAAAACGGTATTTTTAGTTAAAATTGTATTAAAGTTCAATTAAAATTCGTTTTGCCTTGGAGCCTTCAGGTCGAGCCCCGCAGAGAGTTTATACAGAGGAGCTAATGAATATCCCATCTGGCTACGTCGTTGGCACCTCCTTTTAAAATACTCGTCTCAAATCTCAGCTAATACAGAAAATTCAGCCTATAAATTATTAAGTAATATTTTGTAATCTCCCACTCTTTTGCTGCATACATGCAAGTTACAAACAGAATATAAAATAGTAAAATTATGTACAGCCTCTTTTGCGTCTATCTACTTTCTCAAAAGTATGTACACGCGTTACATCCTTACGTATGTTACATCCTTTGGTTCAACCCATTCAAAACTCTTTCGATAGTTTAATCTCACTGGGAGTATCCATAACCATGATCTGGATTCCGTCTTATGTAGAAATCCCTGGTAACGAACTAGCGGACCTCTTTACAAAACAAGTCGCATCTTTTAATATGAAGACTGAAATATAATTACATACATATTTACAGTCGTATTTTATCATTTATCGTCCAAATGTCTTGGCAATATCACTAGAAAATACCTTCAAAGGTTCGTGATATCCACCCCACCGTTAAAAAACTTGAGTTTCCTTACGTGACACGAAATAACAAAATCTTAATTCGCCGACTTAGAATTGGTCTTTCTCCGCGACGTAGGTTGGCAATCATCATGGTTATTCTGATCTTCGAGACAGATTGCTCTTAAAAATTTGCCTTGAGCTGCAACCAAATGACTCTCAGGTTTTTCAACCAGGAAACGCGTCTTTTTCCTCTGCTTCTCCTACCCTCTATTTTTCCTTGAATAATGAGTCTCAAGATGTTGTATCTTTCATCTCTCATCACATGTCCGGGAATTGCAATTTCCTTTCTTTTATTGTATTTTCCATTTTCCTCTCTCTAACTATTCTCCCTAACACTTCTGCATTCGTGACTCTATCTACTGGGAATTACTAATATTCATCTCCAGCTTAGCGTGTATTCTATTATGGATGATTTTTAGTAGGGTTTTTAAGTCATGTGACATTAGACTAATCGATCTTTGGCATTTACTTTCTTTGGTAGACAAATAAAAGTTGATGTCAGCATTTCACGTGGAATGATACCTGTGGAATAAATTGTGTTCAGTAGTTGGACTAAAAGATCTATGTTTTTTTCATTGACCAGTTTCAGCAATTCACTTGGTATTTTATCTGGACCAGCAGGTTTATTATTTTTCATCGACTTTACTGCATGCATAACTTCTGACTTTGTTATTTCGGGTCCCTCTTCTTTACTCTGATTATCTTCATATATATTTTCCTGTGTCTGGTTATGGAATAATGCCTCTATATATTCTTTCCACCTTCCTAATTTTTGTTCCGTCTTCACTAAAAATTTACCATGTTTGTCCAATAGTATGCTTGGGGTTATTTGTTTTGCTACACCAGCTAATTCTTTAACTTTCTTATGGAGATTGAAGTTATCATATTTGTTTTGTAAGTCTTCTATTTCTTGGCATTTTCCATCGAAATAAGTCTCTTTAACTTCTCTTATTTTCCTTCGTATTTGATTATGCAGCTGTTGATACTGAGTTATGTTGATTTTCTTTTGCCTTCTTCTGTCCTCCATCGTTTACAAGATTTGAATTGGTCATACAAGATTAACTTATAAACATTTAATGACTTCCCAAGCTCCACCTACATGTACACACTGTGCTGTTAAACATATCACGGTATTCTCATCTCATAACTACAAAATATTCTCATCTCGCCAGATTCCAAAACTTTCTTAATTTGCTCTATAAAACCAGGCTTTACCAGAAAATTTGTATTAAATGTATTTCTTTATCGCTTGTAATGTTACTGCATATTCTTGTAATGTAATGTAATAAAATTGTATCTGTATCAGCGACCTACGCTGTCGAGACACGTAAACACTAAGTAAGACACTAAGACACTAAGACGAGACACTAAGTAAAAAAATATTTCACTTAAATATAGTAAATCACATAAAAATTTTACAAGAAGATAATTAAATTATCAAATTGAACTAAAATGAGAATTAGACATATGCAAAATGTAAGCTAAATAAAGAACGAAGATACAATAAAACAAAAATTTAATTATAATTCAAAATGGATCTATCGAGAATGGGCTTAAACTTTTATTTATGACTTATCGAGAGCCGAAAAACCTCCACCGCCTTCGCAAATCATTTTGTAGTTATTTTGTTACAGCTTACTTGAAGGCACATTCTGTAACAATCCTCAACAAAATCATTTAATTCTTACACAGTCTTCGGAGTTCATTTTTATGAAACTCAGGATATGATTATCAAATCTATTGTAGTGATATAAAAACTTTTAAACACGCAGCTAATATTTTTCTTTTATTTTTATTTGCGCTTCTATGGGAGCTTTATCTTCACTTCATGATTTATTATTCATTTCAAAATGGGTTATTGTTATTTTATGAAGGCATTTCTGCATAAACTTGATTTACGATCCACGGTAGACTATCTCTAAATTAATACAATTCTCTTGTCGAAGACTTTTGGAATGTACAAACATGATGGTTGGTGTACCTACTTTCGTAATTTTCTCTATACTTTCGCTACTACTGTTTAAGTGTTACTAATGGTTTGATAGATGATACTGTTTATCACAGTAATCTACTACTCCATTATGGATAAGTATTTTCTTTACAGTGAAAGTTAAAAGTGTAAGAAACGACAGTATTTGTACTTCGAATTTGTCAAAATGGTCAAAAATGGTAACTCTGCCTGGGGGATATGAGCGCAAAGACTGGGTAGCTCATAGCCGTGTTTATGCCCACAGTCGGTCCCAAGCCCGGATAAAAGAGGAGAGTTGATGAGCCAGGTTAGCATAATTCTTCTTCTTCGCGTGCCATATCAGAACAATCTGACATTGGCGATCACTATTGCGTAGGCTTCTCGATATTCTGCAATATGGAATAATTGTCCTGCATTTGGTATCTGAGTCCATTGACGAATGTTTTTTAACCAAGAAACTTGTTTTCTTCCTACACCTCAACGGCCCTCTATTTTGCCTTTAAGGATCAGTTGTAAAGTTTTATATCGACTTCCCCTTACTATATGTCCCAGATAAGATATTTTTCGATGTTTAACAGTCTGTAACAGTTCGGTGTCTTTGTTGACGCTACTTAGTACTTCTTCATTAGTTTTTTTTGCTTTCCAAGGTATCTTCAGTATTCGTCTATGAACCCACATGTCCAATGCTTCAATTTTGTTCATGATCGAGACTTTTAGCGTCCACACTTCTGCACTATATAAAAGTACAGACCAAACATAACACTTAACCATTCTTTGTCTTAGTTCTAAACTGAGATGATTATTGTAAAGAAATGACTTCATTTTCATAAAAGTAGTTTTAGTCATTGCTATTCTACGTTTTATTTCTATGTCTGGATCTATTTGGTCCGTTATCACAGTTCCAAAATATGTCATTTTGTGAACTTTCTCAACTTGGACTCCGTTCAATTGAAGCTTTGCATCAGGATGTGTGTCACGACTAAACACTAAAAATTTGGTTTTGTTTGAGTTTAGTTTAATGCCCATTTCCTCTCCTACCTCGTGAATACGATCAAGCAGAATTTGAAGACCTTCAATATTATCTGATATAATTACTGTATCGTCTGCATATCTAATCACATTAAGTAGTTCCCCGTTGATTTTTATTCCATGTGGTTGTCTCTCAAGTGCCTTTTTAAATAGCTGGTCCGAGTAAACATTGAACAATGTTGGCGACAAAATGCAACCTTGTCTGACTCCTCGCTGTATGGGGATTTCATCGGTGTAGTTATCTAAAATTTTTACGATAGCAGTTTGATTCCAGTACAAATTTTTAATGACACGAATATCCTTGTCATCTATTCCGATATTTTTTAGTATTTGCATTAATTTTACATGCTGTACTTTATCGAAGACCTTTTCGAAGTCCACGAAACATGCAAATACATATTTTCTTTGGTCACGGCAGTTTCGTAATAGGATGTTTAGCGCAAAAAGTGCCTCCCTGGTTCTCATAGCATTTCTAAAACCAAATTGGGCATCTTCTTCGCATTTGCGTCTAATTCTGTTGTGAAGTATTCTGAGGAAAACTTTAAGAGTGTGGCTCATTAGGCTAATTAATCTATATTCTGAGCATTTTCTCGCATTGTGTTTTTTGGTAGGTATTGCGATAAAGATGGATTTGAGCCAATCTGCGGGAATCACTCCGGTGTTATATGTTGAATTAAAAAGTCTTACTACTACTTTTATGTTATCATTCTCTATTAGTTTCAGCAACTCAGTTGCTGTATCATCTGGACCAGAAGATTTTCTACTTTTAGCATTATTTATAGCATGTTCTACTTCGCATTTCATAATTTCTGGCCGTCAGTACAGTTTTCGTAGAATTCGACAATATTATTGCTGTCATCTTCAAACAACTCTGATATATACAGCTGCCATTCTTTTCTTATTTGTTGCTTATTTACAATAATTTTGTTAGTAGTGTCAACAAGTACAGAGGGAACTCGTTTTTTTAAATATATTACTCAGTGTAAAATTATGTTAGCATCTTACCCATTGTAAAAGAAAACAAGGCTAAAAGAACCGATATAAAGCCTTAAAACCAGACGGAACCTAAGATGATAAACCACGCAAAGAAAAGGAAAACAAGAAGCAAAAATAAGACAATAATTAGATAAGCAACAGGGAACATTACTTCTTTTAACAACAAAGAACTATAACAAATATTTTCTAGTACACAGTGGAGAAGACGAGCAGATGTAGGTATACTTGTCCATGTGACATAAGTCACCAAATGGACGAAGAAGTATTGGCAGACCAAGAACAAGATGGTGCGATAATTTTAGGCTAATATTATAAATAAACGGGCTTTAGAGCCTAAAGACAAGAAGGAAGAAGACAAAAATGGTAAAATATTATAAATTGAAGTTAATATAATATGAAAGGAAATCTGTGGATGTTAAGCAAGTAATTCATTAAGGTATACACTCAATCTTATCAGCACTCCACGGCAATTTCTCTATTTTTACGTGAAATAAGTCAAATTTATCATTCAGGGGGATTATATAGTGTACTGAACAAAAAATTGGAAACACCGAATGCCGATATAGAAGACCAAAGTGTCATGGAAGTCAGAAATTGAAATCTCAACTGTATGGTTTCTTTTACTAATTTCCATACAATTAAAAAACTAAATATTTACATTTATAACACATCTATCGTTTAAAATACTACAACCAACTTAATTTACTTGTCACAGAGCAAAGATTGATTTGAATAAATATCGTATTTTTAATACTGTATTTTGACTTCTAAGATAAAATCTTAGCGGTATGACTAGTGTTGCCGTAAACATTTCGAGTGTACCAGGTATATGTAAACCGCAAATGATCGAAGCACAATACGCATCACATTATAATGTGTGTTTTGAGTTTAGAGAAGACTTGATTAATTTTCGGTGGTTTAATCAAGGAGGCGGCGGTTGTCGACCGGTCGAAGAACTCCTTTGATTGGTCGCGTCAGCGATGGAAGGGAGATTACCGGTTGCCTACCAGAAAGCTTCAATCACATAATGATAATAATAACGGCATTAACAGTTTCGATGGTGACGAAACGGAATATCTTCGGTAATTATGAAGCAAGTATGGCTTCTTGTGCAGATCGTTTTATAGCTGGGCTTTACTACACGTTCTTTTATGCCTGTCGTTTTTAATCGATTTGCTGAAGAACAATTAAAAAATTCATAAAAATTTTTATGCATTACTTTTTATTATAAAAATATGTAAAAGATTTTGATTTTTCTATGGCTATCGTTACAGTTAAATTTACTTTTTTTTTCAATTGGTCTAGTAGTATGAGATGAGTTCATATTTAACAGTATTAAGCTATTTTTTCAAGTCAAGAACTCTAATATATATATCCGGTTTTTTAGACGTTACGACCGTCCGGTAGGGATCTATGGAGGAGTATCACCGTGCCGCAAGCCCTTATCTCTTGCCGTATTGCTCCACCATAGGCCGATCAGATCCCAGCATATCCTAGTCTAAGCCGCAGATTCATCTAGAATTTTAAACTGCTGCGTTAGACTTTTTGTTTTCTGTACACCGAGCTGGGGCTCGATCCCACATCCACTGAACCATTCGACAGTGAAGCGAATGAGAGGCAGCCGCACAGCCCGCTGAGCTATCTGACCGACCAAGAACTCTAATACCTCTTTGATATTCTACAGCACTGTTATAACACCTATTCCTTGGACGCCCTTTCTTCCTTTTTCTTATTTCAAGGTCTGCTCAAGACCATTTTTGCATTCTGTTCATGTCCATCCTTTACACGTGTCCCAACAATCGCAGTTTTTGTGCTCTTACGGAATTTATTATGTTGTGCCATACCTCTAATTCGTTATTTGTCCTTCTTTTTCACCTATTTTCAGTGCTTTTTCTTCTATAGATTCAGTAATATTATTTCATTGTGTTTAATACATTTATTTAAACATACTTTTTAACAAACTCTGCAAGAATCCTCAATGTTTAAGTAGTGACAACTGACAACGGGTCTCCATACATTGTGCCTAGAGCCCCGTGACCGTAATCATAACCTACTGATATGACATCTTTCCCCTTACATTTGATATTCCCTAAAACGCACTGGAGCCCTTTTGAGTCTAGCGCTAGTTCTATTTTCAGCATTTATTTGGGAGGTTGAAGGTTCCTCTACTCCACAACTCTAATTCCCAGATGAGGAGTTTAATGATCTATCATTATGTGCAAAATCAGTATTCTTCTTAATTTCCGCTTTAACTAGGGAAGGCCTTAAGTGATAACTGTTTCGCCTGATCACTTCCCCATTTTCTTTCTGCACTAAATAAGATCTGGGTGTCTCATCTACTTTTTCCAGAACTTTACCTGGTCTCCATTCTCTACCCTCTCTGAGACCTACATTCTCTCCTGGCACTATTTCTATTCTTACCTTGGTGTTTCTATCATAACAATTTTTATATTCGTTTCTTTTTGCCTCTAGTTTTCCCACTCATCCTTTAGATTTATGTCTTTGTGCTTTTTATACTAACAACGAGTTGCAACGAGGTTCCATAGCCCCGTGACCGTAATCATAACCTACTGATATGACAGATTCCTGTTAATATTTTTCTCTCCCAGCGTCCTAATGATTCTGATAATGATGATAATGATTCCTTTGAAACGGTTGATCTTATTGTATATATATTGCATATTTGTTCTTTTAATTCGTAACTATCGTTACATTTGTCATCGATTCGTATCCCTGAAAAGATGAGTATTATATCAAAACCTTTGAGTTTTATATCAAAATATTTTACCCATGTGTATTTACACGTGTCTCTAGTGTATTTACACGTGTAAGTAGGGCTAATTGTAATCAGTAAAGAACCAATTAGATGTAAACTGGAAATCGACGGTATCAGCATTGAGCAAGTAATGGAGACAAATTACCTAGGAATTACACTGTCTAGCTACGAAGATGTGGAGAAGGAAGTGAAAAATCAAGTACAAAAGGCTAATAAAACACCAGGTTGTCTTAATAACACGATATGGCGCAATCCCCACATTAATACCGACGTGAAATCAAGAATCTACAAAGCAACAATAAGACCAATAATGACATACACTTCAGAGACAAGACCGGATACCTCCAAAACTCAGCAACTACTAGAAACAGCGGAGATGCGTTTACTGAGGAGAATTACAGGAAACACACTGAGGGATCGAATGAGGAGTGAAGAGATCAGAAGAAAATGCAATATACCAGAAATAAATGAGTGGACACTGAACAGAAAAAAGGAATGGAACGAACACATAACCAGAATGGAAGAGACCCGATTAGTCAGAACAGCGAGGGACAAATCACCAAAAGGTAGAAGAAGTATCGGGCGACCACGCAAAAGATGGAGTGATAACCTCCAATAAAGGCATTAATCGACATTGAACAAGCATTTTGCTTATAAAAAAGAAGAAGAAGAAGAAGAAGAAGTAGGGCTATCGTTCACGCTAGGGTACACACAATGGTAGATTCAGAAATTTTTGTCGGGGGTAAGGTCATGGGTCTGAAGGGTGATTTGTGATTTTTTTACAGAATTTAGATTGTTGTACCTTTACGATTGATATGATTTGTGCCTTATGTAAGGGAACCATTTTATATATAATATAACAAGCGAGTCTTCTACAGCTGGCGCCGCTTCTCGCATCCTAATTTCCAGCGTTTTCTGTCGAAGCAATCTTCAGTTGTTAGATCTCTGGCGGTCATTGCATCGTCGACATCGTCTCTCCAGGATCGTCTTGGTCTACCTCGTTTTCTTCTAGTTGGCGGAGTTCATTCTTCTATTTTTTTTGGCCATCTATTTTCCGGCATTCTCTGAAGGTGTCCATACCAGTTAAGTCTTTTGGCTTCGATTGTGTCTATTATGTCAAGATCGATTTCCATTTCTCTCCGAATATCTTCGTTTCTCACCCTATCTAGTCTAGTGAGGGAACCATTTTTTCAATAATTATTTTAAGCGATATATAAACCAATGAGAAGTTATCAAAGCCCAAAATAACTTACGGGTGCAAAGAAGAGTACAACATTAAGGGGTCTTAAACTTAAACTAAAAAAAAATAATTTAAATCCACATACTCTATGACAGAAAAATCAAGTGTACAAGACTATTAAACCAAAGGAAAGTTATTAAAATATAAATACTGAAAAATCAAGGACTGTCAATTATTTAAACTAGGTATTTTGAAGACAATTAATTTAAAACCACCTATTCTATGGCTACAAAATCAAGAACAAACCAAGGATAAATAAATATAACCCAAAGTTAAGTAATTTAAATGCAGTAACTCAATGGACGTGTAAACATTAATGAATGTATTAAGCATTCCGAAGAAACTGTATCTTATCGTTGGAAATGCGATACAATTTGTAAATACATTCATTTATTTCTTATTCCTATACGGAAGACGTATAAAAGCCTTTGAAATGTGTGTTTTTGCTGAAGATGCTGAAGATTTCATGAACAGAGCACGTGAACAACAACGAGGTGCTGAGAAGAATGAAGACTGAGAGAGAACTCCTAAATATTGTAAAAACAGAAAAACGAGTTATCTGGAACATGTTTACAGAGGTAAAAAATATACGAGTCATGATGCAAGGAAAATTAGAAGGAAATGGGTCCAGGAAGAAGAAAATGCTCTTGGCTGAAGAATGTAAGAGACTGAGAGATGCACACTGATGATTGCTAAACCAGTTAACCTTTCCTTCGAACTTCCATTTCTAAGCCAAGTCTTTAGATGTCTAAGCGTAGAAAAATTACGCTCTGCTATTGCTACACTGACTGGCAGTATAATTAATATTTACAGAAATATTCTGATATTTGGATACATATGAATATCGCAGTTTTCTAATACTTAGAATACTTTAATCAGTTAATACATTGTCTAAAAAAAATAAATAAATAGATCTTCGGAAATATTATTCGCAAAAGGTAGAAAGTAGGTTTTTGCTACAGGTTTGACGGTTTTGAAAATATAAGGGGCAACTTTAATTGAATGACTAGTTATTT
This sequence comes from Diabrotica balteata, assembly GCA_918026665.1. Lineage (NCBI taxonomy): Eukaryota > Metazoa > Arthropoda > Insecta > Coleoptera > Chrysomelidae > Diabrotica > Diabrotica balteata. The sequence goes on from OU898276.1 coordinate 2,833,395, forward strand.
AGCTATTTCCTTTACCTCATAGTAAAGTTTGCCAAGTTTGCTAAAAATAGATTCAGGATTTGATCTTTTATTTTGAAGAATGCAGTTAGCCTCAGTAGCCTCAGTGTCTAGAAGACAAACTACTGAAATGAAAAATTCTGGGCTCCTAATCTTCTTCTTCTTCTGGTTCCTATCCGTTTCGGACGTTGGAAATCATATTGGCAATCATAACCTTGCTCGCTGCGGCTCGAAACAGCTCCGTTTAGGTTTTCTTAAACCATGTTCTTAAATTCCGCAGCCATGATATTCTCCTTCTACCGGGTCCTCGCTTACCTTTGACTTTACCTTGCAATATAGACTGCAGCAGGGAGTAACGGTGCTGATTTCTCAACGGGGCTCCTAATAGTTTGCAATAATTAATGCATCAATGTAATCATCATCACAGCCATTAACATCTTAGTAGATGTGTTGTGGTTCATAATTGGGCTTCATGAGCTCGGACAGTTTGATTGCTAATATTTCTCCACTGGTCGCGGTCATCAGTTATATGTATTGCCTCAGTATACTGTTTATTGAGAAGCTTTTTAGTAATGTCCGCCCATCGCTGTGGAGATCTTCCGCGTTCGCGTTGAGTCTGAGGCCTTCCTTGGACCACCAACCGCTCCATTTTGTGATCACTTCGATGGATATGGCCAAAGAACTTTAAAATTCTAGAGTAAACGGTACTGGAGAGACGCTGATCCGGTTTAATTTCATCCAGAACCGAGATATTTGTACGGCGAGCCGTCCATGGAATTCGAAGCAGGCGTCTCCATGTCCATATTTCAAAGGCGTCTATACGTCGTCGATCTGATTCTTTGACTGTCCATGTCCCGCATGCATAGTAAAATATGGAAAAGACCAGACTTGAAACGAGTCTCTTTTTGTTTGTCATAGTAATGTGACGATCACGCCAGACCCCGTTTAGTTCACTCATTGCTGCTCTTTCTAGTTGAATGCGTCTTCTAATTTCGGATTCACAACTACCTGTGTTATACATTAATACAATGTAATATATTAATGTATTAGCTGACATTATACTGTCCTTCCACGTAGAAATAGTTTCAAGAACGTTGCGTATTTTGATGATTGATTTGCCCTGGAACTGAAGATAACCTTCATGTCTTTCAACCCAACGAGTTTCACAAATACCTTGGACAGCATTTATTTGTATTTACTAACGTATCAGACAGAGCTAATGCAACAACAATATTCACTTTGATATTTATTATAGGTAAATTACAAAATGTAGCACACAGTCTCAACAATTACAATACATATTCAAATATCAAACAACCAATGGGTAAACAAATATGGTCGACTAAATGGATATTCAGAGGAGCTTCTTGGCGAATATCAAAGTGGTTTGAGGCCTGGTCGATCAACAACAGACCAGATCTTTGCGCTAAGGCAAATTCTGAAAAAAAAAAACCAATGAATTCAATACCGGCACATACAATCTTTTGTGTAATTGCTATATGAGTACATATAGCACACATTCTCTGGTACATTCTCTACAATAGCAGAATTGAGTTCTCTACATATAGTACATTCTCTACAATAGCAGAATTGAGTTCTCCATTCAACAATACATAGTAGTTTCAACCATGTTCTACTATCCATCAATTAATAGTACCGGCATGTAAGTAATGTTTATTTATTTGCTCATTTATTAATTTAATACAATCTAATAGACTATTTTATAACAATTTGTGGGTCTTACCTTCTCTGTCTAAACTTTTAAAAGTTTTTACACCTTTTTATTCAATTTACTCATTTTGAAATAAAACCACAGACATGTAATATTGACATAATTATTGTAATTTACAATATCTAATTTGTTTATCTATATTAGACAACACCCTAATATGGGTTTTTATCATTTCAGCATTTATTTAACTTTGTATCGAGACTTGAAGATGCTTTGCATATTGTAGAAAGCGAAACCGGTAGTCTGATAGTTAAATTAAATTGATTGTGAGTAAGTCTTATTTATTATTTCTTTACCTATTTGAAATGGACTCACACAAGCAACACATTCATGATTTGAATATCTACAGATTGAGTTAGTTACACTAAGCCCTCGGTAGTTCTTACAATCTTTTCTGTCGCCTTTATTTTTGTATACATTTCTGATATATGCAGTTTTCTGATGATGTGCTGAAAAATGTGCTGATTTCGTGCGAAAAGTCATGTAATGTACATTGATTGACCAATAATGCGTGGACAGTAATTCTATCTCATCGATAATCGAACGATTCTCTGGCATTCAAATGACAAATTGACAAAATTTGAAAATCGCGTAACTGAATTCGCGGAAGTCGGGGTAGCGTTAGTCGAGGTATTACTTTATTCAGAATTATTGATTTTTTTAAAGAGCAATGTAAAAAGTCTTCCTCATAATTCTACACTTACCCTTAGAATAAATGAATTGGAATCATTTCAACTCTTCACTTTCTGCTTATAGGGTTGATACTAAAGGGCTAAAAGCCGAGTAACCTGTACTTGATCCTGTGATGAATTCTGATTCTTTTATTAATAAAAATTATAAAAATCTACATTTTTTCCTGATAATTCCACAGATATTCTGTTCAAATTCCAAGCAAATGTTAAATTTTGCATTTACATATTTTAAAGTATAATCTAACACAGTTAAGTTCCCATCTTCCCAAGAAGGTATATCGAGTAACTGACCCATAGCAGATAAGCAAAAAGCCAAGAGGCAATTAAAAGAATTAAATATGTACACCATAACCAGTTATTTAAATCATAATGCTCATGTAATCATATCAAAGTTGTATTTATGTCACACTTCTCACGCAACTGATAAGTTGTAAACACCTAATCGTTTAGTGTTTTTTTTTCAAATACCAACCTACCACCTCAATGTTCAGATAAGGAAACGATTTGCGATTGTATCTGTGATTGTTTATTTCCTCGGAGGTTGGGTTTGCAAAGCCTACTGGGCGTGGAATTTGCATTAGCAGTTAACTAAAAGAAGGTTATTGTTAAATATTTACATTTTTAGAAGACGACAAATATTTAATTCTTTGTTATATTATATTTAATGGGTAGGATACTTTGTTTGTTTTGGATAAAAGACACGCATACACTATATGATAATAAAAAGGTAATACCCAGCACAACAAGGAATGTTAAACTAATTTAATCTTTATTACAGTGCTTGTCAATTGATCATGCTGTGTTGGAAACAACACATAACCCTATCTGGCACCATTTGTTCTCTTTATTTCATCTGATCTTATAATTATATTTATTTAAAATCTACATCATTATAGACTATTAAGTAACTTTGTTGCAGGTTTTGGTCGTGAAGGAGAGACATCTAATGATATCTCACCTTATTTTATTTTGGTTTAGTTTTAAAGTAGGTCTTGAGGCCAGGTTCTACCTAGTCTTCTTGTGGCTGGGCCATTGTTAAATAATTCCTTGACTAGCTCATTTTTATGGCGCATGGTCCGTTCATTTTGTGACTCTGTGGCTCGATGATTTCTTCTCTGATGAAAGGAATCTTTAGGTCGTCGTGAAGTGTTTGATTACTTACGTACCATGATGCATACACTGTTGATCTTAGCACTTTAGACTGGAATCTTTGGATGATATTCAGCGACGTTGGCTTGACACAGCCCCATAGGTGTAGTTCGTAGAACCAGATAGAGTATGGCTTTGTATAGAAAAATTTTGTCTTGGATGTTAAGTTTTAATTTACGTCCAAGGAGGCAATATATTTGCCGGAATTTTAAATCGAGCTTTTTTCTTTTGATCTGGATATGTTTTTTCTAAATGAGACGTTGGACAAGATTAAGGCAAAGGTATCTAGCATCTGTTACTGTTGGTATTCTTATATTTTTCATTTTTACAGGTGAACATATCTTGTTACGGTTGATAAATGGTATTTGAGTTGATTTTGTTTTATTTACTTTTATTTTCCATTTCGTATACCAATCACTGAGTATGTTCGGTGAGGCTTGTATGGGATCTTCATTTATAGCTAGTATTAATACGTCGTCAGCAAAGGAAGTGATTTTAGTATTATTAATCTCTGGTAAAACAGCTGTATAGAGTGAGAAAAACAGCGGCCCTAGAACACTGCACTGCGGGACTCCGAAGTTGATAGGACAGATGTTAGATTTTTGGTCTTTGAATTTTACAGAGAAATATCTATTTGATATATGTAAGATTTAAGTAGGAGGAAATAGCTACTGGATAGTGCTATTTTATCTTAAGCAGTGTTAAGCAGTCTTTTGTGCCAGATTTTGTCAAACGCTTGTGAGATGTCTAGAAATATAGCATTGCAGTATTTCTCCTCTTCAAGACTTTTTGATATTTCATTTATCATTCGATGGACTTCATGATCTGCGTGATACGAGATTATATATCTGTACACTCTAGCTTCCAGTCTTAGTACTTAGTGGCTTTCAAATTATCCTCACAGGTACTTAATAATTTTCCTGCTGTATATAAAACAACATCATCAGCATATTAAACAATTTTTGTATGGTTGGGTATACTAACTTCAAGTTGTACAGAATATATAAAATCGGGCTTAAAATACCTGTGGCAATCAAATATTAGTTAGTCGAGGATATGAAAATTCCTAATTATTAATTTTTAAAAAAGTTCGTCTGTTAGAATATAAAGATTTTAAAAAGGGAGCAAATGATCTAGGGATTCCAATATACAATATTTTTTGGTAAAATATATAAATTGACATTTTCTAAAGCAGCAGAAATGTCAAGGACCGCAGCTGCTGTAGACTTATTTGATGTAAAATTAAGCTAAACTGAAGTAACTAGAGCTGTAGTTACATTTTGAGTGGACATAGACTTGCGAAAACCATATTAGGAACTTGGAAGTATACCATCGTGTTCTAGCCAATGTTCAAATCTATTTTTTATCTATTTTTAATTATTATTTCGAATATTTTTAAAAGACATGAAGATAATAAGTCGGTAAGAACTGGTTATAGTCTGTATTAAATTTTGTTTGGGTTTAAACCAATTTGGATAAATAATTAATAAAATTGCAGTTTCGCATTTAACTAATAAATATTTAAAAACCATTGCTTTTATCAATAGTTCAAAATGTGCTCCGTCTTTTCCTGAGAGTAATGCAGCCCATTGCTAAATTCTTGTACTCATTCGAATGTGTCAGGACAAAGTGCTCTAAATTCTTCAACAATTAGTTATTTTAAAATGTCATTACTGTCTGGTAGTATAGTGTAAACCATAGATTACAAATACTCCCACAGAAAAAAATTAAATGGTGTGATGTCCGGTGGCCGAGATCTACGAAGGCAGTCTTCATGTTGCTTCTGTAATGAAGATCCTTCTAATTCGTAATTGATTCACACATAAAGTAAAAAATCCTGTACACCACTGTACAAGCTGAAACATTAGACTTTTCAGAATACGTTTGCAGCAAATTATCGTGGTATTTTATATCAGCTGAGTAATCACAGACGAGTAAAACTGTTTATCCTTTTTTACTTTTTAAGAAAGTAATTAAGGTAATTTGAATTTTATACAGATAATAATCTAATAACGCTTGCTTGGTAATTCTAGTTAATGGTTATAGTATCGAATTGGATTTATATTTAATCTTTTTCCAGTTTTCTTGTTTGCATAAACTCTAAATCGGTATTTAACAGCTACGAATATCGTTTTAAGACCATGAGAAAATGTTATGGACGTTAAAGCTTAGATGATGATGACTCCTCGATAAATAAATCAATAACAGTTAGATATTATGAGGAGTATTGCCTTATTGAAAAGCGAGTCAAACTGTAAGGGTATCCATATTCATAGACATAATATCTCGTGAAAGGTCTTCACTTAAAAATCCATTTAATTATTTAGATTGCTGTTATGTACTTCAATATCGCATTTATTTTGGTTTTACACCCTTAAATATTTTTTTCCTCTACGGAAATTCTTCCTTCCTTCCCTTATCTGCACGTAATTAACTTTTAATAATTTTATTTAATTTTTAACGAAAACCCCCTGTCAAATAGTTATTTTATTGTCGTTTGCAGGGTAAAAGAACTTTATCGTGTTCAAGATTTTTTTGTTTACGTTTTCTTCATTCCCAAGCCATTATGCTTTTATCGAATCACCCACAGAGGCGCCGATGTTTGCTAAAAATTAAAACGGGAAGCTTTTCGAAAATCTATAAAAGGCGTTTCAAGGACAAGATGGATCCTTTAACAATAGATCGCATTCAGCCATATTTTGTCTTCGGTACGAGAATTTCAGGAAAACGAATTAGCGCCTTAGTGTTAATTAACTCGACAAACATAAATGCATTAAATCCCTGTAAAAGATTTTAACACCACCATCAAACGGTCAAAGTAATGAGGTGGATAAAACTGTAAACTCCATGTTAATATGTAAAGATTTACTTGATATATAACGATTTGCATTTGGATAATCAGGTGTCTTTGAGCATGTATGTTTTCGTATATATTTCTGTAAGTTATTGTTTTGTAAGAAAATATATTAAGAACAATAAAAACCAAAAGAAAAAGCATATAACAGTGGTGTGTACAAACTTATATGTGGTAACTGCACAAAAACTTACATCGGATAAACTGGTAGAACCTTAAAGAACCGTCTAGCAGAACATAAAGGTTTCAGTAATAGAAAAACCGATTCTCTGTACACAGTTCACCTCCTAGATCTTAATCATTTTTTTAATGATAATCTTAAGTTATCTTTAGTAGAATCTACGAAAATTAATAAATTAAAAAATACAGATATCATTTTGAATGACCAAGTTGAGACAAACGGCTTTACCCTCCTCAAGGTATTCAGTTAAAAACTAAAAAAATGTAGACGTTTATTATAAATACATCACTTGGGAAGGCAGTCTGACGAAATATTTAAAGTAAAAAAACACAGAAGTTAAAACACTTCACAAATGTGTATTTAGGTATAAAACAAACAAGTTAAAACTTTTTAAAAAAGTGTCGTCACATTTAAAGTTCTGGCAGAACGTTTTCGATCACTACGGATCATCTTCAGTGCCTAGTATTTGTTGCTAACTATATAAATATGGTGTCTATAAGACTTCCATGTTTGAGTTGGTAAAGTGTCACATTTTACATTAGGTAATGTTGATACTGTAGGTCGATGACAATGGATGTATTTAAAATTTAAAATTTTTTACTTTAGGGACTACATGTCTCCTAAGCTCGAGTACTTGCACGTTGTCAGTTGAAGCGACGACACAGACCAAATGACTGATGTCACAGAAGATAACTTAAAGACAGCTAAACTTGACAGGATTTCAGTATGTTCCGAAATTAATGTAATTTTTAATTTGTGAAATTATAAAATTTGTTTACTTGTAGTAATGAATAATAACTTATTAATGAACCTGACTTTAACAATTAGATTTGTTTATGATAAAATTTATTGCCTAGATCAGTGAATCTATATTATTGAAATTGAACTATCAATTTAATGGGATTAGTATAAAAGGTTGAAATTTATGACATCATAAGTGATGATAAAATGATGAATGTAGTAGAAGAAGAAGGGTATTGATGTGGTACAGTACAAATGTATATAACTTTAAATTTAGCTTTAAAGTAAAACTAAATTGTAATAAATTGTGTGAAAATATAGAAAAGAAAAGATTTCAGTGTTTTATTTTGAGATAAAATAAATTTTCATCAAGTAACGATCGAATCAGTCACTTATTTACCGGTAATATTACTATTTTAGCACCAGTGTATCATAGATAAAAGACTAAACCCATGAAATTTGAGGACTCCACCCAAAACTGGATGTCATTGTGTACAAAAAGGGTGTACATATGTGAAATTATGACTATAATTTCAGTGTATCAGATCTGTATTACATAGGGTTGGTTCAAATAAATTAGGATATGTAGTAAAGAGTTATACAGACAATAGCAAGTTAAGTTTATACAAAGTCTTACCCATATTTCTTCTGCGCACTCGCAGTATTGACAGGCTTTCACTCGCGATTGTTCCTCGCACGGTAAGGCGGTTCGGGTTACCGGTTTTTGAACACGTATCTCGCGATACTAACACTGAGATTACGAGATAGAGCACAATTTGAGTCTGTACACGATTTAAACAGTGTTTGCAATATTTTTCGAGTAACTAAAGCGAGAGAGAGAGAATGTTTGTTGTTAGCGGCAGTCAACAGTAGAGAGGATACCTCTGTTAGTAACAATAGTCAACAGGGAAGAGAGAGCGTCTGTCTGAAGAAAGAGATAAGAGGCAAGAGGATACGTGTGTACCAAACGGTAGCCAACAGGCAAGAGAGGAGCGACTGTACCAAGCGATAGGTAACAGGCAAGAGAGTGCGACCGTTCTTAGCGACAGTCAACAGGCAATAGAGGGTCTTTCTTGTTTTCTATCGTACAATTGTCTGTATTTTTAACGGAGTGGGGTTAAAATGTGAGTAGGAAGGATTAAAGAAAGAGAAATAATTGTAAAATTGTGGTAGAATGGTAGTTAGTAATACAGCGAAAAATGAAATGATTTTTCGCATGTGAAAAAATTAAACACACTGTATTTAGAATGTCACTCTAACTATGAACCCTAGGTAGTTGATACGAATCGTTTTTTCTAGTGGATGTAGTTCTTGCATTGACTAACTACATAGGAACCAGCTTTCAAAAACTACCAAAAATATCTATCGTCTTCATTGATTCATCAGCAGTGTACGGTATCGTATGGAGCCAAGGGCTCCATATAAATTTATGCGATCGATTCCAAGCTGCAAGATCGCTGATGTCATTAACGCTATGCTATGCAACAGAAGTTTTTAAGTCATCATCGGCGATAAGATTAGTATCCAAATGAAACTGAATAATGGTCTCACGCAAGGAAAGCTGCTGGCCCATCTCGTCTTCACATTTTATATAGCAAACATGTCCAAAACAACATCGAAGAAGTTTGGATATCCAAAAGACTAGAACGAGAGAGTAGTAATACTCTTACACAAAAAAGAGGACAAATATGATCTACAGAATTATCTATATCGTTGCTCAGTCAAGTATACAACCTATTTATGAGAATTATTAACAACCGATTGACCTACAAAATGGACAATTATCAACCGATAGAACAGGCTGGCTTCCATAAAGTACATCAAACCATCTGCTGACAATGAGAACATTGATAGAGAAGGCAAATGAATACCAACTACCTGTATTTCTTGCCTTTGTCGACTATTGTTAAACTGTCAATTGAAAATTGTCAAACTTGAATGAAGCTTCGCGGGCCATACTGCTATACAAAAAGACCAACATTGGAATACTACAACACAACATTGGAGACCTTACGAAAGTAAACGACCAAGAGGAAGACCACAGATCAGATGGGTTGATGACATTAAAATAATAGCCGGAACAAATTGGATATATGTTGTTCAGGATATAGAGAAAGATGGAAGGAGTTGGGATAGACCTATGTCCAAACATGGACGATAGAAAGCTAAGAAAAAGAAGAAGAAGAGAAGGGCGCTTGCTACGAACAATAAGGGATAGGGAGTATCAATAATATTTCATGTAAATAATATTTAATTCCACATAAAACTCGTTTTTCAAAGTCCTTTATGCGCGTATATATATTAATAAAACAAAAGCATTGGCTCAAAGAATGCTGACCAAATTTTAATATTTCTCCCATTCCACCAAATATTTGCATAGCAAATTGGGAAAGAGCGGTCCACAACTATTTAGCATATTATTACTAGAATATTTTACGACATGACAAATTAATTTAATAGACGGGCCACATAAAAAGCCTTTTCTACTATTGATTGGTTGTAATTTTCCATAACTCATATTTTTATTAAAAATATTTTATTGAGATGTAATAATAACGTTGGTATAAAAATGAAATATGAAACCGTTCGACTGGTAGAATACATAAACTTTATAGTTTATTCAAAGTCCTTTCTAGGTTTATAAAATATATGAAATATGTTCATATTTATTGTTTTGAATGTATTGAATAATTCTTTATTAATATTTTAATTCTCACTAATAGATTCTGACGCGGTCATTGAAATGTGTGGTATAGATGTTGGTTTTAATTATTCTTAATTACGTAAAGTACGTCAACAGTCATCAAAACATATCAGTAAGTGGTTTTTATTATACTCAATAAATAATTTTCTTCCTGAACGTTTTCATTTGTGTCATACTCACAGGGAATTCTTCTATAGAGTAATATAAGGTTGAATGCTCGAATAATTGAACTTTAATCAAATAGAAGGCAGATATCGAGTACAGTTTATTTACTAAATCTTACCCAAGTACTTTCGCTCCTAGAGCATCTTCAGAGGCATCTGAAATATGACAAGAAACGTTTTTTCAACTAAAGAAAATTAGGTCGATTTTATCAATGATCAACTCGAAGTTGATGGTTGATAAAAGTTTTTTTATGTAATATAACGTTTTAGACTTACTTCGTCAAATTTGGTCTATCCAACAATCTATTGAGAATGTCATAAAAATAATAATTATACATTAACACCACACGACACAAGAGTAAACAGTTTAAGGAGAAAGAATAGCTCCTGATATAAACGGAAATGTTAAAGTGACATCTGACATATGACAACTTGAATGACCAGTTACAATAATGTGATCTGCACATTTTAAAATTCTATAAAACTGAGCATTGACCAAAGGTCCAACTGACACTACTATAGGAAATCAAACTACTTGGAGTTGGATTTATTGGAAGACTTGGAAATTACTTGGAAGGGAAACAAATAAAAACTCTCATTATCTTAATAAAAGAAAAATTAAAAGAAAAAGATTAACTTGGCTAGAATTTAGTAAACTTTGGTACACTTAAAATCTGCTTTTCTATCTGTGTGTAATACCTAATCTAACAAACAACTTTCTGATGTGGATGTTCACCAAGAACAACCCAAAAGTATACAACGACCTGTAAAAAGATAATTGATTTGCATTTGCAGTAAAACAAAAATAAAATATAGAATACCTACTTGAAAACTTGACGGTCAGACACTTGAATATGTAAATACAATTAAATATCTAGGTTTAATATTTGATCAAGCTCTAACCTGGAAGGACCACATCAAATATATATCAGCTGTATGTCAAAAAAGACTAAACCTCTTGAAATGTCTTTCTGGTATGAACTGGGGAGCGGACGGTAGAACTCTACTCATATTATATAAAAATCTGATCCGTTCCAAGATCGATTATTGATGCCACGCTTACTCGTCTGCTTCAACAACAACTCTAAAATATTGTTCTGAAGCTATTTTCTTGTGGCATTGTAAATTAATTACTATTTATAACTGGGAATAAGCCACAATTAAAGATAAAAATACGTTTATTGACGTTTTAATTTCCAATTCGGAAATCGTTCTCAAAATACCAACAGTAAATTAAACAAATTTTGTTTTTTTGTTACATATTGAAAAAATTCTTCTAATAATTTAATTTTATCTGACTCATTTATATTGACAATTCAGACATACATTATGCATTTTAAAGTAGACGACTTTAAAATGATATTGCCAATATTGTTGAGTTGCGCACCTGGGAGGACTTTACTTATAAGATAGTTCATTCGATTACATGAAATCAACTTTAACTTGAGAATATCCGTCAGAATAAATCATAGCATGTAATTCGTCTTTAAAAAGACAAACACATGACATGATGACAGTAAAATTCTCCTGTTAGTGATTCCATAGTAAATTATGAGGGAAAAACCAGGAAAAAAACCTCATAATACTATCCCGACATTGTAAGTATTTGTTCGTGAATTCAGTTTACCTTCAACAAATATCAAAATTCTGACTTTATATGTTACGTTATTTAAAAAACATAAATGATGTATCCTCTATATGTTACTGACTTACTAATACTGGTATTTTCTTATTAATAACTTCCTCTTTCAATATTGGTAACCAGATCCTACTACATTCTGCCGAGGAATTTGCGACACAATTGGCCTCATTTAGCATAATTAGAGCCGCTTCTTTGATTTTTCTTTTTTTACCATTCGTTTCTTTTAGGGCTATATTTGAATTATTCCAATGAACCCTATGTTTATTATCCCATGCGTGTTTACATATATGAGATCTATCATTTTATTAAAATATATTAAAATAGAGAATTTGACATCAATTTATCTCAGTTTATCATCACACGACTGCGGATTAGTGACAGTCGCCTTAGGCATGGACATCTGATGACTAGGGATCCCCACCGGAATGTTATGCTTGCAAGACCCCGCTAAGAGTAAAACACACCATCTAGTGGAGTGCTCGTTACACAGTGCGGAAAGATGTAAATTCGGAATCTCGGAAAATCTGAGAGGACTATTCTTAAAGTGCGGTGCCAAAGTGATTGTCCAATATCTTAAAGCAATAAACTATTTATACAAAATTTAACTGTTACGCTATTCAACTATTGTTAATACTTTTTCTTTTTTCGCTAATAGCCTTACAGGCCGATGTGAGTTTGTAAATAAAAAAAATATACTTCAACTCAAAAAGCTTATAGAAAAAAACTTGCTTTTTTAGGAATATATCCTGCGCCAAAAAAAAAAACGACAGAGGGCAAAAAATAATCATTGAAATACACGCAACTGCAAAAGAATAAAGTTAAAGAATACAACTTAGACTGCCAGATGGCATAAAATAACATGCTGGACTGAGATCGATGCAAATAGCCTCAGGTATAGAACGCTGAAGCACCCAATATACTAAATTTAACACCAGACCAACAAGAAATAGCACTTAAGGAAAATAGGAAAAGCCAGTATTCCCGATAAAGTACATATCGAGATACTTAAATTATTGAACAAAGAAAATATTACTATGTCAACGAAAATATTCAATAAAATCTATTCGGTCTTCTTCTTCTTCGCGTGCGAGATCAGAATTATCTGACTTTGGCGATCACCATTACGAAGGCTTCTGGATCTTCTGCAATATGGAATAATTGTCCTGCATTTGGTATCTGAGTCCATTCACGAATTTTTTTTAACCAAGAAACTTGTTTTCTTCCTATACCTCTAAGGCTCTCTATTTTAAAGCCTTTAAAGATTAGTTGTAATATTTTATATCGACATCCCTTTACTACATGTCCCAAATAAGACATTTTTCGATGTTTAAAAGTCTTTAGCAGTTCTCTATCTTTGTTGACGCTCCTTAGTACTTCTTCATTAGTTTTCCTTACTGTCCAAGGTATCTTCAGCATTCGTCTATGAACCCACATTTCCAATGCTTCAATTTTGTTCATGATCGATACTTTTAGCGTCCACACTTCTGCACCATACAAAAGTATGGACCGAATATAGCACTTACCATTCTTTGTATTCATACCAATTATTCGGTATGAACTCTAAATTATTGGTTAATAATCCAAAGAAACTGGTCTATTTCAGATAATTAAGGTTAACGAGACATGTCCTAAATATCCTGCTTAAAATAATTCATTACCGAATATATAGAACTAGAAAAGTAATTTTTAAGTGATCTATTCTATTATAAAAATGTAGATATCAACAAAAAGTTGTGTAGATATCCGTTTCATCGACTATGAGATGAGTCGAACATACAATGCTTTTGACCATTCTGCAAACGATTAGATTTTCAATGCTTGAAAAAACTTTTCAAGAAGTACTGGAAAGAGAGACCATCCGTATTACTAATGCAATTTTGAATTTGTGTAGAAGCAATTAAATAAATGCACATTTTGGGTTTCATGTATGTATCTATGAATGTAGCTAAATTTAGGACTATGTTTGGAATACTCTGTATATATCTACTGGTTGATTTCAAATCACCAAGTAGGTAATATCTGCTCGGATATCTATACGTCTTACCAACAGTCCCATTATAAAAGGTACTAAATGTTAAACAAAAAAATTACCACTTACTTTGTTTATGTTGTGACTGGCTCAGATCTATATAGTGATCACGTACACATACCTGAAAAAGAAAAACAGATTTGAGTAAAAGTGCAAGCGAATACTGACACTTGATTTATGTAGTTGTCAAGACGATTTTTAACAGAGAGTTATGGCGAATATAGTTGAGCACGAAATAACAATTTCGTTTTGAAAGATTTGAAGGATCGTTAAAAGTTATGTCTCTATTCGTAACAATATTGTGCGGTGCTTGGGGAGAAAAGTACGGGGCAGTGACGGCGGAATGAGTAAAATCAATGATTTGACATGAAACAATATGAAAATAAATTGTTTACTCCAGGGCTAAAAGTGCATACGGATAGGCTTCCACAACTGTTTTCAAGAATTTTTTGAATGTCGTGGTAGATTGTTTTTTATCCGTTTTCTTATTTAGTTGTTTTAACAGTTTTTTGCTTCTTCCGCATCTTTCTTACACTATTTTCTAACTAATAATATTTAATACATTTAGTATTCGAACGCTACATCAGATTAGGTTACAGAATATGCTACAGATCAACGAATAATGTATTGAATGCAAACGGTTGTAAGATTTTTCAGTAATTAGAGTCAATCATAAGCTGATAAGTATAGTACTTACATGAAATATATAGAAATAAAAAAAAGCCACAGAAATACTTCTTGAAGCCATATGGAACAACAATATAACCAATATAACCCTACATATAGAGGAGTATGGCCAATAACAACACCAATAATGGCAGGGTCCTTCAGACAATTAGACCTCCTAAGACAGGTTCATTGTATCACCCCTACTGTACGGAATAGGCCCATAAGCACCTAGTCGTCAGCGTTTCTGAGGACGAGGCTACTCCGGGCTCCCATATCTGCTATATTCAGCAGGGGCTCCAAGTCTAAGACCTTCCTGACATTCTGAACGTCTAATCCTTCTCACACTCAAAGACCTCACAAAAAGCTACAAGTCTCTTTAAGGGTAACACCCTAATTTGACTTAACTGCATAAAGACCAAACCCAAGATCTATCACCCTGATAGAATAAAGCCAAAAATTTTTAGAGGACATGTGAGGACGGTTCGTCATGCTCATTACAAATATGGCACCGTGGGCCATCCGTCAACACAAAGAGATGAAGCTGCCTGAGTTTACAGTGGCCAATAAGCATACTGACCAATAGAGAGTATCTTCTACGGTCTAGAAGGGAAAGTTGGGCTGTGAGACTCTTCTACATACTTCTGTAGCTACTCCAGAACTTCTTCAACCTCTACAGAAGAAGTTCTTTGTAACCACTCCGACCAGTACTGAACTCCATTACAGGCACTCCACTCGCAGGTTCATGTCCCACCGACAGAAGGAATGAGCCCTGTCTTGACAGGGCGTCAGTGTGTTGCACTCAAAACCAGCTTAAAACTAACATTGACTACTTTCAAAGCCCTTAACGCTGCTTAACTGTAAGAGCAGATAGAGATATTGCTGCCTGGGCAAGCCCTATCTAAGATCTCCTTATCACATACCAGGACGGCAAAAATTTCGGCCTGAAAAACTAATACATGGAAGCTGAGAGCCTGGGCACCTTGTCGCTGCCCGCTCATCAATTCTAGACAATACCAAATAAAATAAGATTAGTTGAATTGGACATTATCAGATGTCTAAAAATCACCAGAGATGATTTGATAAGAACCGAGGAAATATGGAAGACAATGGAAGTAGATTGCTTCATTTGAAAAAAAATTGAAAACAGAGCACAGGTGGTCGAAAATAATATTGGACTAGGACCTGTTGTAAATAAGAGCGAGAGGAAGACCTTTTATAAGATGAAAAATATATACAGGAAATGCTATGATAAATAATAAACTCAGAGAAGATGACTGGGAGAATAGGGTGTTATAGAGGATGAAAACAGCGAGCTCATAATAGGAAAAAGACAAATACTAAGAAGAATAAATACATAATTTCTTAAGAATCTTCGGTTTTGAATCGAATAACAACGCCAGGAGACAATACACAATTGTATCACTTTTATTCAACTTATAACTCGAAAATTATAAGAACAAAAGAACCAAATGGTCAGATGGTACCAGTGGAAAACCCATTTTAAGGAAAAATGTTTACAACTTAGGTACAGTATTGTGCGAATTAATGGAATCACTGTAAAATTTTTTCATTTTTTCAATATTCGCAGTTGGCAACACTACCTACACATTTGCATGCTGACCAAACATTGAAAACATAACCTTACTGTGTGTTGGTGTGTTTGAGTGTGTTTTAGGTCATTTCTTACCAAGCTTGTGTTGTTTTGGGGGTTTTTGTACTATTTTATGTTGTTTTTGGTTTTATTCCAACATGGATATTATGCCTAGGAAGCGTAAAAAGATTGTCACGTTAAGTGAACACACTAGTATGTCACAAAGAGAGATTGCTAGAACGTGTGGAGTCAGTCAGGGGGTAGTAAACAAAATTTTGAAGCGTAAACGAGAAACGGGATCAGTGGATGTGAAAAGGTTAGGAAAATGTGGAAGAAAGAGAAAAACAACACCAGCAGATGATAGATTTTTACTTCGAAAGAGCAAATTGGACCCAAGAAAATCAAGCCAAGACCTACAACAAGATCTAGCAGCATCAGCTATAGTGATTCATGACTCAACTGTTCGTAGAAGACTTTTGGAGAAGGGCAATTCCCCCACAGAAAAAACAGCTTATAACTGAACGAATGAATAAACAAAGGCTACTGTGGGCCAAAAATACTCTAATTGGACTGTAGGCGACTGGTAAAAGTCCTATTTACAGATGAAACCCACTTTATAGTTCAGGGACAGCGGTCGAAATTCGTCAGGAAGTCTGACAATGAAAAGCTTACACCATCTCATATTGATCAAATCGTAAAACATCCAGTCAAGAAAATGTTTTGGGGATGTTTTTCATACATAAGGGTTGGATCTTTGGTGCTAATTGAAGGCATGATAAACAGCCAAAAATACAAATCCATGTTGGAAAAGTATTTGGACAAACAACTCCAAAAATGTCAACCCCAAGGAGGAGCGATTCTTCAACAGGACTCTGCTCCCTGCCACAAATCAAAGGAAATGATGGCATTTTTAAAAAATAAGAAGATTAATGTTTTAGATTGGCCCGGTAATTCGCCCGACCTCAACCCCATTGAAAATTTATGGGCCATTTGCAAAGCTAGACTGCGAAAAATCGACTGTACCACTAAAACAAAAATGATAGAAGCGGCCATTCAGGTTTGGTATCGAGATGAAAGAATATCTGATAACTGCCAGAAACTCATAGAATCTATGCCAAAACGGGTAAAAGCAGTAATTGCTGCCAAAGGGGGACATATTTCCTACTGAATGATGTAAATTTACCTTTATAGTTTTGTCAAAATATAATTTTTTACTAAATAAACTGTTTTTTCATTAAAACAGCCTATGCTTCCATTAATTCGCACAATACTGTAGGACAAAAGCCGAGTTTCAAGTTCCTGAAAGGAGTAGCGGAGGAAGACCTAAGAAGGCCTGATAAGGGACGCTTAGTCAGGGGATATCGGTAAAGGTGTCATAACTTATAAGCCATAAGTTTTTTATGTTTGTTTTTTAATCTAACACCTAGAGTAATTTTTGACAAACATTGAATTACTAATTTTACTTGGAAGAAGAGTAAAAAGAAACCTAACATAACTAATACCCTTTTCAAGCGTCGAACTAGTTGACAATTTACTAAGAAGTGTGTATTATCTTTATAGTACATAACCAAAAACTAATTCTATAGAACACATTTGTAGAATATTCTGTAATTACTTCTTATACATTATACATGTATATAATATATTGTATCATAGACATAAATGTATTCGCCATATATGACAATGTGTACCAATGCACCAATGACATTTGCCTACAGTTGTAACAAAACACACACTACACAAAACCAATTTGTTGTATATGTGTCACATTAAAAATATTTACAGCCTTATTTGAATAAGTAAAAAATAAATTACAGTGCGAAATACAACATGCTCACCGCGTAATACATATGTAAACAGGTAAAGTAAAAGAATGATTATGTCACATTGAGGGGTTATCTTTAGCATCAGATCTCGGACCTTGTTATGACATATTACAATCGGATGACTTTTGCATACCGACTGGAAGCGAGTTGATCACAAGGCTCTGCTGTGCTGTGCTATGCCAACGAGAAAACGACCAACAAAAGTAAATAGAGTTAAATTGGATGGCAACTGTTTGAACGCGAGACAATCGCAGTGAGCGAATTGATTGGAACTAAATACCAGTGGTGTAGTAAGGAAAACTATTACATAAATAAAAATTTAAAATTAATGGGAAAATCCCAGTAGTCGGCTGTATACCATCGTTTAAAAATACTAACAGAAGTTAAAACACTTCACACTTGTATTTTGGTATAAAAACATATAGTTTAAACTTTTTCAAAAATTGTCGTTAAAATTTATGTAGTAGCATAACGTTTTCAATCTGAACAGATCATCCTCAGTGCTTTATGTAGTTGAAGCTAACAATAAAGTTGTGGCTGTGACATCCATATATGGGTTTACACCATTCCCAGCTGTCTAATAAATGTACTAGTGATGCCATGTTTTTTGTGTTACATGAGGTATATCTATCACTAAATAGTAACCTCTCCTTCGCCACCGTTTTCTGCGACTATTCCAAGGCCTTTGACTTCATAAATCACGACATTTTATTAAAAAAAATAACTTTCTTTGGAATTCAGGGTGTGTCTTTAAATTGGTTCAAAACTTACTTGGTGGGTAGGAAACAATTGGTTAGAATAAAAGACACCGACTCTAGTTGTAAAGATATTGAGTGTGGAGTACCGCAAGGTTCAGTATTAGGTCCCATGCTTTTTGTTTTCTACACATACGATGTGTATATATACACTTTTAAGACATAAAAAAGGTGGTCTGGATATATTTGTTCAATCTAGAATACGCAGGTTTCTCCGCTTTCGAATTGAGTATGTATATAACGACATACAAAGGAAATAAGATAGTACACTATAGTAAAATATGTTTATAAGTGAAATAAAGGCAGAAAATATCACATAATCATTTAATCATCATTATCATTATTGGTGCCACAGCCCTATAAAAGTGCCTCAACCTTCTTAAGTCTATTACGCCAGTTCTATCCATTACCAACTGTTGCCACTCTGCTGCGAATATTTTGCTAGGCAAAAGAAAATGTAGAAAGTATTTTTGAAGTGTGTATATTTTAAGCAATTTCTAGCTGAGCGCTTTCGGCTTTACAAAGCCATCATCAGAGCTATGGTCAATTTTTAAATACCACTACAATGGAGAGATTTCATTTCCTTATATGTCGAAATTATGATTTTTTAGTTGTTGAAATTCTTGAAAAACATATAAAAAACATATAAAAAACCGACACTAGACTTCACAGACACGTTAAAAAAATTGAAAAATTTTTTTGTCATGGTACGGGTGTAAGAACCCGACCATTGATTGATGTGAGGAGGTAGACAGAATAGCTATTCTGTCTACCATGGTACGGGAGAAAAGAAGAAGATAAAGCCTTCGTTAGTGGAGTCGGTATTAAAAGAAAAAGAAAATCCAGTACGGAATCACCCTATTTATCAAGCTATTTTTTTATTAAGTGAAAACTTTTTTAAAATAATAAGAATAATACATCTGATGCTAAAAATATTGAACTCCGTGGAAATTAAGCACATTTATGGAGTATTTAATATGTCAATTTTTATAGAACGAAAGTTCGTGAAACAGTTTAACACTGAGAATTTTTACTTTCTATTTTTAAAAATGGTTAAGGAATTATTAAATTCACTAATGATCATAGAGAAAAGTAATTATATACTCCACCACTGCTGTCTAAGTACCAGTAGTAGGTTCTAGTTAGAATTTTTAGCGCATTGCGAAGATAATGTCGTATTATTCAGGAATGCTCAGTGACAATGAGTCTTAAGACACGCCTTCTTGATACCAGACGGCGATAAACACTTGGCTTTATATGCCTGAATTTCATTATTACTTACCTATCTACTAACTAGTACCCCACCGGGGGTATTGTGAATACACCGTAAAAATCGCCTGATTCCTAGAATAAGGTTTCGATATTATCGGAATAGTAATCAGATATTTAGAAACTCCCATAGATTGTAATTAAGAAAGTGCTGAAAGAATGCAGCCCAGTTCCCAGAGACTTTACACAACTACGTATAGCAATGTACTGAATATTTAAATAAATAATTACTTAAATACATTCATTTTAATAAAACACTGTTTTAAAATGGACTAAATAGTGTAATATAATATCTTATGGATCCATAGACATGTATAACCCGATGCAGATTCACAATATATCATACAAATCATTATAAAAATTGTGAAGTTAAATACAGGGTCTCTAAATAGACACTTCCGACCTTTGACAGTTGGTAACGTCTAGCGGCCATACACGAAACTACATTTGTCAAATTGCTTTTTCTTTTTTCGTGATTTGTCGGAAGTGATTGTGGATTTTAATACCGGTATCCATGTTTACGATAATTCTTAGTCCTTCTTCTATCTAATTAAAACTATTTGGATGCTGATTTATTTCCACCGCTTCCCGATATAACCATGGATAGTACTGTGATGTTTTATCCAGTACCTGCGTTTGTTCAAACAGTATCCGATATTCTCCGCTTCTCAAAGCATGTTCGGCAACGGCAGATTTATCGATATGTCCTAAATGACAATGGCTTTTATATTGTGCCTGGTATTCAGTATATTCTGGCCGTTGCTAACTGGTCACATTTGTCCTTCACCGATCTTAAACAGTCCTTGATTTTCTTTGTTGGCTTAAGAATGGTCTTTACATTGGCTTTTTTTAAGTATTCTCCCAATTCTGTCTGTTACCCCCAACATATAGGACAAGAACGCTTTGCCGAAGAAACTTGCTATTTCTTCGTCCTTTCTTTATGAAACGTTATTAATCGTTTTATGTATTTTTTTTCTAGTATGTCCATCAAAGGTGAGCACTTTTTCAATATGATACTTCAGCAGATGCTGTGGTTCACAAATTCTCTTCGCCCTCTCTGCCAGAGTTTTGATGATACCTTGTTGTTGGCCTAAAACTGATTTGAGTTCCTGTTTAGGTATTTGTCCGTGTGTGTAGGTTTTCGATAAGTGACCTTCCTTTCGATTTATTAATACATTTAGGAACGCTAGTTGATTTTTCTCTGTTTCAAATTCAAATGGAACATTTGAATGTAGTGTGTTTCTACAAGGAACTACAGGAAATCGTTAAGCTTTGCTACTTCGTGACTTCAAATCACAAAAGTATCATTGACGTATCTAAACCATACTCTTGTGTGATAACTCCATTACGCTCTTCTCTAGATGCTCCATGAAAAGGTTGGCCACAACCGGGCTTAGTGGGCTTCTCATTGCTATTCCATCTACCTGCTTATGAATCTGGTCTTCCCATGAAAAGTAAATGGTAGTGGGGCAAATACGGTATAATTCCACCATATTCTTGGAAACTAGTCGCTCAATTAATTTCAGAATGTCTTCTAGGGAAACTCTTATAAATAGGGAAACAACATCAAAGCTAACAAGAATGTAAGGTTCCTGTAAAGTTATTCCTTTGATCTACTCGATGAAATGAGCGGAGTCTTTTACAAAGGCATCGTTCTTTGCTATGTGTGGTTGAAAAATTTGCCCAGATATTTAGCAAGGTTGTAAGACGGGGACTTATTTTCCGTAATCCATACAAGCATGGTGGGACTGCTTCGCTGTTGCATATTCTTGGGTTTGTATAGTCTGGTATAGACGAAGATTTTATAAGTGTATTGATTTTTCGAAGAGTGACTGTTGTGGGATCTTTTTTAAGAGTTTTATAAACCGCAGGATCTAGAAGATTTTGTATTTTCGTTTTGTAGTATGTTGTCTTCATTACGACGATGGCGTTTCACTTGTCTTCTGGTAAAATTACAACATCTTGGTGTGCGTTTAACGATTTTATGGCACTTATTTCTTGGTGACTTAGGTTATTTTTCGGTATCTTAGCTTTATGCAAAATCA
Organism: Diabrotica balteata; assembly: GCA_918026665.1. NCBI lineage: Eukaryota > Metazoa > Arthropoda > Insecta > Coleoptera > Chrysomelidae > Diabrotica > Diabrotica balteata. The sequence continues at coordinate 2,855,435 of OU898276.1, forward strand.
TCGCTGATTCTGTTCTTATTCCTTCAGCTTTTTCGATTGGTAAGTTGCGAATCGCATAGTCGATATTAGCGATAATATCTTCTTTGGGTATAACTTTAGGTTCAATTGCAAAATTTCCCTGTTTGGCTAGCAATGATGTTTCGGCTGGAGTTAAAACCTTATCTGAAAGGTTGACTTTTTCTTTCTGTGTTTTGTTTTGATTCTACCTCCTTATGTTTGGCTTTTGAGTTCGTATTTGTTTTTCTGGCGTTCACTAGTTCATTTTCCATTTTTCTGTAATAAGTGGATTCAGTCTTATTCCAATCTGCATATTTCAACCTGCTGCTCAAAACGTAAAACAAATCTAGAAGCTCCTTGTCAACCTTCACCAAATTCAGTCCTATGTCGTGTGTTCATTCTTCTAATAGTACTTTTTCCATGCATGCATGTTCTGATAGATCGATTTGTTTGTAAGAAATTCGGTAGTGCCCCGTTATACCAGTGGAGGGGAGGCGAGTAGAACATATAAATATGACCTCCGTAGTACAACGCGTCGTAGGATAATAGAAAAATTGTCAGAAATATAGAAAATCACCTCGGAAAAGTCGCAGAATACAGAGAAAAATAAAAGATTAAAATTAACGCCGAGAAGATACAATTCATCATATTCGCACAGAAAAACAACCCACCAGTGCAAGAAATCACAACAGGAGGAAACAGGATCCAATCAGGAGATTTAGTCAAGTACCTAGGATTCCTCCTCGACACAAGACTAAACTTTCAGTTATTTACACAAAAAATCAAGGTAAAAGCCAATGCTGCTAAAAAACTAATACTTCCTCATATTTACAGGACCAGTCCACCAATGAATGCCAAGAAGATCCAATTATACCAGCCTACGTTAGGTCAGTGATACTATATGTTCCAGTTTGGAGATCCATAGTGAAGTACAACTAGAGGGGACTTGAAGCCACAGAAATATGTTACAGGATCATCGACGGATCAACAAGGGAAGAAAGAATATCTAATGCAACTATCAAAGAAAGGCACCAGTATACACAACTGAGGGAGGTGGCTAAGAAAAGGTCCAGATACTTATTCCACCAAGTCACAGAAAGACTCATAAAGACCAGGAACATATTCGCAAAAAATCGGGTCCAGAGGATGTTTAGACAAACCCGCAGACTGATCGACCATCTGATCAGGGTCTAGCTGGGTGCTTGCTGAAGACAATCAAGCAGGAAATTAGGTACAATGCCACAAATAACTACCTACAGAAGAAGAAGTCAAGGAGTCAACGACAGAAATTCAAGATACGAGAGAAAGAAAAACCAACATTAGGCGGTGCAACAGCTAAACGTCAAGGAAGAAAAAGACTGATAGCGAAGCAGTAACATCTCCAGAAGCTGCAAAGCCTTAGTGGTGGCGAAACGTCGAGAACGATTTTCAGAAGACAACGGACTAACAGCCCAAACAAATAGTTTAACAAGTTAGAGTAGTTAGACGATGGCCGTGAAAACATAACGCATTTCTTGATATTGTTCTGAAGCTATTTTTTGTGGCATCTTAACGCAATTTACTATTTTTATTGAGAATAAGTTACAATTTTACTTTAAAATAAGTTTATTTGACGTTTTGATTTATGTCTAATTTTGAAAGAGATGGATCAGTAAGAGCAAAAGACCTTTTGACAGTATCAAACTCTTCGTTGCATTTAAATGTATATTTGGTATATTGACAATTATTTCTAATATGTCATTATTTCTATTTAGGTTTTCTAAAGTGGGTATACTGTTTTATTCTAAAAGAATATTAAATGCATTTAAATGTATTTCTCTTTGTTTATCATATAAATTTTCACATACTATATGTGTACAAAAAAAATCATAACAAAAAGTAAATCTTCAATACTTAAAAATGTCTTGTTCAAGAAAAAATAAATTTGATCTATCAAATTGTAACCTTTCTCGGATCATGGATAAACTGGCTCTGTGTAGAATTTTTTGTAACCGTCTGCTTGAAGCTTAATAACTTTAATAAATAAGTAAAATTGTGGCTTATTCCCAATAAAAATAGTAAATTACATTAAGATGCAACAAGAAAATAGAGTCAAAAAAATAACCATTAATATTAAAAATGAAATTGTTTGGAAAGTGTATTTGAACGCACATTTTTTTATCTCTTTTGATCAACTCAAGCCAACATATTTATTTTAATCTTAAAAATTATACATGAGGTCTAATTTATTCAGTTCGTTTTGTACAATACTCATCTTCATAGTACTCAGACGAATAAAACGCAGAGAAATAAAATTATTCTGTAAGCGGAGTTGTCACATTTTTCATTATCTCTTATTAATACATGCCGACGAACCGTTAAGCTGTCGGCAACGTTTTAATAAACATTTTAGAAAAATAAGTTTGATAAACTATACGCTTCGTATCATCTAGATTCTAGAAAAGTAAAGAGATGGGACAGTTACTTTAAAAAGAAAGAAAGAGCTCATTAATGAGGTATCTTAAAGAAGTTAATTATATTTGACTGATATGACGTTTCATTTGTACACGAAAGAACTAGCTCTGTACAGCGGTTCTTCAATAAGTAAATAATATACACCAAATACACACACGTAGGCAAATATTAGAAAAGTCAGTAGAATATAATGTTGGCACATACCATCTCAAGCACACTGACAAAAAGACTTTTTCTTTTGGATGATCCCGCTATATAAAGCTTAGTTTGTGCAATAGAGACTACCTCGATCAGTATTGAAGTGCACTCCATTTACAGGTTTGGAACCCACAGACAGAGTGGATGAATGTTGTCTTGCCAGGGTATCAGTCCGTTCATGCCATTCCTCAGCTGTGTGTCCTAGTACACATAGCAAGTTGGCCTTATTGGTCAGCACAACATTAGCTAGTGCTTTCTTGCGCCTAAGAACTTAATGCTGACTTTAAGTGTTTCCAGGGCCCTTAGTGCTACTTGACTGTCTGACTGTTTGACGTGTCAGATCAGATAGGAACGGTCCTACTTGAGCCAGTCCTGAATATATACCAGAATCACAAAGATCTCGACCTAAAAGATTGATACATGGAAGCTTAGAGGCTAGCTAGATTTAAATTAAATCCCTCTACACTTAAGTATTCATAGCCAGTTGGCCTTATTGGTCAGCACAACATTAGCTAGTACTTTCTTGTACCTAAAAACTAGCTTACAGCTGACTTTGGTTGTTTTTAGGGCCCTTAGTTGCTTGACTGCCAGAGCAAATAGAAACGGTTCTACTTGAGCAAATCCTATCTATTATGTCCTGATCATATACCAGAATCGCAAAGATTGCGGCCTAAAAGATTGATACCTAGGAGCTTAGAGGCTAGCTAGACTCAAATTTGATCCCTCTACCATATTTTCCAGCCTTTTTCCGATTGTCAATTATGTATCCATTTGTAAACCAAGCAGTCCACTTCGACTTATCAGTACAGGTTCTTGCCCCATCCACTCATCCCGGTCCGGAAATTCAATAAAGAAGAAGAATGAGAAAAGCACCACAGAAACACAGGAGAATACTCGATAATAATCTGTATCTAAATATTACAATGGCTCATCCGATCAGTTGTTTTCAACCAGAATATAGAACAGTTGAACGTAATTCCTTAGATGAAGTAGATGGAAGACTTAGGGCCTCTCAGGATACTAGAAAAATTATTAAATATAATGACAGTGAGTCTAAAAATGTCTAAAGTCTAAAATTTCATGGGTTTATCGTGTGACTAATGTTGAGGTCCTACGTAGAATAGTCAAGAAATGCGAGATTATTAACATCATCAAAGAGCGCAAACTAGAATATCTTGGCCCTGTTATGAGGAATGAACAGAGAAACGGCTTGTTGCAACTCATTCTTCAGGGCAAGGTATTTGAAAAGAAAGGACCAGGGAGAAGAAGAATATCTTGGCTTCAAAACCTGAGAAAGTGGTTTAATACATCCACAACCGGACTATTCAGAATAGCAGCAAGCAAAGTTAGGATAGCCATGTTGATTGCCAACATCCGGAACGGATAGGTACCGTAAGAAGAAAAAGAAGAGTCTAAAAATACTACAGTAAAGATAAGATTCAACGGAACAACTTCTAAGCAGATTAAAGTAACTAAGGACGCTCAGGCACTATTTAATCTGATTCTAGAAGAAAAAGTAAGAAATGCTTTACATGCTATCACAAATTAGCTTCTAGTAATAACACATGCAAATGATCTGGTCATCACAGCAAAGGCAAAGATGATATTATAAAAGCCATTGAAAAATTGGATAAGAAAGCACAGAGAATAGGAGAATAGGGAATAAACCAACAAATAAAAGTACATAAGTTTTAAGTCTTGAAGCCAAACAGGCACCAGGGCATATTTTATTTCTTCAGTAAATTGAGAATAATGGACATAAATCAATAAATAGATTTTTTCAAAATTTATATTTGAACACTGACGTAATGATCACTTTTTGAACATGATTTTATCAACCCATATTTTTAAGTAGTATTTTTTTTTGGAAAATCGATGTTATAGTAAATTGAAGTTGACATCAGTAGATTTACTGAAGAATCAGTAGACCTGGTAACCCTACGAGAGGTAGTAATGGGCAACGTACAAGCACCAAAACATATCGGTTCAGAAGACTCATGAATTTATAAAGTTTCTAACGGAATTACATCCTTTCTATATCGACAAAAAAATGAAAACCAAAAGCACCAAATAAATACGAAAACTTGTCGGAAGAAGATTCCGACTCATCGATAAATAATTACTCCAAAGAATAATAAGATCACTGTTTACTTCATGTTTGTTCCATCACATTCAAGTATACAAGGAAACGAAGAAGCAGATGAACTAGCCCGCTTAGCATCCTTCAGCCAGGACCCTATTCTTATTAATGCGGTTTCTTCTGATGACTTCAAGTCAGAAATAAAATATAAAGTGTTAAGTGCCTGGCAAAATAAGTGGAAGGCATCACCAAATAAACTCCAGGAAATCAAACAATTAGTGAAACCGTGGCTCCAACTCACAGCGAATAGACATGACCAAGTGAGAATAACACGTTTGCGACTAGGACACAGTAATTTAACACATAAACACCTTTTTACGCGCACTGTACCGCCAATGTGTGAAAATTGTCAAGTAACACTTTCCGCGAAGCATATATTAACTCATATTCATAGTGCAAAACATATGAAGCAGCAAAATCTATACTATACTATCCCAAATAATATAAAGGAAGCCAGAGGAAAAAACATGAATATTAAAAACACAATAAGTTATCTTAAAGACTCAGGACTGTATCAATTATTGTAAATTTTTCTAATTTTACCTATTATATTTTTAAAAATAATTTTAATAATTTTTTTGTCTTCACAGCGTAAGTAAACAAAAAAAACATGTCGGTCACATCGAAACTGGCTTCACTTTTCGAAATTTTAATCAATGAGCGTTACCTCTCTTTCCTTGTTTTATATACACTGTACTACTATACAGTGTGTAAAAGCCAAATGGAATAAATTCATTATTTAGGTTACTGTACAAATGTATAAAAAATCCCCCCCTCCCATTTTTAAAATAGGAAGTATAGGCATGTGATATATCGTGTGAAAGGTCTTTTCATTCTCCATTCAAAAATGATGTCGCTTTCAAGTTTATTAAGATTAATTAAGCTAAAATAAATTAAAATCATGTGGTTACCGAAATTCGCTACAATACAATCAAAAACTAAAATGTAATGCAAAACGTAATAAAATGTAGAATACGAAAAAAAAAACTATGAATGTTAATGAAGTAGATGTTCAAAATGTTCACCGCGAACGTCTTGGCAACATCCTAATCTCAAATAAAACTGTCGTCTAACATTATTAAACATAACAGGCGTGATCGACCTAATCGCAAGCTTTATTCGTTCTTTTAAGTCATTTAAATCAAAAGGTTTAGTTTTGTACACATGGCTCTTTACATATCCCCATAAAAAGAAATCTAATAATGTAAGATCAGGTGATCGCGCTGGCCATTGAATCAATCCTCGCCTCCCTATCCACCGATTGGGAAATATTGTACAGGATATAAATTTCCCAACGTTGGAATAACATTATTTTGAAGTAGTGCCAAATAATTGTTGCCGTTCAAGTTGACCTCAATGAAAAAGGGACCAATGATATTGTTTTCTACAATCCCTGCCCAAACATTAACCTTTTGAGGGTATTAAGTGTGTTCTTCTCTCATCCAGTGAGGATTTTCCGTGGCCCAGTAGCAGCAATTTTGCCCATTAGCATGACCGTTAAATGAAAAAGTACACTCATCAGAAAACATTACGTCTTCTAATTGAATAATATTGTTACCCAACATGTCCATCATTTGCTCACAAAAAAAAGTTTTCTTATCAAAATCGTCTTCCATGAGCTTCTGAGTAGGTATCATCTTATAGAAATGCAATTTATTTTCTTTTAATCTGTTTACTATCGATGTATGGCTAGCATTGAATGTAGTGGATGCCTGTCTACTCGATGTATGTGAATGTTCCTGAAACTCAAGCAACATATCTAATTTGAGTTCATCCTCAGTGCATTGGCAGCTGCTTTTTTTTATCTGCCTTACATGACCAAACTCGCGAAACTGCTTCTCTATTTTACTTATTGTTCCTTGGGATATAGGCGGTAAATTAGGAAATTTCTCATGAAATAGGCGAGTTACTTCCTGTTGTATTCGGGTGTTATCTCCGTAACCAATCAATTGTAAAACTGTTATTTTATGCATTTCTGTTAATCTAACCATTTTTCAGAGTTGAATTGAATGAACTTTTTACTTAAATTAAAATACTGACAACTTAAATAAAACAATTTACTAATGCGTGTTAAAATAACGTTGCCACGGAAATTCTTTAAAGTTTTTTAATGGTTACCATCTAAAAACCACATTGCTATGGTTTTTGTTCACTTTCTCATTATCAAGACCTAAACGGGAAATAAGTTTTGAGTATATTTTAGCGAATTTCGGTAACCACATGATTTTAATTTATTTTATCTTAATTAATCTTAATAAATTTGAAAGCGACAACATTTTTGAATGGAGAATGAAAAGACCTTTCAAAGGATATATCACAAGTATATACTTCCTATTTTAAAAATTGGGGGTTGTACCTGTCATTCTAGGGGGGTTGAAGGTAGGGGTTGCATTTTCACGTTAAAGAATGTCAAGTTATAATATAAATTTGACGTGTTTCGAGATTTTTTATAAATATATACAGTAACCTAAATAATGAATTTATTCCATTTGGCTTTTACACTCTATATATTGACGTTTACTCTACACTAACTTAGTATTTGATCAACAATTTTATTTTTTAATTTGATTAAATATATATGCCTCTTATTATTTTTTAACTAATATATGAGGTAGAATTTTTATTGTAGATATATCTAGAGTATAAATAAATTTTATTATTTTTCTCTATATATTACTGTAACGCTTATCTAAAAACTTTCGCGATATGTTACAATTTAGTTGCTACATTAGAACGTCCCTTCCCCAAAACCATGGACCTATTAGCTACATCTGGCGAATATCCAATTATAACATAACTGTTGAGTGTAACTGAAATTGATACAAGTCTTATGACGCCTACCTGAAGTCAAGATGCTCAGAATAGATAAGTCGAAAACGGGCCCGGGCCCCATTTTTGATTAACCCGCGAGATTCGACGGTCCGTCGATGGCTGGGCTTGTGAGAAATGTGATTTATGATGTCCATCAACTGATCCCACGAAAATGTCCGGTAATTATGAAACACGGAATCTCTGAAACCGGTAATTGGATTATAAATCGATTCTTTTCAAGATTCTTCCAAAGTGGTTTTCGGTTTTATCAATATTTTCATTAAAAATCGAATATTTGAACACCTATTTTAAGGAATGTGTTTTCTTTCTGACACTGAAGTTTATCAAACATTCATAAAGCTTTTTAGTTTGATAAAAAGTCTTCTTCTTTTAACTTATGGTACTTTATGCCACCTTAGAATGCATCGGTGTAGGGTTTTCTCACTCGTTATTTTTTCTACTCTTCCGGCCAACTTTAATTATTTAATTTCTCTCACCGTTTTTCTCTTTTGCTATTTATTTCAAATAATAGTTAGTCCATGTTTTTCTGTGTATTTTTTTCTTTCCTTCTATTTTATTTGTCATTTTTACTTCATGTAAAGCTGAGTTAAACAAGGATGCGTACTGTCCCCTACACTATTCCTAATTCTAACGGATTGGATCACGTCTTACATAAGTAAGCAGTAAAAAAGTAGGTATTAGGGCGAACTTGCACAACCAGTTGGAGGACTTGGAGATCGCATACAACATTTCTTACAACCATATACAGAAATGATCGACGATAAACTAAAATTAAAATAAATGGAAGACAAATGAAGGACATAGATAACTTTACATGTCTGGGATCAATCATGACAACAAAGGCAGTGGTAGATCAGATGTAGAAAAAAGATTAGTAAAGGCACAACATGTATATAACTTCTTAAAGACAATTTGAAACGCATGCAATATATCAGAATTAACCAAAATAAAACTAATTATAGACGAATTACATACGAAAGAGGAAGACGAGGAAGACTGAATAATGGCTAAAGCAGAACTGTAACAAGAAATCATGAAAGAATTGACCTGAGTTAGAGAAAGATCAAACAGAAAGCGAGAAGTAGAAAGGAATGTAGGACTTGTATAGGAAATTTAAAAATAATAAAACAGAAGAGAATGCATCAATCCAACCAATTAGCAATCTTTTCATCAAGTCCAATGAGATTATGTCAAAAATAAGGAAAAACCAAAAGACTTGGGTGTTACACTTAACAGATCGCTGACATACAGATATCACTGAGAAAATACGTTTGAAAGTGGCACGCAAGTACCACTACTATGGCAGAGTTTTTTTCCGGTTTGGTCCAAACAAATCCATACCAAAAATTTGATTCAATTCTAAACGAAATATGCAGATTAAAAACAGGTTGTGTGAAAATCTAAAGAACGCCGGTTTTTCTAGCCTAACTGTCGCAGAAAAGCACAAGAATTATTCATGGAGCAGGCCAAATACAGAACTTCTTTTGACTATTTTTAAAGCTGCTTTAAAAGATTAAAATCCCCCGACTTTGATTTGGACGCATCACCTGACAACTGCCCAATCGGCGTCATATACAACATGTACAATGTACTAACCTACCCCAGTACCTGCAACCTCAATGACTTACGTTTTAACAAGCAAGAAGCATTGGACGTAGCTCAGTATCGACCAAAAAATTTAACAATCCAAACACGAAAAAGTTAAGTAAATGTCCGAGCTTAGGAATGGTTATAATAGTTTAAGCTCTTCAATCCACCCACGAGTACTAACATCAGTTGGAGTTAAAGGTATTTAATAGCCATTATTTATCTTCAGCTATCATGTCATCAAAAAAAAAAAACGACGACAACTCCTGAATGATAACAAAAGAAATACAGTGGAGTTTACCGAATTGAACAAAACCATAAGAAAACAGATAAATGAAGATTTAAAGAAATACCAAGAAGATCGCATTAAGAAAATCATAGAGAAGAACAAAAGTTTAAAAACAATGAAGACATATATTGCAAAAAGAACACTAATCATGCTTAAAGCTGAGAACAATGAAGAAAGAGATCTAGGAGAAATAGTAAAAATCACAGAAAGATATTACACAGACCTATACAGTTCTAAAAATGACCCACAACTAACTTTCTAACTATATCCTGTAGGTATCAGATAAGACGTGATAGACGCAAAGAAGAAGAACGAAGATACGTCGTAGTGTCTTCTTGATACGACGCTAGTCGTGAGCGTGTTGTCAGAGTGGGAGTGAAGGGGGTTGCCCAAGCGGACTGCACTCTACTCTCAAGGCCTTTATGTTGGATGTGAAGAATTTGAAATTCGTCATTATACGAATGATTAGAATCTAGAAGGTATGCGTTTGTAGAATCTGTGTTTCTATTACTGAAAGCCCTTTTATGTTCTGCTATACGTTTGTTAAAAGTTCTACCAGTTTGACCGATGTAAGTTTTTGGCAGTCGCCACATTTAAGTTTGTATACACCATTGTGTAAGTGCTTTGGATTTTGGCTCTTGTTGTTCTTAATATATTTGATGTAATCGAGCAGAAGGTTTTCTTTCTGATGGTGGAAATACTAATTTTTGGGCGTTCTTGTGTAATTTTTAAGGTAAAATTTTATTAGTTATTTGTTCGTTGTACCCATTATATACTGCTATTTGCTAAATGCTATTTAATTGTGTCTCAAGGTTGTATTTTGACACCGGAATTTCTATTAATCTATATAACATGCTATGATAGGCTGACAGTTTATGGTGTGTATGATGTGTAATTGTGTATAGTCGTGTTAGTATGGGTAGGTTTATAAAATATAGAGAACTCATGTTTGTTTTTAAGTCTGATAATGTTTAAATCTAGAAAATTTATGGATTGATTTTGTTCTGTTTCTATTGTAAATTCCATATGACTATGGAGTGAACTAATATACGATAAACATTGGTCAAGTTGCCTGTCAATATAAAAACTGTTTGAATACAGGATGGTTTGAAACCTTTGTTTCTAGATGGTCCATAAAAATATCTGATAGCAATGGGCATAGAAGTCCTGTGCCATAATCATATATGGGAGAAAATTCACGGCAATTTGAAGTGTTTAAAGTGTACCTAGTAAGAGAAATCTTTCCTTGTAATTTTCAGATAATACCGCTATATCTATACATTTTATTGACTCGTTTCTGATGAGAAGTTTATTAGTTCTCAAACGTTTACCACAAAAACTTGCACTGCGTAGAAAAAAGTAAAAATTACATAGTTATAAATTTCGCAGATAGTACTTGTAAAAAAGATTAATTTTTAGTGAAATACCGGTTTGTTAAAATGTTTTAGATTACTTTATTTAAAAAGCCAACATACACTATAATTTCATTGCAGATGCTTAGATATTACCTGTTACAATGTATGACATTAATGAAGACGAGATTGGACTCTGGTATAGTAATTATTAACACAACTTAATATCACAACGAAAAAACTCGTTAAGGCTATAGAGAAAAACTTAAGCGCAAAAAGTTGTTATGCAGTACGGCTTGTATCTGATAAAATTTATATTATAAAGTTGTAATTAAAGTAAACAAAAATGTGAACGTTTTTGTTGTTTCTAATGGGAAAGTTGCTTTCTTTAGGGGCTAATAACTTTAGTACATAATCTATAGGAAATTATCCTAAAGCAATTTCTCTTTATAGTAATTTATAAATATCCAAGATAAACCTTTAACTATCACTCCTATTATTATAAATATTCGGGAAATAATATAATTATTTGCATCAAAAATCATAAAGCAAAACGCAATAAACCATAAAAAAATTATTAAAATACCAAATTGCAAGATTTAATGAAAGTACTGAAGACATAATATGGTGAAGCAGGGATAAAGAAAAACGTCGTAAAACTTTTGTGTTTTTTATAAAATTTTGTTGATCGAATACCCACTCATATAAATACCCCCTCGAATATCAGAACACAAAGAAATTACCATGACGTAGAGAAGTATTTTAAGTATACTTAATACAAGAAGAAAGTCTCCAGACATTCACCAAAGACATTGTAACGTTATAAATGTGACATCTTTCTGTTTCACACACTGTTCTTAAATTGGACTTCTCCTTCTGGATCTTAAAAACACAATGAATCAAATCTCCTGATTCAATTTTCAACTCGACTGTCCTATCTCCTTTCCTAGTACTTTCTAGACAATCAACATTCATTCATACAAATTCATTTCACTACCAAACTTCAAATTTTCCTAATTTTAAATTTTAAGAAATCAAGCGTGTTTACTGTAATTGGTTTTTCCCCAATTAACAGGATATGATATCAACTAAGCTTTCTTTTGTTTTGTTACAGGCTATTCATAGCATTACCTTCGAAGAAAATAATATACAACCCATTATATATCTAACAATAATTTTGAATTCTTATCTGCTACAAAACCATGTATAAATATTTGTAAAATTTTAAACAATATTTTTTTACTTTCTAAATAATCCTGAATTGTTTTTCTATACAAATGTTCTTAGAAACTATTCTTCTTCTTTTTCTTCTGGTTCCTATCCGTTTCGGATGTTGGAAATCATATTGGCAATCATAACCTTGCTCGCTGCGGCTCGAAACAGCTCCGTTGAGGTTTTCTTAAACCATGTTCTTAAATTCCGCAGACATGATATTCTCCTTCTACCGGGTCCTCGCTTACCTTTGACTTTACCTTGCAATATAGACTGTAGCAGGGAGTGCTGATTAACGGAGAAGAAACGGAGGAGATGCTGATTTCTCATAACGTGTCCCAGATATTGCAATTTTATGCGTTTGATCGTAAACACAATCCCCTTCCTTCTTCACTGGTTCCTTCTTCATTTTTCCTAGAACTTCCTTGTTCGTGATCCTTGCTGTCCATGATATTCTCAGTATTCTTCTATAAAGCCACATCTCAAATGCTTAAAGTTTTTTAATAGTGGTGTCTGTAAGCGTCCATGCCTCCGCCCCGTACAATAACACAGAGAAAACATAGCATCTCAAATGTCTCATTTTTGTATCAAGGGATATGTTGTGACTTTTAAAGAAGGCGTTCATTTTGTTAAAGACCGTTCTTGCCTTTCCTATGGGGCACTTTATTTCCTGTACATTGCTCCACTGTTCGTTTATAATAGTTCCCAGGTAACAATACTGTTTTACTCGCTCTATCTGCGTCCCATTAATGTATAGATGAGCCCCGTTTATATTCTCCTTGCTGATAATCATTTGTTTCCTTTTGTGGGTATTAATGTTTAGTCCATACTGTTGACTGTACTCGTTTATTCTGTCCATTAGCTTCTGAAGTCCCTCTAAACTATCTGCTATCACCATGGTGTCGTCGGCATGTCTAACATTGTTTACTCTTTCACCATTTAGAAGGATGCCTTCGTCTATTCCGTAAAGGACCTCGTTAAAAATTTTCTCTGAGTACATATTAAATATCAACGGCGATAGGATACATCCCTGTCTAACTTCACGTAGTATTTTTATGTGATCTGTTTCTTCTCCGTTAATTTTCATGTATGCTGTCTGATTCCAGTAGAGCTCTGAAATTATTCTGAGGTCTTTGTTATCCAGGTCTGCCTCTTTTAAAATGTTTATCATCTTTTGATGTTGAACTCTGTCAAATGCCTTTTCATAGTCGATCAAGCACGCGTATACGTCGCAGTTAACGTCCCTGCATCTTTGAATCAGTACCTGTACTCCAAAAAGTGCCTCTCTGGTACCCACTGCGTTAATGAAGCCAAACTGTCTGTCCGATATTTGTTCTTCGCACTTCTTATAAATTCTTCCATGGATGACTCTAAGAAACAGTTTCTTCAACTTCCGTTCATATTCTTCACACTTTTTAGCCCCCTGTTTTTTAAGTATCGCTATGAATTCTGATTCTAGCCATTTATCAGGGATGATTCCTATATTGTATATTTTATTGAAGACAGCCGTGATCCAATTTATTCCTTCTTCCTCCAAGAGTTTTAAAAATTCAGCTTTGATATTATCAGGCCCTACAGCTTTCCTGCTTTTCATCCGTTTTATTGCTTCTTATACCTCGGATTTAAGTATGTCCGGGTCCGGTCCCGCCATCCTCTCTGAAAATGGATTCCTATAATCCGTTCTTTGATCTTGAAAAAGTTTCTCCAAATATATTCTCCATTTGTCTTTCATCTCTTGGGTGTCAATGATTAATTTTCCATTGGTGTCTATGAGTTTCATTTGTGTTCGCTTTTTAAAAGTACCCGTTATTTCTTTTACCTTTTTGTGTACATTAAAATTGTCATGCTTGGCTTGTAGTCTTTCTATTTCTTTACATTTCTCTACAGCTTTTTTTTTCTTTAGCTTCTCTTATTTTTCTTCTGATGTAAGCCAGAATTTTTTTATACTCATCTTTATTTCCTTTAATTAACCTTCTGCGTTCCATTAAGTGACGGATTTCTGGAGTCATCCAAGATTTCTTCTTTGTTTCTGGAGTCATCCAAGGAACTATTCACTATTTTAAATCCACTGTTCTCCGAAAACACTAGTTACAAATAAAACATTGTATTTATAAATTTTTAACCTATACAAGGTCTTGAATATTTATCATCTCATGGTATTTTGAAAATAAAAATTTATTTTATTTTCGATGTGTTTTAGAATCATAACAGAATATTATCTACAAAAAAAACGTATATGAAAAATTCAGGTAATATTTCCGCAATTTATTATTTAAATGCATAACCTTTTTATGTAAAAGAGAACTATATGTATGAAAGACTTGACAGCAGTACATAAATAAAGTATAGTTGTACTCCCTTCGGTTGCGTAGATATTGGTATACTCGGTTCACTATTCCCAGTCCGAACTGTCTAGTGAATTTAGTAATTACTAGCGGACCAATTCGACATCGAGTTTTTTAAATGAAATTTTTATTTTGCAAGAAAAATTAAGAGATCAATACAAACAATATAAGCAAGAATATTTATAACATTCATCAATAATAATGCAAGTAAAAAGTGTACTAAATATCACGAAATATTTCGTCGAAAACAATGTTTTTTGTTACAATGTCTCCATTTTCTGAAAACTTTTGCTTGTCACCGGGAGTTATGTAAACATTTACTTTTTACTTTTTAATAAATATATAAATAAATAATAAAAACGAAACCGGAAGTCGACCTCAAAACCGGAATGCAATTTTTAGTTCATTAAATGTCGACATGGATATCATTTAGCAGTTAATTTTGCATGCTAATCGCGAATCCGGTGTCAGATTTGCTCTATCTTGACGTTTTATGCGCGTTTCGGGTCACTTCCGGTGTCGGATCGCAACCGGAAGTACATATTTAGATTCGTCTCGACGAGACCTTTCGATCCATATATACATTGTGGGGTCTAAAATTTAAAGTAAATTTTAACTTCCGGTCATCTCAAAACCGGAAGTGAATTTTTGTTCCAAAAGTATCTCTTGACAATCTCATACGTAATAGTAATAATATTCCGAAAAATATTTTAATTATCTAATATGGTTTTCGAGTAAAGTGGTGGACAAGAAAAGGGCTTAGCGTTTTAGTATATAAGATTTATTTGCGAAGTTAGTTACTTTTTGACAGACTAAAAGTGGCTGGAAATTACTATACAACCAAGCACACGTACTCATAGCCAAGATTAATAGTAAACAAACTAAATATTAAATAAAATAGAACTTTGCGAATTACCGACAATCAATATTTATTTATCTGTACCATATAATAAATAGTTATGTTAAATTATAACAACTAAAATATATTTTTTTTAATATATACTACCCAAAATTTGATTGGTTTAGTATACACTTCCACTATTTAGAATAATTCTTCTTTTTTCAAAGAAAGAAGTCTGCAATAGTAGTATATTTGAGCTATGAATACTGAGAAGTAGGAATTGTTGTGTTCTAGGTTTCCGACAATGAATCTGTCAAAATATGCCCGAGCTAAGAGAATGGAGTATACATTATTTATCCTAAGGCTATATGAATTATCAATTAATTCCCGAGTTTTATAATCAGATTGTCGCAAAATATGAGCAGGCGCCTTTTTAGTGTTTTTTTTTTCAGCCAACCACATATTTGCTCAAAATTCAATTTCCTCCAACTAATAATTAGCGAGCAGCTCGTTCCGTTCTCATTAACGTCTTTTTCTCGTTACAATTATCCCCGACTTTAATCAATAGTCATTCAATTAAAGCAATTAGTAAGTATGCCTAATTAAAAAATGCATTTTCGAAAAAAGACTAGGCGGGCACTCATTGTTCGCATACGTGTATACCATTTTGAATTAAACATCCAAGCAGGCGCGATGCTATCGCGAAAGTCGTGGGATCACTAGCAAGCGAAAATAAAAATAAAAACGAAAATGGAGGAACAAGGAAGAAAAAAGAGAGGGAGGTCTGTATGGCGTAGATATTTTAACTTAAGGGTACCTACAAAACAATTAGAAAATAAATATATATACAGACATTAGTTATATTTTAAGAACCAGGGAAATAATATCTAACAAGCGAGTAGAAAATAAAACAAACTTACTCCAAGCATAGAGATAACACTCGTCAAGCAAGATATTTATCTAACTTAGAATAAGAAACAGCAAACAGACATGGAATAGAAAATGAAGAAAATTAATAAAATTATCTACCAAGCTTTGATTATATTCGACAGGCGCTACAAAAACTGGCTAACAATAAATCCATAGGATTAGGATTAAGAAATCTAGTTTGCTAGTCGAAAAGCTATATAAGCTAACATTCTATCTATCTATCTAATTAGCCTTCTTCGGTCCATCTTTGAACATAGGCCTCCCCCATCCTTTTCCATTCTTCTCTGTCTGTCACTACAGTCATCCATCTAGAGCCCACGTGTTTCTTGATGTCATCTGCCCATCTCATTTGGGGCCTTCCTCTGCTTCGTTTATATTCCCACGGTCTCCAACTTATAAGAATTTTGTTCCATCGGTCTTCTTTTTGTCTTATATTGTGTCCGGCAAATCTCCATTTCAATTTTGCAACTTTTTGTCTAACATCCCTCACTTTTGTTTTCTCTTTTATTCACTTGTTTCTCTTCTTATCCATTAGTCTTATGTGCAACATTTGTCTTTCCATTGCTCTTTGGGTTTTTATGATTTTGTCCATGTTTTCTTTTGTAAATGTCCGCGTTTGGGAACCATAAGTAAGAACAGGGAGTACGCATTGATTATATACTTTGGTCTTAAGATGCTGTGGATATCTTTTGTTTTTAAGAATGTAGCTTAGTTTTCCAAATGCCGCTCATGCCAGTCTAACTCGTCTCTTGATCTCTGCTGCTTGGTTCTCTTTGTTAAGTTTTATAGTTTGACCAAGATATATATCATCCTTAACTTGTTCTATTTCATCTTGTCCGATTCTCATTGTGATGTCTTCATCTGTATTTGTTATAGTTTTGGTCTTGCTGTAATTCATATTAAGGCCTATCTTTCCAGCTTCTATGTTCAGTTCTTTCATCATTTCAAATAATTCTTCTTTTTTATCGGTTATCAATACGATGTCATCAACGTACCTTAGATGGTTCAAGCGTTGTCCACAAATTTTTATACCTTTTTATGTTAGGTATAAGCTAACATTAAGACAAAATATATCTTATGGCAATCGATATTGGAAAAGTAACAAGATCATCTAGACTACACTAAATTTCACAAAGAATACGATTTTCCATTCACAAAAAACAAAGCTAGAAAGTATTGATTAGGAAAATTAAAAAAGGTCATATTCAAATCACGCATAGCTACCTCATGATCTCTGGAAGTGCACCAGTTTCTGAACGCTGTATCAACAAACTCATTTCCATGCAACATTCCACTTGAATAGTGGTAGTATTAGTGAGACTTTTAATATAAACTACATTAAATTATTGTATTCACACTTGTATAATTTGAACAAATAGTGTAAAACTTAGAGGACCTTAGAGAATGGTTTAACTTTAGATAATGGTTTAACTGATCATAGCCGTTATGATATCCAACCTCCGATAGGATATGAAACTTTAAGAAGAAGAAGTGTAAAACTTGTCTCTTCTTCTTCTTATGGTGCCCTATCTAATTAGTTGATTCTGGCATACTCCTCTCGATCTTGTGTGGCTCTAAAGAGTGCATGGGCATCGAGGTTTGTCCAATCCCCTATGTTTTTAAGCCATGAGTATTTCTTATATTTCTATACAGAAAAACGAATATGTAGGTAAAGAATGATTCTTTGAAAGGAAACCAATACTCGCCAATGATAGTGATAGAAACAGGAAAATGTCTTTATCAAACCTTCAAAATAATTTGTATACTAAAGGGATTGATTAAAATAATAAAAGTAATACTGAGAAAACCAAATATGGAATATTTGAAACGAATACTTTTGTTAGATAAATAAAAAGCTAACACTGGCAGAGCTTTTCAAAACAGATGAAACACGACTTCTATGAAAAAAAAAAAAGAAATATGAAGGATGATTAGAATATAATGATAAAAATATGAACAAACTAATAAAAATGAAACACATTCAGAAGAAAACATGAGCAGACTACTTTTGATCGCTATTTGCTAAAAGCGATAATAATGGACCACCTACACCAGAGGTGACGACAAACAAAGATATAAATATTAAGGAGAAATAAGTGAAGGGAGCATTAAGAAAATCACCTGGAGAGGACTGGTGATCGAATTTCGAGACACCGAACGAATTCCCAAATTACAGAGAACCAGATTCGACTAAACAACTACTAAAGTTGTTACGTAGTAACGACAATCGCCTTATAAACAATGTGCTCTGGGAAAGGCCAGATGGAAGAAGGTCTGTAGGGAGGCCTAAAAAAAGGTGGAAAGATGCAGAAAGATGATCTAGAGAAAATGGGAGTGCGATAATGGGAATTACTGGCACAGTAATTCCCATTGTCGCACAAAGACTCACGAAGAGTTGTAGCGACATTGATGATGATGATATAAAACAGTCTATATATGGAAATAATACCAAATTTGAGTACCAAACTAGCAAAATGATAAAATCGTTTACTTTGGACAGCAATTAAATTGTAACGCAGAAAGTTACGGCGAAATTAGATCTAGGATAGAGCAGGCTAGAACTACTTTTAGAAGGATGTTCAAGGTGTTATGTAACAGAGACCTAACATTGTCATTGAGGATCCGCCTACTTCGCTGCTACGTATTCTTGAACTTACTTTATGGTTTCGAGTTCTGGACTGTGAATAAAATCGATCTATATCGCCTTGGGGCTTTCGAAATGTGGTGCTATAGAAGAATTTTAAAATTTTCCTGGGTAGAGAAGATTCGAAACTTTAAAATACTAGTCCCAAATAGAAGTTGCTACAAAATATCATGCAAGGAAAAATAGCAGGCAAACGCAGTGCAGGACGAAGAAAAACCTCATGGTTGAAGAACGCGAGATTGGTATGGTGTTGATACAGTGGCAGTGAATAACATTTAAAATAGCTATGATGGTAACCAACGTTCTGAAAGGACATGGTACATGAAGAAGAAGAAGTGCAAGAGAAATTGTTAGAATATAACAATCCGACATTTTTAAGTTTCTTGGACGTTAAGAAGACGTTTGACCAGGTCAAATTAAGGGATGTTATTTACTTATTGCGCGCAAGAGAGATACCTCTAGGAATAATCAAAACGATCGAAAATATTTTCCAAACCAACACAATAAAAGTAAAAGTGGAAGAAGAGCTAACCAACCCTATAGAAGCTGATGATGGGATCAGACAGGGAGATTTCTTGAATTTGCTAAGATGTAGCTTGGAGGTTGAAAGTCAGATAATATAACAAGTGACAGAGCTTAAATATCTAGGCATTACATTATCTAGCTACGGAAAGCTCAAAACAGAAGTGGAAGATCTTGTGAATAGAGCCGCAGATTGCTTGGAACTTACAATACAGTAATCAGACCAATAATGACATACGCGGCAGAAAACAACCTGACCCACGATAAAAAGGATATTAGAAACAGCAGAGATGAAAAACTTTAGACAAATTGGTGGTAACATACTATGGGACAGAACTAGAAGTACATATATACGAGGTAGATGGAAGATGGAGAACATCAAGAACTGGGTATGAAACAGAAGAGAATGGAATGATCATATAAGCTGAATAACAGCAAATAGAGAAGTAGAGACGTCAAGAGACGATTTTCCAATAGGAAGACAATCAGTAGAAAGAGCAAGAAAATAATAGAACGACAACTTACTGGAGGCACGTTGAATAAACAGACAGATTCATGTCTACATACAAAAAGAAGAAGCTACAAAAATACAAGGGAGATTGAAACAAAAATATCTATGGTGAATAGGTCTTTTTAACTTTACACTAGACTCTATTTTTACGCTATATGGGATATAACCATATTAGTATGCTCTTCTATGAGGAACAACAGAAGTCAGAATGCTAAAGCTGTAGTCCTAATTTCACGAATACAAATGATATTGTTGAGATTATTTCGCTAGTGCTTCCGAAGAAAATAACATTTAATATTTTTTGACGAAAATGATAACTCTTTGACCAGAGTTGACAAAAGAATTTATTTTTTAAAAGAATTGTATTTCAGTGGGTGATTGAAAAAAAATATAATTTATATGAACAGCTTGAAAAGAAAGTGAAGGAATATGTACTGATTATCAATAAAAATTAATGAACAACTTATAGACAACAAAACCATAATGAAGTCAAGTGATGTAAGGCTTGTGAATTAGAAAGGATTGATTCTACAGCTGGAGTTTACCTCTAGATTACAAATTATTATACAGACGCTCCAGTTCTAGAAGCATTGGTTAAAAAGGACTCTTCAAGGAGTCAAAAGTTAAGTAAATTTAAATATCTATGTGATAAAGTAAATATTTAGGTCCAAGTACTTTTGAACTCAAATAATTTCTCAATTAATATTAAACCAATCGGTATTGACCAATCAATGTTAGGTGATGACCTAAATAGAAAAAAATGTTTTAAATGTCTAAAACTGTACTGAAACAAATATTTGAAGGACTACTATTTGAATACTAGAACTTTTGGAGCTTTTTTTCTGTTCTTGCGTGCAAAACCTGTTCCTATCTTTAATTATACAGAAACGTCGAAACTTATATAGTAACTATCTTGTTCTAGGTAGGTCTAAGTAATCTAAAATAAATTATAGGTCAATACATAATGTAAAAAAAAACAAACTTGGATAAAATACAAACTTTCACTTCTTCTTGCAATATTTTATATATGTTTTTACTCTATAGACATCTCAGCATGAATGCGACCCTCCCCTATCGTTTTTCCATTTGTTAAATTTAAATTTAACAAATGGAAAAATTTAATTTATTTTTATTAAATAGTTACATAGTATAACATCGTTATACTGTGGTATAACTTTGTTTCGTGAGTTTTGAAAAGTTTGGGGAACTAATGTCCTATACAGCTAGATAAAAATGTTATTGAATTATTCTTTAGTTATCATCGGAAAGCAAACTACCAAAGTTTGCCTTCTACGCCTCTGGCGAGGCCTAAATTAACAAGGTCTTTTGCGCACATCAAATCCTATCTTTAATTCTGTGAACACTAGAACCGTGCGAGTCGCTCGCCTCATCATGAGGACCTGATTAGAAGAACTACGAACTTAAATTTGCATTAACCAGCCGCTTTGTTCTGTAAGAACAGGATCGCTTAAGCCCTTTAATGAGAACGAGCAATGTACCAGCGTTATTTGGTATATGATCTTTAAACTGTTCATCAAAATGTCGATGAAAATTTATTGTTTGTATATTTGTATTGTAGAAAATGTTTATAATGAGATAATTTAAGTTGAGAGTGTCTTTAAGAATTATGGTACTTTGAACAATAACTTGTTTAGGAAAAATTTAAGATTTAAGGGACCAAGTGGTCGCAAAATAACTTCAAGAAAAAGTAATGAAGAAGAGAAAACTATACACTATTATAAATCATGACAAGAAAGTAGCAGTATCAAAAAGCAAAGCAAAAACGTATAAAAATAGGTTCTTTCTCCTATCGGAGGTTGGAAATCATCATCGCTATTTTAATTTTTTTCCGCGCTTCTGAATAATTCTAATAAGCTGCAACTGAACCATTCTCGCAAATTTCTTAGCCAGAATATTTTGCGTCGTCCTGGGCTTCTCTTCCCTTGCATAATTAACCTAAGTTAATCTTTCACATTCTTTCTTCATACCTTGTAACACCTCTATATTAGTTACTTTTTCAGTCCACGATATTCTGTGGAGTCTTCTGCAGCACCACATCTCAAAGGAGTTTAATTATAAAAATATATACGATCACCTTAATACCAGGCAGCATGAAGCAAAGCTGAAAGATGAAAATTGGACTATAATAATCATAAAATTGGTAAATGGTTTGTTTTCCTGCGTTTTTCTTCTACTTTTCCTTGAAAAATATGACATACCTGTCACTATTCCTTATGATGTGACCGAGGTATTCGAATTTAGCTGTTTTTTTTTATTGTTTAAGACAATTTGTTCAAATATTTGCATAGACATATCAGCTAGCTGTCTGCGTAGAAAACATTTAATCAGGTTTTCCGACAATAGGCATATTTCTGATTAATGGAAACAATTTTTAAGATCCTGATTTTATTGCAGCAGAAGCAACATATCTTCCTTAAGTTATTCCTCCATAAGAGCCCATATTCCTCTAAGTCTAAGGCAAGCCAGTATTTGCACCTTGCTTAATTTGAGTACGTCGCTTTTTGGCTTACTGGCTGAATTTCACCGATTACATGGGTTATACTGGCTTTGAGAGCTGTTGTAGTTTGTGGCTTAGGCGCATAGACTTGCGACTTCAGAACACTCCACAAACAAGATCTGTCAAAAACACCTGCCTATTGTCGTTTTCAAAGAAATATGGGTCGATGACGCTGCTAGCTCAAAATCCAAATACCGACTTTTTCGACATGCATTGGAATCTCTTGGTTGGTATCTGGATTAGTATCACAAATTTTACAATTCTGTACGTTTCTTCATTACTAAAGATGATTTTTTGGCAAAAAAATCATGGGTAACCATAGAGAATTTCTTCTGTTTGTTACTTCTAGTCCAGCTATTGTCTTCTAGTTTAGCGATCGTCTTCCAGTTTAGAGGTAGAGGATGAAATTCTTTTCTTCTCTAAAAACTAATCAGTACTAATATCATCTATGGTCACTAAAGAACATAGTTTTCGTCAATTGTCGAGTCAGCACATGACATATACAGATACAAACACAAAAAACTCAAAGAATATGGCAGTAAAACACTTTAACATGGCAGTAAAAGGGGTCCTATTCTTTTTACCTAACTTAACATCGCTGTTAACGAACTCAGCCGATGACATAATTTTCACACACACATTGGCATATGGCAGAGCTCCTCGAAAGCTGACAAGGCCTGGCCGTCAACGCACTCAATCAATAATAGAATTTTAGTGCAATAAACTGGTTTTGAAGTTATCTAAAGACAACTGTAGGAAATTTAATAACTAGAGACACTTTCCGTTACACTCAAAACCACAGACACAAATATGGAAAGAGCATCAAATTCCAGTCACAACCTCTTACCTCTGATTCGGCAACATCACAGCCTCCAATGTGCCTCGTTACCACACACAACGAAAACTTGCCCCACTGATTTTTTTCTGTAACTGTTTGCCTTTGTCCACCAAAACCACATACAAGATCAACCTGAAATGGGTGTAGAATTTTAAACAGGGACACTCATGTTCAATTCCCCCTCCCTGAAATAAAGAAAATCCAAAATGGACGTTGGCGATGACGCTGTCAACTGTCAATACTCCCAGATAAGAACTAATTGATTTAATTGTTATGTTTCGAATTACTTCGTTTTACTCGAAACTATCTTTCTGCTCTAATGTTCTCGATTTGGTTTACTTGTATTCGTATATGTACAAGACTATAAGAATAGCTCAATTTTACTGGCTCACCCCAATTTGTTCCCATTTCTACAATTAGTTAATTAAATCGCCGTTTTTGTACACAACTTACATACAGAAGACGACTCCGGATATGAAAGTTAAGGCGGAAGTAATAGCAGAGCAACAGACACAAAACATCAGTGACAATCTAGAAATATTGGCAGATTTTAAGACTTTGGTTATGAAGACAAGTGAAAACGAGCTTACAAAAACTATATACAAAGAAAAAGACGATAAAATTTAGATAAAAGTCAGATAAAATTTTGGAGACGATTAATAGAAAAAAAGAATTCAAGAACAACAACGGGAAAAAAATTCCAAATTCAGTCTTGGTCCGATCCTGATTTGAAGGTATATGGAAACGAAAAATAAGAGAAAAAGTAGTAGATGAGTGCCAACTATAAAGGTAATTAGCACACGCTGTGCTTATCTTTGCGAACCTGCAGCAACACAGGTAGGTTATTGTCGTTTTACGATTCTACCCACTGATTTAGAATCCAATAATATCCTACATTATTGTTTTCTGAATAAACCAGCTGAAACTAAACCTTTTTATTACTTTTCTATTGGTATTTTTATTGTTTCATTTCATTACCGTTAATCGCAATAAAGACAATACCTTTGAGCCTTTTCTGGTATTGGTTTTTATTTTAGGTTTTTAGAAGTAGGAGCTATGTTTTCTTCGATTTCCTCGTCATGTAGTAAGAAAAAATCTTCCTTTTTTATTTTATTAACAATTTTTAATTTATTATGCGCATTAACACGAACATATTTGCTCGAAAGATGATTAACCAAACATCAAACTACAGCACGAACTGTCAGTAATGACAGTAGCACTATCTTTATATGCTGAAAAGATTAGTATCTTAGAAAGAGAAATGAGGGTCGGTTGGAAATTTTACTTAAACTTTCCTGTTACTAACACGAAGTTACTAACAGGATGTTAAAACAATTTTCTGAGCTGGAATTCTTTGGAAGTGATTGCAATGTTTACATCTTGTCAGTCCATCTTTCTTTCGGTACACTTCTTCGGTATACTTCTTTTACCGTGTGACGATTTATCTCTTTTTTGGTCTAAACCTTCTGCTATACAGTCATTGTAACCATATCAGTACAATTGACCTGTTTCTTCTAACAGAAACATGATTACATCGTTAAAAAAACAAAATCTTCTCATTTTTATCAATATTTTAAACATTAATTTTAAACAAATATCTTGGACACCATACGTGTCGCAACGGCACTCTAGTAAAGAAATTTATGTGCCTCCTAGAAACTCTAAAAGGATATATACCAAGGACTTTTGGGAATATTTGGTTAAATCAGTGTGTATCCATTTGATTGACAGTAAAATATTCCTTCTATTTGTTGAATTTCGCTGTAGAATTAATGTTGATTTGCAGGATCATTTGATGACACTATCGTTTCTCACATCCTAGTTTCACTGATTTCTATCTCGCCAGTCACATACCTGAAGATTCCTTTCGATCATAGCCTGTCTAATACTCCCCTGCCATGTCTTTCTCAAGCGTCTTCTTTTTCTCTGCAATTTTCTCCACTTTATCACTTCCTTTGGCGAGCTATCTCTATTTAGGTATGTGGCTCACATGTCCATACCAACTTGAACTCTTGGCATTAAGGCTGTCAATTATTGTAGTCTGAATACTCAATTTTGCCCGTATTTCATCATATTATTATTTAATCGTGAAGAGTTAGGTTGATATAAAACTTTTTGGTCCATTTGCTCTACCAAAGCCTATGTTCTGAGCTATTTGTTTAGTCTTATTGTCCCATGTTTTATTTTTTGTCTTCAGCACTGCTTTTGGACATCCTTACAGCATCGTATGTAGTATTTCTAAAGGGATCAATTTAAATTTGTTTTTAGTTAATAGAATTTGTTTAAAATGTAGAATTCTGTATGTGTATGGGTAGTCTTTTGCTGCTGAGGAGTCAGACAAAATTACAATGTGGGCGAAATCAAGATCAGCTGTAGAGTCTCCAATATAAGCTTAAATAAAACAATACGTCCAGTGGCGTTTAAAGATTTAAAAGCATCTATATACAGAACTGTTTGTCCTTCTTCTTCCTCAGCTTTTCTCTTTTCATCGGTCGCTGTTCCTTACTCTCTTTGGCCACACATTTATATCCATTGTATATTCTTAATTTAAACCTTTTTTTCTCAAATCCTCTGCCACACAGTCTTTCAATTTTCTCCTCAGTTTTACATGTCCTTTCCCTTAACTTCTAACAGTTCTATTCTTAGTTTCTTATAGTTCTACATCAGACCAGACTAAACCATTGAACTTTTTGTTCTTAAATATCTTTTGAGACCACACTCTAATCACGTGTTCCTGATCTTTATCCTTCCAGTCTTACCCAACATCTACCGTAACATTTTCATTTCAGCTACCTCCATCTTTTTTTTTCCTGAACTCTCTTTATAGATTACACTTCACCAGGTCTATATGGAACTATTTAGTTTTTTGTAATTGGCCTTTTACCATAGGATAATTTTATTTAAATAGGTATTTTCACACAAAAAGATTTTCTGTAATTTTTAAGTATTGAATTAGCTTATTTATATTTTTTTATATAAGAGTTTAGTCTTAACATACGGTAGTTAAACCTGGATCAAAAAATGGATAAAAAAACAGAAGAGTACGTTGAATATCCAAAAAATATGTTTTAAGGAAAATTTAGGCGGGAGCGAGAAATCAGGAAAACCTTTGCAGAAGAAGAATAAATGCATAATGGAAACTTGAAATTGGCCAGATTATTAGAGAAAAAGACTTAGATTATTGGGTAGAGCACGTGGTGAGAAATAACATACGAAAAATGGTTGAGACTCCCTTTAGAAAGGAGAAGAGAAATACCGTTGAAAAGGTGGCTTAACGCTTATAAGGAGGACTATATAAAAAGACTTCGAATATCAGCACAAAGGATAGAAGATCTATAGTTTATCCTTATGAATCAAAATTTATTTTTAATTCCAAACAATCTCTTAATAAACTGGCAGCAAAGACCTAACACTGACACGGGAATCAGATCATAAAGAGACCATAGGAAATGGAGATGCACATAGGTTGGCAACGCAAGAAGCCCGAAACCCTTCTGTCGATTAACCAAAGACCACACAAGGCCTATTAAAATACAGTGAATCTGAAATCTGTTGAATACTTCATTTCACTATCTAACAGTCTGAGCATCTAGCCATGATTTTGGTATATGTACAAAAAATGGAACCGATAATGGGGCAAATACTAAAGAAACCATTGTCAGATGTAACTGCCGCATTGGAATATATCTACAAATATTTAGACTGGCTAAAAGTCTATCAAAATTTTCATGCAGTTTCGGGCCTAAAAAATAATACAAAAAATTAACTTTGCAACGTGGGATTTTTGTATAGTATGTTAAGACAAAAAAATACTTGCTTAATCTTAATATCAGTTTAGATATGTGTCTTTATATTAATTGCAAACTTGTATTCACATTTATTTTGATCGTGTGATCCATATTTTTTTTTTTTCTATTTTTAATGATTAATTTCAGTCGATATAATTGTATTAATTAATTTACTTTAATATTAATTAAAATCAACTAAAATAAGAGTTAATGAGTTCTTAATAATAGGTAAGTGGATTTTTATTATTCATTAAGCTTTCTTAATCAAGGACTCATTTGAGTATTGGCTAATTAACCCATCATCATTATAATACAATGGGATATGCATGTACACGTTTTTCTAACAACGACATACACTGTTAAACTCGATATTGACAGACAGAAGAGTAAAAACACACAATAAATTTAAACGGAAATAAAAATCTATCGAATCTACTTTCCTTTTTTCACAAAGGAAATATTTATGGAAAATTACACAGAAAAAAGGAATCCTAGAAAAAGACGCTGCCAAGGAAATAATTACATGGTAAATTATTAAGTTCATCAAGCTGCTCTCTTAAAGTATTACAAAGAAAAAGAAAATTGTAGAAAATCCAGATGATGTAAAAAGGAAGAACTGGCAAAAAAGCTGGACAAAACTAAAATGTAAGTACAGGCCAGTCTAAAATATTTTAAAACCGATTATCATATAACTTTAAATATCATGTTCATTTTCTTTGTGTTGCAGGTATTTTTACCATTCTAGATTGGCAGACTCACAGATATTATGACCTTTAAAAATGAAGAAAGAGTCAGTACCAGCAATAATAAAAACAAAAATAATCCAATATGTGGACTATGCTGTGAAAAACGAAGAGAATTACCTAGCCATGGAAAATACAGTTACGTTGTAGTAATAGACATTCCAGTGACAGACAGGTAATAGGTTCCGGTAACCTATTACTTTTGTCGCCTATTACCCAAGCTCCATTCCCCTTGGCTTGCTATAGTTTCTTGTAGTAATAAGAATATCTTTTTCAATTAACGAATACTTTCTACTATTTATAGTTTATTTTTATTTCAACCGTGAGTGATAAAGATTCTGGATACATTTGATGGTTGTTAAAAATAAACTTTAAACATATACAGCTGACAAGAGTATACTATAAATAATAAATCATATAAACATAGTCTATCGGATAGCAAAGCGGGCTGGGCGCCTGGCTTCTCCTTTGCTTCAATGCGAGAGATGTCAGTTCAACTTCCAGCTCGATGTACAGAAAACAAAAAGGCTAACGCAGCAGTTTAAAATTATAGATGAATCTGCGGCTTAGTCTAGAATATGCTGGTATCTGATCGGCCTATGGTGGAGCAGTACGGCAAGAGATAAGGGCTTGTGGTTCGGTGATACTCCTCCATAGATCCCTACCGGAAGGGAGTGTGTCGCCTAAATACATAAACATAGTCTCCATCTTAATAATAGTACGTGCTTACGGGGAAATTCCTAGCTATTTAAGTGGCAAAACATAAAGCTCATCATAAATTTGGTGACAATTGACAATGACCATCCTATTCTGTTACCGATTGAACGACCGATTCCCATCGTTCGATGTTGTCACGTCAACATATCGAATGCTGATTCGAATACCAACGTTATAGTTACACTGTGACAAAAGTAATAGGCAGTTTGCTGTAACCTATTATTGAGAAAACGAATACTTATTGGTAATAGTGTTATTTATCCGAATACGTTATATAACGCCCATCTTTAGAATTACCACACATTTTTCGAGGAAAAATTGAGATTCAGGAAAAAATGCGTATACCTGGACGCAAAATGCAGGATATAGTTTGTGCTAACTACCACTAATTTGTTTTAAGCGCAGCTAAAAAAAATAAGAATTTCCATGTTGGTAACCAAATTCCAGAACGGATTGATACACCAAAAAAAAAGAATGTGAAGTTGGTCTTCTAGTACAGTAGCCCAACTGAGGTTTAGGTTGACATTTTTCCCAAAAAAAGTTCAAAATGCTCACAATTGACCCAGGTGGCAGTCGTGACTTACATTAGACGGTTAGCAATAGTATTTACTTGATTAAAATATGAACGCTTTGTATTTATATTATTCTCTTTTAAATGTGCGGCTTAGCTGCTTGCAAGGTCAATTAGAGTAAATATTTGATGATTTAAGATTTCTTAAGATTTTGTTTCTATAAATTACAAGAGTTGAAAGATGAATATATCATGTAAATAATGTGTTGCCGTCTTCTTCTTCAAGTGCCATCATCATAGCTATTCGGATTTTTGAGACGGCTACTTTGAAAACTTCATTTGATCCGTACCACACTCACAGGTTGCGCAGCCATGACATTCCAAGCCTCCCTATGCTTCTGTTTCCTTGGATCTTTCCCTACATAATCAGTTGGAGCAAGAGCAAGGTGTATTTCTCTACACGTGTAATATGTCCGAGATATTCCAAGTTTCTTTTTTTTACTTATATTTAAAATTTTTATTTCTTTATTCATCCTTCTCAGAACCTCTTTGTATGTGACGTGTTCTGTCCACGATATTTTCAGAATTCTATATACCGACAGCTCGAATAATTCCAGTTTTTCCATTGATGTGGCATTCAAGGTCCAAGATTCCATTCCATAAAATAAAGTCAAAAAAACATAGCACCTCGCTAACCTAACTCTTTTTAAGTCTCTTGTAAGTTAACCAATTTTAAGTCTCTTGTACATACCACTTTTCTCATTTTGTTATAAATGCTCTAGGCTTTTCTATTCTGGTTTGATCTTTTAAATGTAATCATTTGTGGAGTTAATCATTGTTCCCAGATATGCACATTTGTCCACTTGTTCGATGTTGGTTCCGTTTATTAGAAGATTCTCGTTATTTCTTTGAGTTTTCGATATTCTCATAAATTTCCTCTTCTTGACGTTCATTGTTAGACCGAACTCGTTTCCATGCTATGCTATTCTGCTCACCAGTCTCTGAAGATCTCCAATATTTTCGGCTAAGATCACAGTGTCGTCCACATATCTAGCGTTATTAATAGAAACTCCATTTACCTTTAATCCAGCTGTTTCATCCTCAAGAGATTTTTTCAGAATCTCTTCGGAATAGGCATTAAAAATAATTGGCGACAATACATATCCTTGTCCCACTCCTCGTTTAATTTCAATTTCTTCTGACACCCGTTCGTTAACACGTACTTTTGCTTGCTGTTAATGGTATAAATTTGATATGATCCTGAGGTCGTCAATCCTGGAGTCAATCTTCTTTGATTTCAGGACATTTATTAATTGTTCATGTCGTACTTTATCGAATGCTTTGTTATAGTCAATAAACCAAGCGTATATATCTTGATTGACATAAATAAGTATAAATCTCAATCCTAATAATAATAGTTGTCTCAAAAAAGTTAAAATTTGTGAAAAAGTGATACGATACTCATATCACGTCTGCTCTACATAATCGAAAGAGGTATCTCCTTGTACCGTTTGTACTAATTATAAAAAACGATAATGAAAAAATAAGAAATGAAAATGGCATAGCCTGCAAGCAAAGGAATTATTGTTTTTCATATGGACCGGGACATTAACACGATACAATAAATTATATCGTTTGCCCAGACAACGCCGCACTCTGTATGACGTAGAAATCTACTGTGGCATTATTCGATCCTTCTCGAGCTGTGTACGTGCTGTCGCTGTCTCTCTTACACAATTGGTAAATAAATTTCTATATGACATTGAGTATCGATGACGCTGGCCGGGTACCACTACGATAAGTACGACATCGGGAAGATGATACAGCGATGATGCCACGTTTGTAAATAAATTTTAAACATGCAGGAAAATTATACATCGAAATAATTGTAAATACTTTCATGTTCTTCTTCTTCTTGCTCATTCTCTTTTTGAGGGTCGCTGTTACTTACTTTCCTTTGCCACTCATTTCTGGCCATCTTCATTTAAACATTCCTCTCTTAATTAATTGACCATGCAGGTAAACATTTTCATAACTGGTCGTAAATACTATCATTATCTTTTACTTTGTCCCCATTGTCGTCTTAAAACTACATTAACAGTATATATTAAGCACCAGGAAGTGTTACCATGTCATTTTGTTATTATCTGATCCAACACCAATGAGAATTAATAAGGACTAGGCAGTCTTTCCGATGAAATCCAATTTTTATATGAAATTGATCTATCAGTTTCTCCCATACTTCCTAACAGTAATTGTTACTGCGTCATCCATATCTCCAGTAATCATAATCACCCAGGGAGCTTTTTATCGTTATCTCTTAACTCTTCATCTCTATCGCCAAAAAACATATCCCCCGAGGTTTCCGAAAGGAGTACATCCCAGGCTGGACGGAAGAAAGCCAAAAACTATATGACGAATTTTTGAAATCAGAAGATCCCGAAATTGGTGACAACTTACTGAAGTCACTGGACTCATCAAGACTTAATAAATGGAAGTCTACCGTAGAACATATTGATTTCTCACGTTCCAGTCGAAAAGCATGGGGACTGATCCGCAAACTGGGCGAAGCAAGCAGAGCGCAACACTTAAACAGATCAACAATTGAGCCAAATAAAATAGCCAATAGAATAATTGAGAACTCCCGAGCTCCATCTGAGAAAACTCATACATCTACCGTAAAAAGAGCTCTTAAACAACTTAAAGCAAATACTCCCGCAACATCAGAATACTCACGTGCCTTCTCATTGGATGAAATAAACGAAGCGCTTAACCAAACTAAAACAGGAAAAGCAGCAGGCTTCGATGGAATATATCCTGAGTTTATAGTCCACACTGGTACAAAAACACGACAGTGGCTCAAAAAATTCTTTAGCGACATTGTGAATACAACTGTGCTACCCCCAGATCAATGTCAATCCAGAAGCCTGGCAAAGACAACAAGCTGCCTGAAAGTTACCGGCCTATTGCCTTACTCAGTTGCTGTTATAAATTACTAGAACGACTTTTATATAACCGAATATGTAACACCATTGAGGATGCTGTACCAATTGAACAAGCTGGATTTAGAAGAGGACGAAGTTGCTGTGACCAAGTGCTATCCTTAACTACATTTATTGAAGCTGGCTTTGAAAGATGCGAAAAATCTGCCATAATATTTATAGATCTCACGGCTGCCTATGACACGGTGTGGAGAGAGGGCCTTATTTATAAGCTGATGAAAATCATACCTTGCCTCAAAACTTGTCAGCTGATAAACAATCTACTGACTAACAGACTGTTTCAGGTATATATGAATGAGGCACAGAGTAACGTTAGAAAACTTAACAACGGCTTACCTCAAGGCTCAGTGCTAGCTCCTTTATTATTTAACCTTTATACAGCAGATATACCTGAAACAAAATCGAGAAAATTTGCTTATGCTGACGACCTGGCCATTGGCTTCCAAGATAATAGTAAAGAAGCAGGAGAACGAGCTCTAAACGAGGACTTATCTACACTAAGTAACTATTTTAAGAACTGGCGCTTACGTCCTAACACAAGCAAAACTGAAACCTGTCTCATTCACCTGTCGAATCAACTTGCGGGCGATACTCTCAATGTAACTCTAAATGACACAGCTATCTAACATAACAACAACCCCAAATATCTAGGCGTCACACTTGATAGAACACTCACCTTCAAAAGTCATCTTACAAACGCAGCCGGTAAACTAAGAACACGAAAAAACTTAATATCAAAACTTGCTGAAACAACTTGGGGTGCTTCTGCAGATACTCTTTGGACCTCTGCTCTAGCTTTGGTTTTTTCAGTGGCAGAATATTGTGCACCAGTATGGCTAAATAGTCCACATACAAGCAAAATCGATGTCCAACTTAACCAAACCATGAGAATAATCACTGGAACAATAAAATCGACGCCAGTGAGATGGCTGCCTACTCTGAGCAATATTGCTCCACCAGATCTACGCCGTACAGCAGCATTAGTGAGAGAGTACCAGAAAATTGTAGCCAACGTACAATTACCAATACATCAAGATATCCCAGACATCTCAAAAGAGTACCAACGATTGAGATCTAGAAATCCTCCAATACGATCTGCCCGAAAAAATGGTAATTCCTATGATATACATAGGCAATGGACAACAAGATGGATGCCAACAGTAGAATCGGACTATATTAAAATATCCGCCCCAACTCAGGGTTTCATCGGATCAAATCTGCCCCGGTCCATTTGGGCAAGGCTTAATCGTATACGTACCGGACATGGTAAATGTGCTGATTCGCTGTTCAGGTGGGGTCGTGCAGAAAGTCCACAGTGCGATTGCGGAGAATCTAGACAGACCATAAGCCATTGTGTTTCAGACTGCTTGAATCGTGCCTACCGTGGAAACCTCCAGGACTTTGCGGAATGTTCCCCAGAAGCAAATGAATGGCTATGTAAATTGGACATTAATATTTAGTGTCATTCATTCTATTCATTCTATTTTTACTATTTTTAGTGTTTGAATAATATATATAATATATATGTGTATATTATTGTAATTGTATTTGTATATTTATCGTACTGTGAAAGTCCATACGCTAAATAAAATAAAACTCTTCATTTAATAATCTTCACAGATCTTATTTTTTTATCACAGGTCTTATTCACTAATCTTTTTTCCATTGCTCTTTGATAGTCTTTTATTGCTGGCTATCATAGTCATACTGCTAATTTTCTTAGAGCCGTAATTGAGCCGTAACACCGGTCGAATATTTTTGATACATAAATTTTAAATTTATGGATATATTTATGGATAAATGATTAATCCGCATCAAACATCCATAAATTTTTAACTTTCTGAACTACCAACGAGAAAATTCATACAATATTGAATGAAGAAAATTGATGAATACAATTAAAATAAAATATTTTGGTAATATCAATATAGAGGAACTAAAAATCAATTATTACTATTTAATTATTCTCCTTTTGGCACTATAACCCTAGATAGGTCTTTGTTTATCTGGCTATGTTTTTTATTTCAGATCTCCCTTGTGTTCTTCTTTCCCATTCTTTTAGATTCATGTTGATTTTGTATCTTGTTGACTCTGGACATGTCGTAGTCATAAAAGTATCTGCCAATCATCAAATCCTACAATATTCCTTTATTCAATTCATTAATCTCGTCGTTTCTTCTGATTCTCAATGTGTCGTCTTCCTCTTGCACTGGACAGTATCCTTTTTTCAGTATCTTTCTCTCAAATGTCTTGAGTTGCGCCTCACTTTTTTTATCATTACCTAAGTCTCACAACCATAGGTTATAACGGGTCTAATTAATGCTCTAAATAGTTATTTTGGTCCTTTAGTCTAATAATTTCGATAGCATCAATCTTTTGTTGGCATACTATGTATGCATACTATGTACGATTCTGACTGGAAATGCGTTAATTATTTTGAATAATTTCTGTGCTCAGATATATGAAAGCATCTAGACCCTCGATGGTATAATTCCTCGTTTTCTTGCCTCAGGATTAATTTTCTTGAATACTATTATTAGTTGTTGTTTGGTCATACTAATGGTAGTTGCACATACAGTAATTTGTACTGATTTGCTATTTATAAAGCGAGTTACCTGGGTTTTTTGATGACTGTCTTAAGAACTTGGTTGAACATCATGGTTGATAGTGCGTCTCCCGGTCTCACTACCGCATTATGTCAAATAGTGGGAGTCAGTTCTTCATCTATTCCTACTTTAGCTAAAGCTTTTGAACTCTACAATGTAATTTTTATGGGGCTGATATATTTGTTAGGTATACCTAGATTACGAATATCTTTCAGCATTTTTTTGTTTCTTGGTCTTTTCGACAGTTTCTTCTGCAGATTCCAATATTATTATTTTTAATTGTATCCATTCCTCCTCCACAGTATTTTCCATTTTGATTCCATTAGGTTTTATTTGGAAAGCATTTTGGCATTCTTGTTTCTTTGTTAGGTTTTGAATTCTTCTCCATTTAATTTTTTTAATTCGACTCTTCCCCCTTTTGCCACTGTCGTGATTTTGCGCCTACAAGATAGTGATATGCGTCAAAGTTCACCTAGCGATACGTTCTGATATTAGAATTGTCTTTTGCCCATCTTTTTAAGATTAGGACTACTATTCACTGTTCAGGAAAAATTTGTGCAAAAACGTGTGATTGCGAATCAGTTATTTGTCTTGGTTGCACAACCTAAGAGAAGGGGTAAGTTTTCATATATAGAGGATATGTATTAACCAGTTGGTAATATGATAAGTTTACATATGGAAGTGAAACATGCACTTTACATCTGCGGGAAATATATAAGCTGATGATATTTGAAAGGAAGATTCTCAGAATGATACGTGGACCTTAAAGAGATAAATTGATAGTTGAGTGGAGAAGGCGCCGAAATGCTGAATTGGTGACTCTGTATGGTACTGAAATTATCCTGAGACATATAAAAGCTAACTGGATAAGATGGACAGATCAAGTGGTAAGATTAGAGGAAGACAGAATGCTAAAAACAGTGTTTTTTGAGAAACCAGATGGTAGAAGGTCCGTAGAACGTCATAGAAAAAGATATAAGGAGGGTGTTAAAGCCGATTTTTCTAGGATGGCGGTACAACAATGGAAAATCAAAGCGCAAGATCGTAGAAGATGGAAGGCTATAATGGATGCGGTGAAGACTTACCCAAGTTGTAAAGTCAGTCAAAAAGACTTATTTTGGAAACTGGATCTTTTTTGTTGTTGCTACACAATGTTTGTAATTAGAAATTTTTTTTGTTTAAAACTTTTTTTACTTTTCAGTCCGGAAATTTTTTCGAAAATTCTCGCATTTTGTTTTTGAAAACGCAAAATTTGAACAGTGAGGTTTCGCATCCCGTGTTCTTTAGGAAGTTTGCTATATCACGTGTTTACAGTTCGTGATCACATGTTTATGTCTATGTCTACTACTATACTATTGAGAGGCCTTTCAAAAAAAAAAAAATTCGATGATATCTCAAACTCAATTATTCTTTTTATATCCATTACAGCTTTATAGTGCTTAGTATTTCCATTGTAGTAGTTGTTTTCGTTCTAACTAGAGTAGGTAAATAAATAAAATTCTCTAATTATCCTCGAATATTTTGGCACCCCTTTTTCTCTGATAAATTCAAAGTTTGACAAATACATGGCTTTTATTACAGTAGCAATATTAGTTAAAAGTATTAGGGTTCAAGGATGTGGTTATTCCATTTCTTCAAATTATATAAATAAATAAAAAAATCAAAGCCAATTTCTTCATTTTAAAGATATTTTCTGCATTGGCAACATCCCTACACCTCATCCCAACATACGAACCGATTCACCTCGCGCAGTATAAATTATTTATCTCACAATAAGCATACAAGCCGCTTCATAATTACATTGCGTACTTGATTTATCGCATTAGCCGAATTTACCCCGCCACGAGTTATTAAACTTGTAAAACATTTCAATCGAAAATTCGAATTCGAAATAGCATCGCAGTGGACGACGGTTTTGATATATTCGCTCGCGAAACCTTTTGATTAACGTCGTTTTGAACAATTCCCACCAACGTTGTTCATTTGCAATAATTTCGGTGCAGGACGCACGGCGATTTTTATTACAAACGTTATGTAGCACTGACGGGAATAAAATTCTGTGTCGAATAAATACTAATGAAGAAAATGCCCTGGAAGAAATGGAACTCACATGCTCGGTCATGTTTCTCACATGTTCTCGCAACTGACACCAATTATATTAAGCTATTTAAAAAAATTCCAATTGATATAGACCATAAAAGGCCATAGTAAAGCTAAAGATGCTTTATTTATAAATTGACTTAATGATAATGGATTTCAGGTTAGGTTAGGTTAAGTAAGGAAGAGAGATAGATCAGTTGATCTCGCAACTTGGCTAATTGACATCTGGCAAAGAAAGTGGAATAAGACAGAGAAAGTTACATAGTCAACGAAATTGCTTATAATATATTGTTATGATATGTAAAATCGAGAAAAAATATTGGTTTGTTTAAAATATTTCAAAGTTCAAAAACATTAAAATAATTCAGATAAGTAGGATAATACCCAACAAACATTTCGAAGGAGGAAAGTCTTTAAATTTTTGGATTACCTGTATTAAACAAAATGTAAGCTATGCATAAATTATTTCTTTGTTATACTATACTTGAGTGACCCGCATAATTTTAAGTGAAATCCAAAGACAATTGAACCGGGTTTTCCAATTACATTAATGCAGTGATTAAGGACAATAGAATAGATTTTATAAAGATAGGTTTTTGTTAGTTTTTAAGAATCATAGAAAAATATTATTTGTAAATAAGTTTTAAGAAATTTTATAATTATAGGTAAAAATTTGTTTGTTATCGAAATGAAAAAAAGGGAAGAATTGTGACGAGCTTTGATTGGCGGAGATAGAAAAAGGTGGGATAGGTATGTAGGAATGAAAGTTTAGCTAGATTTTTGAGAGAGAAAAAATAGTCAGTTGGTTTTCCAAGTCTGTAAGACGAACAGTGATTGTTCTCTGGCGGTTCCCGAGAGGTAGCAAGCAGTAGTGTTGAATGTTAGTTAGTTTTTGTGGAGTTAGTGTATGTGACAGAAGCTGAAGCAGCAAAATATTGTAAGTCATATTTTTCTACTTATATTCCAAGAGTCACTGTTCAGGCCAACGAGAGATTCAGTTTATCGTAAAGAGAAGATATTCCAAGAGTCATTTTTCACTCGGGCCAACGAGAGATTCAGTTTATCGAGAGGAGAAAGGCTATCATAATTTGAATGATTTGTGCTTTTGAAGGAGATCATTAAGGACGATATACTTGCAACAATTTGTTGTAAGATTGCTGATTACATAGGGAGCGGTTGAGAGTAGATAATATAGTCTACAAGGAACAAGGATTTGGACCACTCATCATCAGAGAGAGATATTTTTGTTTTCTGCAGTTTTTCTTTTATTGACAACACAATTTTTACACTTAATTTAGAAATGATATGTATATTTTGATTAGGAGAATTAGAATAATTTGGGATTTTGGGATTTCAATTAATATTGTTTGTACCATTAATTTTGAAGGTTCACGTACGTAGAACAAAATTTTGAGAATCATTATATGAGATTTTGTTTATTGAAAATATTTGAGTGTGAATTATTTCATTATTTTTATTTCAATATATAGTGTTATATCATATATGTTTTTCATTATTTCGGTATTCTTTGGACCTTACCTTTCACATGTAATAGCATAGATATTGAAGCACGAATTTAACCCTGAGATAAGAGAATTAAAAAGTGTGATAGAGTCATAATCATATCATTTAAATAATTTTACTTAATTAATTAGCTAATTAATTGCTTGTCGCACCAAGACTTTAAATATCACAATTATATATATATATATACATATATATATATATATATATATATATATATATATATATATATATATATATATATATTGTCTCCTAGGCCATATATTTGGTCTTTTAATATAATACAGCGATAGCGGCTTTCGCTAAAAGATTTAATCTTTCACATTTCGCATAGCACAAAGGATACAGAAAACGATATTATTATATCGTTTCGTTCACGGTCACCAAAGCAGGTGGTGCCTTTGTAAGCTAACTACGCAGTAGTGAAGTTCTGGGAGACATTCGTTTGACTTTCCTAGTTTAAATTTGTATCACCCCAAAATTATATAGAACAATTATTATTAAAATATACAAAGACATAAAGGTATTTTCTGGTCCAGGTGCACGACCTTTTTTAGCTAGCAATCTAAATATTGACAGCCCATTTAAAACCAAATCAAACAAAATTTTACTTTGCTATTTGCAATTTAATAAAATCCAAAGATTTTGTATAGTATTTGACCTTTAAAATGAAAATTCTCCTCCTCATCGTATTATATTTGAAATTGCCTAAGAAATTTAGAAAAAATTACGAATAAATTGGTACCCGCCCCGACGCGATGGCAATTGCAAGTTGCAAGAAAATATCATACTATCCTAGTGTAGTGGGCTTGTTTTGCATACTTGCATACTTAATGAGGAACCTTGTTTGCGCATGTCGTTGTCAGAAAGAAAGGTCGACAAAGTTGCAGCTATCTGCAGTCAGAGCAAACCAGTACATATACCCCGACCGACACGCGTTGCCTATTAGTACAGTGGACTATTTAACTGCGGGTTTGTACACTCATAAAAAAATTATGGTACATATTCTGTTACCACAGATATATAGAATGAACCAAAAAGTTATGGTCAAAACGTTTATTTGTATATTTGTCTTCTTTGTAGCTTGTAATTTGATGGAATTTTCTTTCCATTCTCATTTTTAGAATAATTAACACAATTTGCTCCTTTCAATATGGAAAATTTGACGTAATTTGAATAATTGAATAAAATTTGAATAATTAAAACACAATTTGCTCCTTTCAATAGATAAGATCTTCATTATTTTTGCCTTAATCACTAATTATTCTGGTTTTGTCCTAGTAAGTTTTAATTCTTTTCTGCAAAAGTTTGTCTTCACTGTTCTAAATCTCTTTCTGCATAAATGACATAACAGGGAGTGTTACCCTATAGTTTACTTGATACAATAATAAAGATAATAAAAATGAAATTTATCAGTCTTTCCACACCTGTTTTAACCATATTTGTTATTGCTTGACTTATTTAAAGCCATTAAATGGCAACGGTATGCGAAAAAGAGGTTTTTTGCCTCTTCCAACTTTTTCCATCTATCTCTATCATGAGCAATATACTTCCAATGTCATCTACCCATCTCATCTGTGGTCTTCCTCTTGATCCTCCACCTTTGCAGTATTTTCAATTTTGTATTATGGTGTTCCAACGTTGGTCTTTTTGTGTAGCACTGCGTCATGCAAAGCTCCATTACACTTTGGCAATTGTTGTTGGGATATTCTTGACTTTTGTGTTTAACCTAACACACTTATTCCTCTTTCTATCTGACAGTCATACGAGCCTTTCCCATATCAATTGGGCCACCTAGGAAATTTGCAGTTACCATAAACCAAAGTCGATTACCATAAACAAATCATACTCTGCATGTTTTTCTAAGTTTCAATATTAATTAATATGGCATTTTTCTTAATTATTTATTAACAACATTACTCTTATGGTTTTTTATTTATTTTCAACAATAAAAAAAATTTAACTAAACCCTGGCAATGTATTCACTTATATTTACATAAGTTGATTTCTTTCACAATTACGTTAAATCCAGAGGTAGACACACCTGTCTCAGGATTAGCAACTTCACGTGGAGTCATATGTCGCCAAGTTACCAAATCTAACGGTAACTTTACCATCATAATAATTAATAACAAATAATGTAAACTAACGTAAGTAACTAACCATCGAATTATTAAAACTCATCGATGAAGATGTTTTGATGTAATGGTTGAACTCAGTAATCTAATATATCAGACTGCCACAATCCCCAGACAATGGCTGCAATCAACCTTTCTGGTAGCAATTCCCAAAAAACCAAGTTCAACAACTTGCTCAGACCACAGAATAATAGCTTTAATGAGTCACACACTTAAAACATTTTTAAAAATAATTCACAGCAGAATTGTTAAAACTCTTGAATATGAGATTAGTGACACACAATTTTGCTTTAGAAATGGTATGAGTACAAGAGATGCTTTGTTCGGCTTGAATGTGCTGGCTTAAAGATGCATGGACATGAATCAGGATATGTACTTATGTTTTGTAGACTTTGAAAAGGCATTTTATAAAGTTCAACATAAAAAGCTTGTAGATATATTAAAAAGCAAAAATATTGACAGTCGTGATCTGAAAATTATATCTAATTTATATTGGAATCAAACTGCCAAGGTAAGAGTTGACAGCCAGTACACCCAAAAAAAATCAAGATACAGAGAGGAGTCCGCCAGGGTTGCGTGCTGTCCCCACTACTTTTCAATGTCTACAGTGAGGCGGTATTTCAAGAAGCGCTCTCAGACTCAATAGAAGGTATATCTATCAATGGAGAAGTTTTGAATAACTTACGTTTTGCAGACGATACAGTAATAATTACGGATAACAACAGTGATTTACAGAACGTAATGCAACGCCTTAATGAACGCTGTCATGAGTACGGACTGAAGATAAATTTAAAGAAAACTAAATGCATGATCATGACTAAATCTGCACATGCAAATATCCAATTGACTATTGAAGATACTGCAATTAAGAGTGTTAATAACTATAAATACTTAGGAACATGGATAACATCAGATGTAGACCAAACCAAAGAAATTAAGACACGTATTGAAATAGCACGTACATCATTTATTAAACTTAAAAAGTTTCTTTGTTGTCGGGATATAAGGTTAGAGCTACGCCTGAGAATGCTTCGATGTTACGTGTTCTCTACTCTTCTTTATGGTTTGGTAGCTCTGACACTAAAACAAGTTCATCTGAATAATTTGGCCGCCTTTGAATTTTGATGTTACAGAAAAATCCTACGAATATCATGGATTCAAAGAATGTCAAACATGGAAGTAACTAGAAGGATAGGAAATGAGGCGGAAATAATATTAACTATTAAAAGACGAAAACTTGAGTACTTGGGACATGTGATGAGAGGGCAAAAATACGCATTATTACAACTTATTATGCAGGGCAAAATCCGAGGAAAGCGAAATGTGGGAAGACCAAGAATATCCTGGCTTAAGAACTTAAGGGAATGATTTGAATGCAGTAGTGTAGAACTTTTTAGAGCGGCAGTCAACAGAGTCCGCATAGCCATGATGATTTCCAACCTTCGATAGAAGATGGACCTTAAAAAAGAAGAAATGTAAACTAAATATAAACAAATAATTTTTAACGGGTTTTTACACACATATTTAATGGCTACATACATGTATACCTAGACACTGATGATGGAGTATGGACTCCGAAAACGTTTTGTGTAACATACTTAAATATATTTAAATATATACCTTTTATAAAGGATTTTTAATAAAAAAATCTTTGATATATGATATACAGCCAACTACAGGAACTTAGATTCCTTGTGGAAGTTAATATTGTTAATAGTTTATTTCATTATAGTATTGTTCATGGAATAGGATTATTTGAAATTTTGAAAATGATAATAATTAAAGACAAGAACATTTCATTCTAAAGTTCATTTAAACTTAACCAATCTACCGGACTA
This sequence comes from Diabrotica balteata, assembly GCA_918026665.1. Lineage (NCBI taxonomy): Eukaryota > Metazoa > Arthropoda > Insecta > Coleoptera > Chrysomelidae > Diabrotica > Diabrotica balteata. The sequence continues at coordinate 2,897,612 of OU898276.1, forward strand.
TTTAGTTTTATCCTTGCTAATAGCGTAAGTTAGTGGCTGAAAGAGGGAATAAATTGTTATGTTCATTATGGTCGTCGTGTTTTACTTGTTCCAGTGTTCAGTCAAAACGACTTATTGGTAAGTGAATATAAGCGATGGCATGAGATTTGTTAGCGTATCTTAGTTTCGACATCTCGAATGTATCAAGTCGCCTTTTGCAAACGAACGCAACATCTGCTTGTAAATGCTGTGTTCACAATGCTAAATTACTTTGGAGGAATCGTAGATATTACTTTTTATGCGTGATTCCAATTATAGTTTTGGCCAATGAAAGCGGAAATTGGCGCATACAGAACATTTAAAAACGAAAAAAAAAAAAAGAAGTTACCATCAGTTTTTGGAACATTGCTATAATATTTACATATAATCATTGTTGAATGTTGTTTTTTTATTCTTTTTTAATAAATTATTCAATGATTTAGTATCAAAAAATTATTTGGTTTAATTTATTTTCCTATTGTCCATTCTTTCCTCAAAGACAACTGCTTAAAGAATACTTTGAAACCACTTATTATAATTCACGAAGAAAGGAGCCCTAAGATCAAATTTTAATAAAATTAATTTTAAAAAATTAAAATATTTTGGGCAATCATGATAATATATATAACAAATCTTGCCTCTTTGTCAAAAAGTTAAACTTCTGTAAAATTCTTCTCTGCCACCCGACTATTTTATCGATTATATAATTGTTATTCAAACGGAACCTAATCAAATACGTACCCAAATAACGTTATGTCCCATACACATAACAATTCGCCCATCATCTTCCGAAGTTGCACCAAAGTGTAATGAAGACAGCATAGTACGCGTATTAAAAAGTGGTTACATAAACTGACATAAAAATATGAGCGAATACGAATATGAAGCAGTTCATTTAACAGACCAGTTCACACCCGTGGAGCGTGAAACAAGTGGGAATCATTCGCAATGGAGAGAGGCTGATGCGACCACACGGATTCACTAATTGTGCTTTATGATGCATCATCTTCAATAATGTATTATAATGTAATAAAAAAATGCGTTCGTATAGACGTCCTTTAGATGTGCAAGCCACATTCGAATAAGTATTTCATTAAAATTTTATTCATTCTTAAGTTTTGGCCATATTCTTATATCATATTCTTTTTCAAGTAATATTTATCCACTACTGCACTTTGATGTAGATGTACAGTATATTTCATGAATTTGTAACTATTTTGGATTAGCCCTCTATTGCATAATGGACCCAAACGGGAACTCAATATATAAAATTTCCATGAGTATTTGCTATCGACAATTTTAAGCGCGTACACATCTTATTCCCTTTTGGGAACGTTCATTCTTAGATGTGTATTGTGTGTTGCCGATATACCCACCGGTTATTTCAATAAATAGCAGTTTTGTTTGAAGTGACCTTCGAGTAAGTTGTTTGTTTAGCACGTGTATTTTATTTTCAAATATCAGCTAAAAATAAGGTAAGTTTGATAAATAAAAATTATATACGCGTTTATAAGTGTTGTAAGGATCTACTGATATATTGAAATAATAAATTTACTTTGTTGTTGTTAGAATTTGCCCCAAATTATTACTGTTCCCGTACGGGAACATTGTGTGCTAAAAGTAAATTTTGAAACTGAAAAAATTTAATATTTTATAGTTTGTTTTTATTAAGTTGGTACTTATTTAATGCATTATTGGTTTAAATAAATTAATTTGAATAAACCTGAAGTAAAATTTTTTTTTTCAGAAAAAAAATGGATGAATTTGAAAGTATTCCACAACAATAAAGCAAAAACTATTCAGCCCTATAAGTTACGACAGATTCCATCTGAAAGTGAAGATTCGGAACTATCTGATGAAGATAATGTTGAGCCGTTAGCTGCACAAACCACCCGGCCCAGAGTTATCATTGACAGTCAAGAAGACTCTGATAATGAAGATGATAATTTATCAACCGATGATTCGGATACTGAACTACCTACTAAACAAAAATCTAGCAAAAAAAGTCAAATGACATGGCATCCTTCAAAAACTGTGCGAAATATAGATGAACTGCATTTTGAAGGTAGTGAATTACTTCCAATCAACATATTGCAGCTCAACTCTCCTTACAAATTGTTTAGTTTTTTTTTGACACCAGATTTTATAATTGAGGTAGTTCGACAAACTTGTATATACAGCGCTCAAACAAATCCATAAAAGCCAATTACCACATGTGCTGCAGAAATTGAAAATTTTATGAAGATATTGCTGTGGATGTCTCTAATAAGACAACCTACTACAAGACGCTATTGGGCTCTGACAACAAGAATTTCACAAGTTGCAGATGTAATGCCTATCAATCGTTTTGAAACAATCAAAAGGTTTCTTCATTTTAGTAATAATTTAGAAAATACGCGCAGTCTTGACAAAATAGCGCCTCTGATTGAACAAATAAAAAGATCGTGTTTGCAAATACCTTTAGAAGAACACTTATCTTGTGACGAACAAGTTATATCGTTCAAAGGACGTTCGAGCATGAAGACATACAATCCCAAAAAGCCTCATAAATGGGGATACAAGATGTGGGTTCTCTCAGGAATCTCAGGATTTTCATATAATTTTGAAATTTTGGCTGAAAAAGATGGTTACACAGAATTACCGAAGGAAGTAAATTTGGGAGCTGCTAGTAATGTTGTAGTTCGGTTGAGCAGAGAAGTACCATCCAATAAACATCACAAACTCTTCTATGATAATTATTTTTCAAGCATACCACTGGTGTCATATTTGTCAAAACGAGGCATACATTCTATCGCAACAATCCGTACAAATCGAATTCTCAATTATAAAGGTTAGCAAAAGAAGGAAATTAAAAAATTACAAAGGGGTAGCATTCAGGAACACTCTGGCACGTATGAGAATACTGCAATACATACAGTCCAGTGGTGTGACAACAAAATTGTGTCTTTACTGTCAGATTATTGTGGAACTCAACCAACAGCCAAAGTGGAAAGATTCTTTCGCACCGAAAGAACTAGGAAAGAAATTGATTGCCCAAACATTGTACAACAATACAACAGGCACATGGGCGGTGTGGATCTGCAAGATTCCTTATTGGGATTATATCCAATCAAAATAAAAATTAAAAAATGGTACCACCGTATTTTCTATCATATGCTGGATGTAGCAGTAGTCAATGCTTGGCTATTAGACAGGCGAATTAAAAAACAAATTGGAAAAACTGAAGAGATTATACCACAGCTGAATTTCAAAACAATTCTAGCTGAACAACTAACTAACAGTGGTCTTTTACAAAAAAGAAAATTAGGTCCTCCTAGAAGTTCTACACCCGAACAACCATCCAAAAGAAGATGCATTGAACCTAGACCCAATATATATGTACAAACAGATCAGTTTTCACACTGGCCAAACTGGACTGTAAACAGGGAAAGATATAAGTTGATAAACTGTAAAGGAAAATCAAGGGTCCAGTGCGAGAAATGTAAGGTGCATTTATGCTTTCATTCTAAAAGTAATTGTTTTAAGAAGTTTCACAATTTGGAATAGTGTGTTACTGACAATACATCTATCTAATGTGTATGACAATTGGTTCTAATAAAAGTTTTTATACCTAATGTTCCCAAATGGGCACACATTTTTTTTTCAAAAACTGGATCATTTTCAAAAAACTATATATATTGGTGAATTCTACATACATCTATTAAGAGTAATTTAATATAATTTTATTTTATTTCGTCAAAAAATCAGAGGGTTAGGAACAAAAGCACTGTCGAAGACAACAAAAATACGGTTTTAACCGATAATTTATTCTACATTCGTTTAGAGAAATATGTAATTATTAAAGCAGAAAAAAATTTTCTATTACTTCCAAACTGTAGTGGTATTTACGTACAAAAAGAATAAAGAACATTACAAAAAATACAAAAGCAAAACAAACGGAATAAAAAATAAAGAGGGAACAGTGATAACAGAGGATCAAGAGTACAAGCAAGCATGGAGGGATTACTCAGGGAAAAGCCAATGAAAGAAACGAATCAAAATAGGAAGTTCTGAGTTTGAAGAAGTAGAATACTTTAAATACCTAGGAGATACAATAAGCAAAACCGGAGCTTATTAGAATAAAGTTTATTTTGCAAACAAAAGATTACTTAAAAGCAAAACACTGACTAAGAAAACTAAAATGAACATGTATAATACCATAATTAGGCTAATATTATTATATGCAGGAGAAACAATAACGATGGTCAAAAAGACTTAAGAATAGCGGAGAGAAAGTTTATGAAAACCATACTGCGACCAATCAGAAAAGAGCAAAATGAATATAGAAGCAGAACAAATGCATAGATTAAGGAAGTACTTACGAAAGACATCGTGACTAAAATAAAACAATGCAGAGTTACACAGAGTGGAAAAAGCCACTACAATACTTGATAGAAAGAGAACAAAAGATGCGGTAAATGATGAAATTAAAAAAAAAACAACATAACAACTATAAAATTGTGAGACTGCATAAGAAAGCAGAAATAGAAAAAGAGTCATGTCAACAACATATAGTCCAACATCGTTGCAAGAACGAGAACATAAAAAAATGTTTTAGTGAATTTTTTTTTCGTATTAGTCTTAACAATGTTGATTTACTACACTATTTATGGTAATTATATATCTAAAAGTAGTAAAATCAAATTAAAATTCAACTAGGGCTAAAATCTAGGTATGTAAAGTTCTCTATATCCAACCTGGGCTTTAACAATAGTAATAGAAAAAAAAACTGCATGTATGAAAGCGAAAAATATTTAAAAAGAATTTATGAATGAAAATTTCTGGACTGAACATCGTCTTGACGAATGAACAAACTAAATTGTGATTTATTGTCGGAAAAAATATATTCAATAAATAAATGGTTGTTTGAAACACACATAAGTGTTAATGTAAGTATAATCCATCTACAAAACATAGGCTACAGTCAAAAAATCGATATTTAACGGTACACGAAAGCTACTATGAATACACCTTCACCGAGACAGGTTCTCTCCACCATTTGATAGTGCGAAACCTGCACAATAATGTACAAGGTGTAATTCTGCTAACGTTATTAATTATTTTGTTCATAGAATACATGTAATTGCGGCGTACCGAACATAGAAGACCCACGACGTCGCTCATGGTTCTCGTGGTACTTCCTTCTCGTCGCTTAAGAAGATAAATAGCTTGAGATTAGTTACACTATGTCTTTATTCTTCACACCTACGCAGGGAATTCTTGGTTCGAAAAATGCGGCCTAAGAGAGGTGATTAAAAATTAAGTTTCTTCTAGTAGATGTTAATTACGTATATATATGAGATATCTAAGATTAGTTCTAAAGCGGATCGACCGGTACATGTTACTAAGACAGATGTAGGTACGGAAGATATCATTGTGTTGTAATTCTTGTGTTTTATACATATATTTATATAAAAAAAAACCCAATAGATTATTCAAAAAGATTGGGTGAGAGTGTAAAGAATTATATATGTATGTATATACATAATGTAAGTCTTACTAAATGCATAGAGTAAGTCTAGAGGGCTACAGACATTTTTATACAAAAAGTGTAACATTATTTTGATGTCTCTAGTGTCCCGTCCGTACTGTCTCATTATTATTTGTGACGATTTGAACATAGATTTGGGAGAAAATGGAATTAAAGCTCTGTGTAATCTCTTTAACAGAATTTATGATACTGGGATATTACCAACTGATTGGTTAAAGTCGACATTTGTCACAATACCTAAGAAACTTCGTCCAAAGACATGCGGTGATTATCGGACAATAAGTCTGATGAGTCACGTTTTGAAGATCTTCCTGTGAGTAATACACAGCAGAATTTACACGCTGTTAGAGGACAGAATTAGCAATACTCAATTTTTGTTTAGGAGTGGCTTGGGTACAAGAGAAGCCTTGTTTAGTATACAGGTGCTAGTACAGAGATGCAGGGATATAAATCAAAATGTGTACATTTGTGCAATCGATTTTGAAAAAGCTTTTGACAAAGTCCGACATAACAATAGTCCTAGAAATATTGGAAACACGTCAATAAAGTCACGATAGCGAATATGGTAGCCAACATGATATCCAACGATCGATAACGATCATGGAACTAGAAGAAGAACATAGATTATCTTAGAGATTCACAGGAAAAATCAATATTACTAGATTTTATAAAATATATAATACAAATATACGCACCGACAGCAGACAGCCCAGACGAAGATCTTAAGATTTTTTATTCCGATATTGAAAAGATCAAAAAACACATAAAATCATACAACATCAACATATTTATGGGAGATTGGAATGCCAAAGTAGGAGCAGAAAAAGTCGAATCGATCATCGGCTCATATGGTTTAGGAACCAGGAACGAACGAGGCACACGCTTTGTTGAATTTTGCCAAGAGAACAACCTGGTGGTTCTTAACACATGGTTTAAATTGTAGGTCTCCTCAAGATTGCGAAGGAAATATTGTTATGAACCAAATCGACTACATTACAATTAACAAAAAGTTCCGCAATGGTATTATAAAGATAACAACGTTCCCAAGCTGTGAATAAATCCAGACCTCAATTAGTCGCAACTATCCGATTAGCCAATTGCCAGAATGATTTCCAATCTCCGATAGGAGTGGAACTTGAAGAAGAAGATCCTATTAAAACTTAAAAGAGTAGACAAGGCTAAACCCAGTCAGAAAATAGCATGAAGTAATGCTGACCAAGGATAGCAACAGAAGTATGAAGACATGGTTGACACGCAGTTAGAGTCTGACAATAGGAGGAGCGTCTGACAATAGACACTAAGGAAAAGACAATAAAAGAAAACATTGAAGACATGTGGGGGAAATTAAAACGACTGTCTTGGAGGCAGCAAACCAAAGTATACAGAAAGAAAACCGTAAACATTCATTGGAAAATGACTTTGAACGGCAAGGTCGACCGAGATTCAGAATTTCGATAGGCACGCCAATGTCAAGAAACTCCAGAGGAAACCGCCAGTAGTAGGTAGGGTGACTTGGTGCAGTAGAAACAATGGTGACGTTGAGTGGCAAAGTCTCTATCGAGCTCAGGAGACCGATGAGAATCGTCAAGCTGGATTGGCCCAAGAGACATAGATGCGAAAAGAAAGATCTAAACGAGAGACACCTGAACAGCGACAAGACCAACAACAACTTGCTTCCTAAATAAATATACACAACCAAAAGATCTGTGTGGCACAAAATCGTTTGCAGGAAGACGAAGAAGCAATGCTGGACGTTGAAGACGCAGTCACTGAGAATTTGTGCGGAGCAATAAACGTTTGTTGCCAATTTTCTATAGTCAAGCACTTCATCGCATAACGAATGAATAAATCAATGGTTTAAAGTAATTTTTATTTGCCATGTTTGTGTCATTGTTACTTATGATCTGCGTTTTACACATACTACATCTAAAATACAACGAAAATTCTCGTGTGAGTAGGTTTACTCCCGAATTGAGAAGTTATTGAAGAAGGATATGACGAATTCACTCCCGTTTACTGAAAATTAGAGGGAGACAGGATAAAATCGGACGAAGTAAAAAAAATGAGTGGAGTGACTGTAGATGGGTTGGAGACGGACAAAATCTGTAGCCCAAGATTATAAAATTAATCAAAACTTTTTCAGTTGTATCATACCAACATCAGTGATACTTAAAGCATTTGCAGAAAGTTACTTACAAAACGATATAAAAATCTTTCATTTATATTTAAAATGTTAAATAAACTTAAAATTAAACGACTAAATGGTCGATGAATATGGATTTTTATTAAACACGAACATATCAAAAATAGCGACCAAGCCAAAATTACTAGCCAACTGTATCAGCTGTATTAATAAAACAATGTCGTACCATATTTTATCAAAAGTATTGAAACGATGCCTGTCAATTTGCTTTAATAAATTCTGTACACCAAACAAAATCAATATCACGAAGATTATATTATAATGTGGTATTAATTGCAAAATTGCAATTTATTTCTTATACAGTTTCATCCAACATACCGTTGTTAATATAATGATGATCTTTTTTGTTTATTTCTACTAACTGTCTTCCTCTATCTTCATTTCTCTCTATATCTCAACACTAATGTTGAAATACTCGATGTGGGTTCTTGTAATGCTTTATGTTTTTGTTGCTATTTTGTACAAATAATTGATTGCCAAATATTTAATAAATAATTTGAGGGTATTGACTCGGAGAAACATTTAAAAACACAATGCCTAGTCATAAGAAGTGTTGGTGTTTATGTTTTTAGTAATTCATTTAAACATTTTTGATTTAAGACTCAATAGAAGATTAGAGAAAGAATTTTATTACAAGTAAACGTGAATAGTACTTTGTGATCTAAAAGTACTGTTACTTTAAGTATGTTAAACACACGGAAGTTACTCTAAAACCATTGGCGGTTCCTTCATAAGTACACATGTAAAATTTATCATTCTATAAATAATATTTTTTTAATTCATAGATAAAATATAGATCTACAAGGTGAAGTCTTGTATGTTCTGCTATACGTTTTTTAAAAGTTCTATCAGTTTGACCGATGTAAGTTTTTGGGCAGTCGCAACAAGTTTGTATAAACCACTGTGCAAGTGCTTTTTATTTTGGCTCTTGTTGTTTTTAACATATTTGCCTAGGTTGTTGTTTCTTCTAAAAGCAACAAATATCAAGAAAAAATAGCAAAACACACAAAAAGATAGAAATAAAACCAGTGTTTGTAAGAAGATGCTAAGTATTACAGCAGAAAGTATCCAGACTCACCAGGGTCGTTCTGTCAGTTTAGGTTTTAACATTGGACATTTTTTTGCAGTGTGCTATAAAGTATTTTTTTTTTTATTTTGAATCTCTTGTAAGTAAACTTTTTGAAGCGAAGTTTCCGTACTGGCGTTGTATTAGTTTTTTTCTCTACAGTAAAATGCTGAGGCGAGGGTCTTGACATCGATTCACTACTCCCAATCAATTCGTTTTTAATCAAAATTTAATAAAAGTCATTCGGTTAATAACAACACTGAATCGTCTGTTTATTTTTATAATAAAACAAAAAAAAACTTTTTGTGTTTTAGGATGAGCTATGTATGTATATTTGCAATACTCACATTTACTAATAGCTTGTAATAGCAGATTGTAAATTTGTAAATTTAATAATTAAAAAACATTACAAAAGGTAAAACCAGATGATCTTCGTGGAGAACTATGGACAGCATTGATATATAGCACGATTTTATTACTGTTTAATTTTGTTATATACCAACTATTTATAATATAGCCATGTTATGCACACTAAGTGGTGAAATAAATGGAACATTAAAGGACAAAGAATGTTGTAGCTTAGCTGCTAACGATACTTAAAGCTAGTTATGAATTAAAACCCATGTTTTATTCATACAGCAGCAGTGCTGCGGGTACGATTCACCCTGTATCCAGTTTTAATGACGTTCATTAATTGCGGACAGCCACACGGTCTCATGTGAACATCCGAATACTATGCGAGCATGACTCCAGCAACTAGCACCATTGAAGTAGGCGTTACTCTTCGACATTTTTTGTACATTTTGCAATTTATTTGAAATTACTAAAATTATCTACAAATAAAATCGAGCAATTAAGTCCCGTGCGGGAAAAATTTAACAGGAAACTGGTCTACTTGAGACTCGGTAAATATATTGAAAGTTTTTATAGAAATTTTGATTAAACGTCGGAGTTGTTGTCTTTTTCTGTCGGAAGCCTCACAGTATTCAGGCCTAGTTGTAAAGATTATTATGCACTGTTATGCTTTTTAAAAATCACTTTTACTGAGACAGCAAACATGATACTACTACTAAATGACAGAACTATTTAAAAACTCAATTATTACTACTATTTGAAATATCAACTTCCTATTTCACTCGGATTCTCTTTAGAGCTAATAAATCTTTCCCCTTTTACTTTTTTCGTAAAGAGAACCAACTCAAATTTTCGCAGCTGAGGCAATAGCAATTCTAAAAGCACCAATCCAGAATATGTTCATCAGGAAGAGAATCAGAGTGCTATAATCTTTTCCGATTCACTTTCCGTTCTTAAAATTTTTAAATCACATTCAAACACAATCAATGACTTTATTTTTAGCATCCAAGCAATACTAAAACATTTACAAGATCAAAATAAATATATAAAATTCTTCTGGATCAAAGCACATACGCAGGAATAACAAACAATGAAATTGCAGATCAAATTGCCAAAAAAACATAGTAATAGGGGAACAAATTAATTATGGATTAACCACAGATGAACAAATAATCATAGCAAAACAGAGAATGATAATATTGTTCTGAAGCTATTTTCTTGTGGCATTGTAAATTAATTACTATTTATAACTGGGAATAAACCACAATTAAAGATAAAAATACGTTTATTGACGTTTCAATTTCCAATTCGGAAATCGTTCTGAAAAGAATTTACTGTTTGTATTTTGAGAACGATTTCCGAATTGGAAATTGAAACGTCAATAAACGTATTTTTATCTTTAATTATGGTTTATTCCCAGTTATAAATAGTAAGAGAATGATAAAGAAATGGCCAGAGTACAGCTTTACAAATCCAACACGTTACACCAGACTTGAAACCAAATTAAAGAAAAAACCTTGGTACAATGACTACGATTACAGTCAAAAAACTATAACTATAACTACTCTCAGCAGAATAAAGTTTGGTCACGCATATTATCCAGCACATTTATTTAAAATAAAAATACTTAAGAGTGATCTTTGCGAAGCCTGTAATAAAATCGGTGACCTGAACATCTTTTTTGATTGTTTAAAATATAAAGCTCCATCGAATGAGCTTTTTTAAAAATCTTTTAAAATTAAACATTGAAAGTCCATATAACATAATGCATCTTCTTGCTTTAAACAGAAAAGAAATTTACGATTGCTTGCTGTCTTTCGTCAGAATAACGAATGTACAAATATAACCACTTTGGTTGATACTTGATGTCTTTCCTTAATGTATGTATACCTATCTGTCTGAGGCCTACCTTTTATCGTTTATTAAAATGCCCTGATCGGCCCCTGAGCGAGAAGAGTGTAATCCATGTGTAATCCTTGTATTGTATCTGTTGTAAAAAAATTGTGTCTGGCTGTGTGGGTATTTACCCTAAAGCCAATAACTTGCTATTTACGAAAATGTTTCTGACTTTTCATGACATCTAAAACATTCTAGATTTTTAATGCTTGTTGGTTTTCACTAAAGAACATTTTTAGTTAAAATATAGAAAATATATTAAGGAACCATCGTAAGACTGCTACTTCCTTCATAGTTCTTCGCCTCGAATAACTGATCTATTAGATACGGAATGAAAACAACAAGATGGATCAGTTTTATGTTACGAAGCTAATCTCTTGATATGAATTACCTTTGGTAAGACTCCAAGAGCCTATCAGTTTCGTTGAAGTTTCGGACAAAGTCTTTTGCATGCATGTAAAGCCTGTCCTTGGCTTTATCACTTTGAATTTTTCAATTTTTTTGAAGGAAGACAATCTTCAAAAAATAAGACTTTGGGGAAGCATCATTTCTCATCCGATGATCATCATCGATAGAAAATAAAATTGGTCGCTTCATGTTCGGAACTTCTATAGACTGGCAGGAGTAGCGTAGGCAGTATCCCAATTATTTTGATCAGCCACGAAGAATAAAAGGTATTGACAAACAATTTTATTTTGTCTTTCGACCATTTATATCTAATTGAGAATGAAAAGGTGTAGTGTTAGTTTTCTTAATACCGAAGTTTTTTTAAAATTTTTATCATAATTCTGATTTGAAATTTCGTCCTTGATTAGAACGTAATTAAAGGAATTCCATCCCTTGATACGACGTCTGTTATGAATGCCTATGCTACTGTAGTCGTTTCTTGATTCAAAAGGGGTGCAAGGGGTTTCTTGATTCAAAAGTACATTTCGAATAATAATCCATTGCGACCATTAAGCGGTTACTTGATCTCTCTGTCATCGGAAGTGAAGCGAGAATATCCGCTGCAAGTCTTTTAAAAGAATCTCTGAAAAGATATTGTGCTATTTTACTACGATTTCTTGTTTTAAGGATCTTTCTACCACTGCTTCTATGATATCTTGGAGATCGACATTTTTAAAATAACCTTTTTTAAATACCATTCCCGGAGTGGTAATCGAAACGTCGAACAAAAATATTATAAAATGTAATTTTGATTCCAATAAATTGTGGCTTAAACCCATATAAACATAATATATAACTTTCCTTCTTCTTCTTCACGTGACCTATGAAGTCCTCTTGATGTTGGCGATTAACATGGCGAAACTGTCTCTGTCTCGAGCTATTCTAAAGAGTTGCTCAGCATTCTTTATTCCTGTCCATTCCTGTCCATAACTTTCCATTTATAATAATATTTGTACTATAATATATTCCTAATAAACATAAATTTTTATATTCTATAACAAGTAGTATTTTATAACATGTTTCATTCTATAACAGTTAAATTCTTTAACAAGTAGAGCAATAACTTTGTAAACTTACCGATTAATCAATGTGTTAAAAAAATATTTACCTGTAACAAAAGAAAATAGTATTAGTGATTTTTTTTAACAGTACATAATATATTATAATCGATTTGGACTATTTATATTAAAATAATGGGATGAAGTATTACATTTTTGACAGCGTGTTTATACAATTTATAGCAGTTTATGCATATTAAAACGATTCAATTAATTATTATATGTAACACTCTACTCTACTCTGTAAGACTGTATTGATAATAATTGATACCATAGTTTTTACAGTAGAATAAAATGGCAATACAACATAAAATGTGGTAATACAACATAATATTTTATTAGGAAGTAGTTAATATGGAGCACAAATTGGTTTTCTGTTTAAATATTATAATTAAAAAAATCGTAAAATAGTTTCGAAATCAACAGATACATAGGATTTGTTTGCGTGAAATCAAATATTTGCCGCCTTTTTTCATTTTCATTATAATTAAAATATTTATATCATGTCTTAATTTCTCTGTTTATCAAGTTTTTTAACGCCTGTCAATATTCTATCATTGTCTTGTTAGAATTTATTGAATTTTATCATTTCATATTTCTTGTCTTGTTGTTCGAAAACCGTGTTGTTTCTCTTATAACAGTTTTGTTATATATTTTAATCTAATATTATTATTATTTTGAAGTATATTTTATCATCAATCAGCCAATCGCGTCCACTGCTGCACATAGGCCTCCCCAGTTTTTTCCAGTGTTCTCTACAGTGGGCCACTTGTAGCCAGTTTCTCGCTACACGTTTTATATCATTGGTCCATCTAGTCGGTGGTCGTTCTCGGCTTCTTTTATAGTTTCTGGGCCTCCATTCCATATTACGTCTTGTCCATCATCCATCTTGTATTATTTGGCTAAGTGCCCTGCCCAGTTCCACTTAAGCGTCGTGGTTCTTTTGATGACGTCTTGAACTCCTGATCTTTGCCTGATTTGTTGGTTTGTTATGTGGTCTCGAAGGCTTACGTTCAGCATTGCACGTTCCATGGCTCGTTGTGTAACTTTGAGTTTATTCGCAGATTTTTGCGTGAGTGTTAAAGTCTCTGCTCCATAAGTTTGCACAGGCAAAACACATAGGTTATAAACCTTTCGCTTGAAACATATGGGAATTGAACTTTTTAGAATATGGCTTAATTTGCCAAATACTGCCCATGTCAGGCCTATTCGCCTCTTTATTTCATGTTTTTATTGTCTCTGCTTATTTTGATCTTGTGTCCCAGATATTTGTAAGTGTTTGTTGTATGGTATTATTGTCAATAGTGTCAGAAGTTTAGTTTTCTCAAAGTTTATCTTTAATCCTGCTCTTTCAGGCAGACTTTTAAGCGAATGTATCATAGAAACTGTATCCTGTAAGATATCTGAGATTAATACAACATCATTTGCTGTTTTTAGATGATTTTATTTTTCTCCATCCATATTGATGACCATATCTTGCCATTGAGTTTTCTTAAATATTGGCTCTAGAGCTGCTGTGAACAATTTTGGTGAAATATTGTTTCCTTGTGTAACTCCTTGGCCTAAGCTGAATTTTTTTGTGTCTTCGAGTAGTCCTATACTTGATGTAGCGTTCTCGTAGATGTTTTTTATTAGTGTCGTATGCCTGTAATCTATTCAGCTTTAATTTAGGGCTTCCAGTACTGTTTCAAACTCTACAGAATCAAAAGTCTTTTTGTAATCGACAAATGCAAGAACCAGTGGTATGTTGTACTCGATGCACTTTTCTATTAAGATATTTATGGTATGCAAATGGTTATTTGTGTCATATCCTGCCCTGAAGCCTGCCTGTTCTTTGGGCTGATAGAAATCAAGTTTAGGTGTTAGTCTCTTTGTTAAGATTTTCATAAAGAGTTTGTACATATGTGACAAGAGGCTGATTAGTCTATAATTTTCTAATTCAGTAATATCGCCTTTTTTGTAACAAGACTATCACTGCATTGTACCAGTCTTTTGGAATCGTACCCGTAGGTAAGCATTTATTAAACAGTTCGCTTATTGATTTTAATAGAATCTCTCCTCCTGCTTTTATTGCCTCAATAACGATTCCATCATCACCGGGCGATCGATGGTTCTTCATTTCCTTTAATGCTGCTCTTACTTCTGACACAGTAATGGATAAAAGTATTTCTGATCCCTGATTTATGAGAGTCTTTACTTGTGTCGGAAAATTGTCTTGTGGTCTTTGGTTGGTATAGAGGTCTTTAAAAAACTCTGGTTATTTTCAGAATGTTTTGTTTATCTGTTGTTGCCTTTCCGTTTTTATCTCGCAGCTTGTATATTTCTTTTTGTGAGTTTTCTTTTCATTATATTTAAACCTTTGTTCTCTTCTACTGTTTGCGTAATTGCATTAGTATTATATCTTCTTATATCTTTTCTAATTTCCGCTTAAAATTTTTTTATTTAGTTTTCTATATTCTTCTTTGTTTCCCTTATTGTTCTCGCCGTATTTCCATCAGAGCTTTGTATCTTTGCTAATCTTTTCACTTTTGGTGTCATTTTTCTTGCAAAATTTGAGTTGTGCGTTTCTAACCGAACCTGTTAATTCTAATTAATTATTAGAATTAAAGTCTAACCTAATTAATTTATTGTGATCGTCGATACTTCATATATTTTATAGATTGCATTAAATAGACCAATACCTATGCAGTTTTGTATTTTAGGTGCAATTTACGTGCTAAGGTAAAACTTCAAAGAGCTATTAAAAAAGACCAAAATAAAAACGAACCTTCCAATCTCATTAACACCTTAAAAGAAGTCCGGTATATACCTGTATTGTGCAATGTTTTTCAGTTTATGTTCTCATTAAACTATCAAATTTAATATCACAATAACAACTCAATCTACGTATATCTTCTATTTAACGAAACCCAAAAATCGATCCTACGCCCGCAAGAATTTAAAAGTATTTATAATTCCTTCCGAACAGTGATTATTTAGTTACGCAAAATGCTCTTCAACATAAAAAAAAATGCTCATTAAAGAGGCGTGAACTGAAGAAAAATAAAAATGAAGACAGGCATGCCTCGCTTTCGACCATTCTTCAAATAAGTGACTAATTGCCAAGGAATCGGTGGTATGTTAATCTAAGAAAGGGACAATAAAAGTTGGAATGATAAAAACGTGATCCGGTAATTAGGAGATAGGACCAATTGACCGGCTGTTACAGTTATAAAGTATACTGGAAATATCTACATTGGCTTTTAGGTGAACAAAATATAGTTATTTCGAGGAATAGCGATCGCGGATAAGTATTAGGTCTGGTTTTTAATATGCGTTATTATTATTCAGTTATTTTTTGAACCCGCCCGCAATAGAACAGCTTTTCGGTGTTTGTTTCATAGTGAGTCTAAAAAAGTTAACGATATTTTTTATACTGAAACATTGTAATATCTCTTCTCGTTCACACCAAATATTTACTATTGCATATCTGTTTGTAAGACCGATAAACGTCTTGTTATATTGAAGTTGACATGTTCGCACAGAGTTGTCGTATTGTCAGGATTCTAGAGAATACAAGAAATTGTGAAATGATGTAAATGTAAATAAATTCATCTGCTTACAGTTGGAATCTACTTGAAATATGCTAAACTGCAAATACTGTGTTACAGTTTAAAAAAGCGGCCATTACATTTGCGAAAACTATGTAGATTTATCAATCTATTGAATGCAACATATACATCTTCTTCTTCCTCCTCATCTCTTCCCTTTTCAGCTATCGCTGGTCAGTACTCTTATTCGTCACTTATTTCTGTGCATCGTGTGTTCTTTATTTAACTTTTTCTCCCAAGTTATTTGCCACACTACAGCTCTATCCTTCGACCCACACAACTCTCATTTTTTTGACGTAACCAAACCATTGTGGTATTTTTTCTTAAATGTTTTGTGATATGAACGTCGTTCCTAATTCTGTCCCTTCTAGTCGTACCCAACATCCACCTCAACATTTTCATTCCAGCTACCTCCATTTTCTTTTCAGATTAGTTACCAATCAACAATTTCTCTAGTTAACAACTTGTGGATACTGACGAAGCATATTTTTACCTCTCCTGGTTACTGGGCAGGGAAAAATCCTCATTTGCTTCATAAAACACCTCTCAACTTCATAAAGTGACAGTGCGATTTGGAGCGATTTGGAGAAATGAAATTATCGATCCATATTTTTTAAGAATGAGGCTGAAAGTTGCGTTACCGTTAATTCTGAGAGTTACCTAGATAATTCAGAACTTCCTCACGCCACAACTTGACCCATTTCCAGTAATGAAAACACAATTTTTCAACAAGACAGGTAATAAGCCATATTGTTAGAACTTCATTAAATAGTAGTAATTCTTTGTTTGCAGATCGTGTTGTTTCTCAAAATTGGAATTTCAGTTGGCCCCCTCGGTCTCCCGACCTAACTGTCTGCGACTTCTTTTGTGGTTATATGTGTAAGTCAAAAGTGTTTTTATAGCGATCCACTTAGGACAATTTCAGCCTTTAAAAAATGAATTGGTGATGAAATTGCAGCAATTCCAGTCGATATACTTCAAATACTTATACAAAACTTTCAGACTCAACTTTAACAATGCATAAATAACAACTGAAATTATTTAACAGATTTATTGTCTAAAAAAATATTCTTTGTACATTGGAACTCAAATGGCTATTCCTTTACTTACTAATAACGTATTAAAAGGCATTGAAAAATAATTCTTTAACAATTAAATTATTTCTAAATTTTCCCGTTCGATTGGTGGACTATTTAGTTATTTATTGCAAAAAAAACCATAAACTTACTGTAACATAAGTGAAACAAAACCCTAAGTTATCTCTAGTAGAGTTTTAAGTAATTTAAAACTAGAATTTTAAATCTAGAAATTTAAGTATTTACTTGAGTTGGGATTGAAAATAGGTCAATATTATAATAGGTCAATATTATAATAGGGTTAATTTCTTGTTATTGTTAGTGTAAACAGACCTTGGATACGTGTATTTAAAAGCGTTCAACGAATAATTCAGCACAAATTGCTGACATATGATATGTAAGGCCGCAAGCCGGACCTTTCTTTATTGTACACACGTTAGTAGTTTGTATTTAAAGCGAAACTTATCTGTCTTTCTTTTGCCAAAAATGTTGATCTAAACCCGAGTTTGGCTAGAGCAGTGGAAGCCCAATATCAAACTACGCTCAGAAACAGAAACTACATAGTGAAATATAAATTGTATTTTAAAATGAACTGTTCTGGTTCAGTTAACATTCAACTAATTTTCGAGCGTCGACGAAAAACAAGATGTACTGAAAACATCGCTGCTATCCGTGAGAGTGGAAATAAGAATAATCTGTGGCGGTCGATTTCACATCGCTTACAAAAGCATAGGAAGAGCTTAATCAAAGACCTCTACCTCGGCTGATGGAGAAAAAGATTGAGGCAGATAATGTTCTGGTAGAAAACATATGACGTAGCCAACAAATATCAAGAAATTACTTCCAGTCATGAATAGGAAATGTCCAAGACAGATAAGAGTTTGCAGAAGTTACTTTGCCAACATTCCTTACTCCTTCGTTAACACTTTGGAGTCGTAGGGACGTAGATATCCCAGTCATGAAATTATTAACTCTGTTGGAGTAAATCTAACCAGTTTTATATGAATTTTTACCATAGCCGACTTTTTAAGAACTTAATAACAATTTTAAAAGAATAATTTGTGTAAGAGGCAACAAAACAAACTGTTTTCGCTCTGTATGTTTCCGTGATGTTGATCTGCAAAGTTGTGCGCTGTTACTGTTGTTGCGAATTTGTTTTTGTGAGTGGAGCTATTAACAGATAAAGGTAAATGTATTCAATAAAGTTAGTATTGTATTTTGTGTTTGTGAAATATGTACCAACAGACCTGTATGGTGGGTTATATGTGTCCAATTTTTGCCAGCAATACAGAATCAGAAGTAGATCCTTTTGACACTAGTGGATCCGATGATAAAGACTTTAATCCATCAGGATGCAAGGGAGAAGTAGAATGAAAGCATCACAAAATAGATGCAGGTTCCGAAGCCAATAAAATGGATGGAGGGAATAAGATGATGTGACGAAAGTCAAGAAAAAAGCAGTAGCGACGAAAATTATGAAGAAGGCAAAGGTACCAAAGTGCAAAGGCAACCAGGTATTTGCTTACATAACGATGGAACTTTTTTACCACGTTTTTTAGTTCCATGACACCATAGTTTGCAGAAGGCAAGATACTAAAGACATGTTAACAGTACGTAATTGCTTTGGGGATAAGCAAGTATAAGTGAAACGAAAAATAAAAAATGGCTCTAAAATAAATGTGCAATGTCTTGAACTTTTTGACATGTACAATAAGAAAATGGACGGCGTGGACCTAAATCATATTTTGAACTTGTATGACTTTGATCAGAAGTCTCCTAAATGGTGGAAAACAGTATTTTTTCACTTTCTGACGATAGCTGTTGGGAATTCTTATGTACCACACAATGATCTAAGGTCCTCTATAGAAATAAAACACCATTTTCTAATTAGTGTACGTAAGGGACTTATTTCATTGGAAAGCAGCCACGATGTTGTTGAAAGAAAAAACTTCGACTTCACTTGGACGTCCTTCAGAAAAGAAACAAAAAACTTATCATAGTATGTTACATAGATTAACAGAAATTCATGTCAAAATAGAACTTTGAGACAGAATTAAATATAATTAAACAAATAGCAGTAAACAACGGATTCAACGAATAAACAATTAATAAAATGTCAAATTAAAAACTACACAAGAAAGCCCTGAAATTAGTATTTCCACCACCAGAGAAAAAACCCAGTACCTTCTGCTCGATTACATATACAGGCAAAATAACAACAAAAATTGCCAAACACATAAAAAAGAAAGGAATAACACCAGCTTTCCGAACAAATAACAACCTAGGCAAATATATTAAAAATTACAAGAGCCAAAATAAAGAACACTTAAATAGTGGTGTGTACAAACTTCAATGTGGCGACTGCCCAAAAACTTACATCGGTCAAACTGGTAGAAACTTTGATAAACGAATAGCAGAACATAAAAGGGCTCTCAAGAATAGAAAAACAGATTCGACATATGCACTTCACCTTCTAGATCATAATCATTATTTTAATGACAAATTAAAAATTCTTCACATTCAAAATAAAGGCCTTAAGCTATCTTTGCTAGAATCTATGGAAATCAACAAATTAAAAAACACAGATATAATTCTAAATGACCAACTTGAGACAAACAGTTCTCCCCTCCCCAACCTATTTCATTAGAGACTATAAATTTGTAAACCCAAGCTAAAAATAGATCACTTGAGAAAGGCAATCAGCCGAAATAGCTGTAGTGATAAGATTTAAAATAAATTTTGTGGAAGTTTGAAAACAAAGTGTTCAGTGTTTTATTGTTACATAAAATAAATTCCATACCGATTCTGAAAAAAATAATTCTACACGAAAGGATTAAGTCACAAAATGAAATATCAAAATTAAATGGGAATTTCAATTATTTTTTTCTCTTAAACTTACGACGCGTCCTACTCTAATTTTTGTTATCGCTACTTATTGTACATACAGATTTTATCAATCACATTTTCTTTCTATAAGCTTGAATGTTTAGAATTTTACACTGTACTAAAAATACAGACTTGTTGTCTTGTGAATCGAAGGCGTTCGTCGTTACGGTCTGCAAATTAGAAAGAATTATAATATTACGTTTCATTTTATGGTTTCTATCCTATTATATTCTTATTAGCGTTGTCGAAGTCATGGTTTTACAATTAATTGAATATTCTGAGCATAGTTAAAAGATTAGATCTACACCCCTGCCACATATTATGTATGGGTAGTTTTTAAAATACGATACCAGCATGTTCTTACCTTGTAATTTTCTTTGAGAGAGCTTAAGCTGCCTTACGTTTTACCTACCTTGCATTACGAAATGCTCTTCTTCTGCCAAAGATATTAAGCGAACTCCATATTATGTTTTTAATTTAGTAATAAAATAACACAGAGTGTGCAATTAATTTTAAAATTATTTTCGCGATATTATTAAAGATAAGTGGTCGAGTTCGAGATCAGGTAGTTTGTTACTGTAGGAACAGAGACGGGGATTGTTCGGGTTTTGCGTAGACTTTTTAGTTTGTAAGTACTATTATTAACCTATTTACGTTTCATACATTTAAGACAATATAATTATATAATTGATGTGGTATTTATTTAACTCAATCTAAAGTTATAATACTATTTCCTATCTTTAATAGGAATTAACTACAATTTCAATTGAAAATTTGTGTTTATGTTAATTCAAATGAATTGGTGATTATTGAAAGGAACTAACTCCACACAACTAAAATGTTGGGAAATTAAAAAAAAACTGTTTATAAACTATACTAGTAATTTTAGCAAAACGACGTTATGGTAGATTGAAAGCAACTATGCTGCAGTACTTTTAACAATAATCCCAGTAGGTTATTTGTTTTTAAACAAGTTTTATTTGAAAAAAAATGCGTTGGAATTAGTTCCTTCTAAAACTAATTGCTTGTATGTAAAAATAAATGAAACAAATTATTAGTTTCAAGTCAGAATTATCAATACTAAATTATTGCATTGTCATTATTTAAACTAATCGTTTTCTTCCATAGTATTCGGCCATGTAAGGTAAGCTTCATAAAAATGCTTAAATTCTTCATTGTCTTCGGGAATATAAACTAATAACTTTCTGACAGCGTTAACTTTATGTTTATTGATTGGCACTTTTCCCTCGGGGTAAGTAATACACAAAGCATCAAATAGGTTTAATGGCCTCGATCTAATTCCTGGTTGTTTTAAATTAAATGTGTGCTTAAATAAGCCCCCTATAAACTCTGATGTCTGCAAGTGACCATTTTGTAAATACTTGAACTCCATGAACGAGGCTGGTGCAAAAGTTTGTTTTTGTTGACGGGGAACGTTTCTGCCATACGATTCCAGAGATCACACCGTTTTTTTGTACAGCGCTGGCTACCATTTATTAAAGTCCTTGATATCTTCCGTACGAATAACTTTTACTGTTATGTTTGATTTTGCGTTGGCGATTAACTCAACATACTCCATAGGATGATAAATGCGATCTGCTTTCTTTATACTTCTTTTAAATAGGCCGAATGTCCTATCGCAGTCTAGAAATGAATAGCCTCTTATGGGGAATCTGTGGATAATATTTCCAAATCTTTCTGTCTCAACTAGATCCAAGCAAAAACGGATGAAAGTATGATTTTTATTCTGACCAGGGCAGGAGTCAGAAAACAAATACAACTTTTTAGCCGTTTCTCTTACACACTCTCTAATGTAGTTCGTGAGAAAGCTGCATACTTCGTTTGCGCCTTTTTTAGCTGTGCCCTCGGAATATAGATACATGCGTGATGAGTTATCTTTCAAATTTGTGATACAAAAAAAATATAACTATATCTGTCTCATATAAAAGATTTCTTGCACTGGGATATGTGGCAATGGCAAGTTTTGCATAAAGTCAAATACAAGAACACACGTTGTTTCATCGGACTTGCAAAGTTCTCGAGTAGCTTTTAGTTGGTTATAAAATTCCTTACTTCGCCTTTTATGTACTTGAAGTTCAGCTTCTACTGTTAGCTTTACAGACTGAGATAAGTGGGGATTCTTTAACTTTGTTTCCACTGCTCCACACGATGAACAAACATCAATTTGAGGCCGACCAAATCGCAGGTTAAAGTTTTCATTAAAATATTTTAAATAAAATTCATATTTGGCCGTTGTCTTTGGATATTTTGATTTATAAAGTTTGTACATTATTTTTACATTGAGTCTTGTATCCAAATATGTAATATGGTTTGGCCCATAATAGCTACTTTTAGTAGGAAAAGATCCAATATGATCATGAATTTGTTCCGCAGAGACTGCATGAGATTTAATATTATAACCTCTTTTGTCTTTTGGAGTTATTCCTTGAGAAAGTAATGTTGCAATACGATAAACACGTTTTTGGCTAACAACGTGCAAATTCATAAATGCTTTGCGGCATACTGCCACCCGATCATTATTTCGAATGCAAAAAAAATTAAAACTAGCATTGCGTTTCTCTACGTTCCCTCTTCTGCGTCTAATCGGGAAACATTCCATAAGCCGTTGTAAATGAAGGTCCTGTTCATTTTTAGAATAGTTAAATTAACCTGATTTACTTCTCCAAAAACTCAGCTGCTTATTTATGACACAAGGACTTCCTTTGTCAACTTGATGCCGTAAAACTACTTTCACATATCTTCACAAAATACCCACGGTAGATACAAGGACCTCTTTTAATCTACTTGTTATCTACTTCCGCAAAACTATTCAATTCTATTCACAATGCCGGTATCCAACTCACGAACCACACCCTATCTTGAGACAAACGACTGTTTCCTTCGATGATCAAATTATCACTAACTTGGTTCTCCTGATCGGCTCACAAATTCCCATTTAAAAACGACCGTGCAATCAAAAGCTCAAATTGTGTTTACCATGATTTTGGAAAAGCATAATTTTGGTTTCAGAGAAAAACTAAATAGCTTACTTTAAAATTGGTTTTGTCAATCCACAATTTATACATATTTTAAAAGATTAGAATATGGTCATTTAATACTCGATTATACAAACAATGAAAAGATTAACTTACAGGTAAAATGTCTTCTAATTCTAAACAAAGGTTTTTTGATAATTTTGTTGGAAACGGAAAAAGGTCGTTTGCCAAACAAATTTCTATTCTTATCTACACTAAATCTTATCTTAAATTACTATATACAATTTGTTTATACTGATATCTTAAAATTTTATTTCGATGGATATTTTTATTTATTTTTCTTTGGTTGGGAAAGAATAAACATAACAGTACTTAACATCTGATAACCTAACAAGTAGAATTGATTTGCAGAAAATGTTTATATAACAAAGACCTACATTATAGAGTATAGAACCGAAATGAAGTCGATGATTATTGCACCGTGTAGACACATCATCGGTTCATCCAGAGTTATTCATTAGCATGTAGTAAAATACATAGTTATAAATTAAAGTATTTACATCGAAATGAAATGTAAAATTTTTTAGTGAGCCAAATAAGATGATAACTCGTTCTACCTGCTGCACGTTGGTAAAACCAATGTATTCCTTACTCCACACCTTTTGTGCACTTAGTTAATGTGTTTGTGTTTTAGTATGATTTGATTTCTCTTTTATTTCCTTTATTGCTTCAATTTATTTGAATGTATCTTCTGACGTACAGTCCTCTACAGTGGTTTTAAGTCTTCCAGTATTACAAATAATTTTAAACATTCACCAGATATACAATATTAACGTTTAAAGATTGCTATTTTCTAAATGAGATGGATTTCTTATTAGTCACATGCCGATATCTCAGACTAAGTGATTTTGTACACTATGAAGTAGAAGAAAATGAAAAAGAAAAAGTATTGTTAAACAAGCACTTTTTAATTATGTTTATATCTTTATTTTATAAACCCATTACGTATCTCATATGGCCCTGGAGCTCGGTCTGTGTTAAAAAAACTCTACGGTAATTTACTACACTCAGCCGTTATTGCTTTCAGAGTTTCGTTTTAACTTTTTGCCATCATTTCGCTATAGATTGGCAGCGATCGGCAAATGGGGCTAATATACGTGGCGTAAATATAACAGTGTACATTCTTTAATATAAGTACATAATACCTTACTATTAATTTAATGTCATATTACAACTGACTCTTTATATGATAATATTGAGGTATGCAAAAAATCGCGTTTGAGCGAATCCAAGGCCGGATTGGTTTTATTTCTTATCTGTCCGGTGTGCTCCGAAGATCCAGTTTGCCATAAAAATTTCACCAGGTAATTCATAAAAGCAATAATGACCTTCTGGTGAAAAGGGGTTACGGGAGAGCATCTTGCGAGTACCTACGTATTATAAGGCAGTGGCGTTCGCTTACGATATTAAAACGGCTTTTACTTCAGAATGAAGTAATACCTGAATGATTCGGAAGCTATTTCCTTACGTTTTAGTTTTTGACTGAATATTATATAAATTGTCTAAGTTCTTATTAGATACAATACCATTGGCACACAACATTAATAGTTTTTTTTTAAAATACACTACACTTTCTGTAAACACTAGTAGATTTCAGTTTCAACAATCGTTTCGCCAGTTTTGATATAACTAGTTTATTAATTTTTGACCATTTACTGGCCAACGGCTTCAGACAGATGAGCTGATAAGTGAACGGACAGTCTGTTGTTCCATTGGATTGAGAAATTGATCTCGAAGGCGGAAGAATGAAGAAAGTGGTCAACGACATCAGAATGCAAAAGGTAACGAGAAACCACTGCGTTAAAAAATATATCTAGGACAAATTATAATGGTTTGCACTCTCTGCGCAAGAGACACTATCGATTATGCTAATCGGAGACCAAAATCCGTCAGGTGAGGACAACCGTCAGAATGCAAAGCCTCCTTGGTCGTCAACACACGAAACCCTTGAACACAAAGCATAAAAATACTCAACTCACTCAGATAAAAATAGGTACCTGGAATGAAAGAAGTATGTACTAGATTATGGGTAGCGGGTAGGAACTCCTTTCGGATAATCCTATCATAGGAAGTGAATCAATCCCTGCCTTCCGCAGATTCCAGGTGTTTCCTGACCCGGAAAACTAGAACCTGCTAAAGATCCCTCGTCCAGGGTCACGGATGAAGTCCACAACGGTATCCAGGGCGAAGGAGAAGGTCTGGAGAGCGGAGGTGGCAGCCCAATGGTTTTAGGGATTGTATAAAACTAGCACTGAAAAGTGGCAGCTGGCTGATCCAACACTAACCACAGACAGACTGAAATGGCTGTGAATTAGACGGCATGTTGCGTGGTGACATTCACAGAAGCGGTACATGTACAGCGGTGTAGAAGGCAACGGGAAACCACTACACTAATATTTCCCCAGCAAAATTACATAATGCTCATGGAACCTAAAACAACGGCCCTCAGTCCCTTTCACCTCTTAAATGAAGAGAGGGTGCTAAGAATCCCCCGGAGGAAAACAAAAAGAATAGGTACATGGAATGTGAGAAGTCTATATGAAGCGGGAAAGGCCGCAAATTTAATTCAAGAAATGGAAAGACTTGATATCGATATACTGGGATGCAGTGAGGTAAGATGGCAAAATACAGGTACCTGTGTGATGGGCAACTATACAGTATTCTATTCTGGAGATGAAGGCACTCAAAATAAAAACGGTGTAGCAATAATTACATCTAATGAAATTGCAAAATTAGTTTCTGGGTTACTACCAACATCAAATAGAATAATGCTAATAAAAATAGACAGCAAACCAGTCAATATGAATATTATCCAGGTATATGCCCCAACTAGTCAACGCACAGAAGAAGAAATAGAACAATTCTACGAAGACCTAAACAAAACTCTACTGCAGACAAAGAAGCATGAAACCAACATAATATTCTTCTTCTTCTTCGGGTTCCTTCTCCTAGCGGAGGTTGGAAATCATCATCGCTATTTTAACTTTGTTGGCCGCATTTCTGAATAATTCTAATAAGCTGCAGCCGAACCACTCTCTCAAATTTCTTAGCCAGGACATTTTGCGTCGTCCAGGGTTTCTCTTCCCTTGTATCTTCCCTTGCATAATCAACCTCAGTAATACGTACTTCTCACCCCTCATTAAATGTCCCAGATATTGAATCTTTCTAATTTTAACAGTTTTTATGACTTATAACATAATATTAGGAGATTTTAACGCCAAGATTGGAAAAGGAAGAGAAGATGACACGGTGGGGGAGTTTAGCAATCGGTCGGAATAAGAAATGAGAGAGGAGATAGACTGCTTCAGTCCTGTAAATCTTAAATCTCAGTTCTTACGGTGTGCAAGTGGTCTATGGTACTAAAATGTTTTCTAAATCCAGCCTGCTCGATAGGTTGATAGAAATCGAGCTTATGTGTTAGGCGGTTCGTTATGATTTTAGTTAGTAATTTATACAGATGTGATAGCAAGGATATTGGTTGGTAATTCTCGATGTTTGCTTAGCAAACATAGATAAATTACTAGTTCGCAATGTTGAGATATTGTCCATTATATGATAATATCAAATTAGTTAAATTTTAACAAAAATTTTTCCGTTTTTTGTTTTTGACAAAACATTTGAAAAGTTTTTCTACGAAATGTTTAAAATTTTGAAAATAAACCCTACCCTCCCCCCTTAAGGCTACATGTACTTATCTTGCCTCTACATATCTGCTCCACATCGAAATAGAGCTTGTGTTGTAGTTTTGAGAATTTGAAGTTTTGAAATCCATCAACTCACTGTTAGTTTTCTAAGGAGGTTGGTCTGGGTGCTACTTTTTGTTTTTTTTTTTTTTTAATAGTGTTTATACGTAAGTATTCTGTTCAGTATCGCTCCGAGATATTTTGAACTAGATCTGTTTTAGAGTCATTCACTTAAACGATACTTTTAGCTGGTGGTTTGTGCCCTTGTTTCTGAGGTCAAGGGGAGATCGTGTCATTGAATTCGGGCATGATTGACAGAGTAGCCTCTTCTCCACCTTATCTTGAACAGCTATGACAAGATCTTCTGCATATAGGTAATGTTGGATAGTCAACTAATGACAAAAGTTTAACCTTGTATGAAGATTTCGAATGAGAAAAAAATTGATCACATGAGATATAAACGAAGGCGATAAGCGAAACATCGATGGTGTGTACTATAACATAAGTTGTCATCATTGGCAAATAATTAATATATAATACATATTTAAACACACGGAGCGATAAGGTGTCTTAATCTAGGCTTAAAATCAGAGCGAAATCTTAATATATATCCGGCACATTGTATAGGTTGTCTAAGACCGATCGCACTACTTAGTCATCTGGATTATAAAACCCGTCACTTAGTTTTAATTAGTTCACAGACATAACTTCTGTCTTCGTAAAGCTGGGTTCACGGTAGTGCTACGCCCAATATGCAGAGACGGCTTCGCGCATTTTAAATACAACAAAAAATTTTCATTAGTGTTGAAAGTTTCTTTCGGAAATTCGAATTTTCGAATCAATCAACCAGTCAATAAACTTACTTTAACCTTTAATTGTGGCTTATTCTCATTTAAATAGTAATTACAATAATCCCAATTATCTTAACGTCGGTACTGCTTTTAAAACCTTATTTTTATATTTGAACATCATTAGCCTTATCCTCCTCCTCAGGCCTAATCTCATTTGGAATGTGGTGACACCTTTAGGCCTTTACAGTTTTTTTAAGATTTCCCTTCATCCTTCCCTATCCTGGGCTAGTTGTTCGGCTTCATATAATCCTTGGTTAATCAATATTTTTGTTTGATCTACCCAACGGCTTGGAAATCTTCCTCTAGGTCTCTTTCCTTCAACTCTACCCTCGAGAATCAGTTTTTCCATAGTACCTGATCTTATTGCAATGTGTCCAAAATACTGCAAATATCTCTGCTGTATTTGTTTAAGCAATTTATCCACTACTGTAAGTTGTTCTAAAATTGATACGTCAGTGCGATGATCAGTTCAGGATATTCTTAACATGCAACGGTATACCCACATTTCAAAAGCGTCTAGTTTACTTTTATCCGCTTTCTTTAAGGTCCACGTTTCGGATGCATATAGGCTATGGGAAAAATGAGTGCCTTTATCAGTCTTAGTTTTGTGTTTATTGTTATGTTAGAATTTTTCCAAATTGTTACCAGTTTTATCATAGCTGTTCTACTAATAGTTAGCCTTCTACGTATCTCTCTTTCACACCCTCCATCATTTGTTATTAGGGACCCCAGGTATATGAAACTATTTACTACTTCAAAACTCCCAATTTCTATAAGGTGTTGAAAATTATTCCGAGCTCTGTCTACTAGCATGATCTTTATCTTACTGCTATTTAGCTTTATTCCATATGTTTTGCATTAGGTTGTCCATTTCATCTTGATTTGCTGCGATTATTAAAGTGTCATCAGCATATCTCAAGTTAATGATTTTTTGACCTAATACTGACGTTCCAACTTTCCATCCATCTAGTATCTATCACATAATGTGTTCGCTGTAGATATTAAATATAGTTGGCGAGATTATGCATTCCTACCTGACACCTGCCTCTGTTCTGAAGTGATCGGAATGAGTGTTGTTTATTTTTACTGTGCACTTATTATTTTCATATATAATTAATTAGTTGGATTAAGTGGTGGGGTGTTCCCTTTTCTACTAGTGTGGACCATAGCTGCTGCCATTTGACTTTATCCAAGGCCTTTGTGTAATCAACAAAGCACATAAGCATAGGAGTATTGAATTCACGAGTTTTTTCGATTAGCCGTATGACATTAAGGATGTGTTCTCTTTTTCTGGGACAAATCTCGCTTGTTCTTCTGATATCTGAGGCAATAGAGAAGGTTTTAGTCTTTCATGTATTACATGAAGTAGAACCTTGCCTGCATAGGATATTAGGGTTACATTATCCTTTTTTTAGTTAGCGTTATGGCCATGGTCTTTGTTTTCTTGACATTTATATGTATCGTATCTTTTATTTATTCTACCTACTCTTGCACTCATAGATGATATCTACAATGGCTTCTTTACCTACATCGTATTTTTTTACCATAACTTATTCAATCTACATATATTTTAAAGCTGTTTCCTCTGTTGACAGTTTTTGGTTACCATGTCTGTAGTCTTCTGTAACTGTCATCTGTAAAAACTTAACAATTAGACTAAGGGGAAGACTACTGTTATAGTTAATTAGTTGCTTCATTTGGATCTGCCCCTGAATAATCTATTTGTTGGTATGACCATTCTTCGGCCACCCTTGAATTTTATTTCTAAATACTCTTATCTAAGTCTAGTAAATAATAAACAGATATAAAATATCGGAGGTCTCGGCAGAATTCTTAAACGTAACACCAAGAAGATTCTACGTACCAATTTGTAACGCTCTAGAATTTCTTTAAAAGAAAAAGAGACATAAAAATAAGACGAAATAGAGGATTTAGTCAAACCAAATCCAACATTATTTTTCCTTACATCAAAAGGAACCTTTTGTCAAAGTTCCAAAACTTCTTCAGGAGTTTTCTTTCAAGAAAAAAAATAGCTATGACGATATGAGAAAAAGATCCATTAACTACAAATTAAATAGGTTTCTTTTTTATACTGTGGGAAACCTAGGCACCAGATATCAAGACTCCTATGATAAAGGATGGGTCTTTACACTACGACAGATCCTCGAAAAAGCGCAAGAGTTTAACATAGATATGTATCATATTTTTGTCGATTTTAAAGCGGCATATGACAGTGTCTTAAGACCAAGTCTGTACAATGCTATGAATGAGTTAGGAATTCCAAAAAACTCATATGTTTGATAAAAATGACAATGGCGAAGATGCTATCAGCAGTAAAAATTTAAAACGACTCGTCAACCCCATTTGAAATACATAGGGGGAAGGCAGGGAGATACGCTGGCGTGTCAGCTTTTTAATGTCGTCTTAGAAAAAGCTGTACGAGACGATAAATTAAAAAGCAGGGAACAATATTTAATAAATCAGTCCAAATTCTAACATATGCAGACGATGTGGACATTATAACAAGAACCAGGGCGAGAACGACGGAAATCCTAACCGAGCTAGTAGCAGCAGCAGAACAAATGGGGTTACATATAAATCAAAATCAATGACTAAAACTTCGAAGCAGTTAAAGAGTTCATATATCTAGGGACATTGGTTAACCCCAATAATAACACATCTGAGGAAATAAAAAGGCGAATAATAATTGCAAACAGGTGTTATCATGGTCTATCAAAGTACTTAGCTAACAAATGTCAGTCTCAAAAAACTTGTATAAGGCTGTATAGAACACTGATAGTTCTCGTTCTCACATATGGCTCATAGGCATGGACGCTAACTAAAACAGATGAATCCGCTCTATCGATTTTTGAAAGGAAGGTACTACGCAAGATATTCAGAGCGGTTTGTGAGAACGGAATATGGAGGCGTAGATATAACTTTGAACTGCAGAATATCTACAAGCATAAGTTTGGTGGTAAAGATATTACCACTATAATTAAGCGAAACCGCCTGCGCTAACGATGAACTGAAAGAACAGTTTCGTGTCTCATTATCCTTAAATATATAATAAGCAAATTGTAGTATAAATATCATTCTTTTTTTTTTACTTTGTTATGTATTATACGGAAGTTCAGCTGCTTCCTGTTGAGCATAATCAAAAATCTAATACGGAAATAAAAAGTAGACCACTATAAAGAACTTTGATAAATTGTACAACTTTTTAAACAGATATAAGTTGTAGAAGCATATACTTCGTTTTCAAAGCGGTAATACCGCTAAGATTTTTTTTCACGGAACGGCAATCTTTGGCCAAGTGGGCTCCTGTCTTTAAGACCTCTCGATCAACCGAAGAACATTCTGAACGTACCGTAATAAATATCATAATTAAGGTGCTAGTGTTGTGTGTATACTAAATGAGGAATGTTGCACTTTTTCTTCATTTATATGTAAATACGTCGGCCATTTTGTAACGCCCTGTTCGGTTCCGCCTATGAGCATGAGCTCTTCATGAACTACCTAGGCGGCCATTAGCTAGATTAGTGGACGATATAGGTAGCGTAATCGGAAAAAGATCAATTAGTAAGCATTATTAATTGAAAACTGTTATTGTTCAACCACAGTAGAAAATCCAATATTGGGACTTATAAGTTTTTAGGGGCTCGTAAGTCGATAAATAGCAACTAGCAAGAAGATCCTATAGAACCTATAAAACCAAAGATAAAAACATGTATAATATTATACACACAGAAATAAGGAGAAAGATCAGAGATGCAAAGGAAAGATGGTATAGTGACAGATGCGAAGAGATTGGTGGACAGTTGGTGGAGAAACATGATAACTTAAACCTTCATACAAAAATTAGGGAAATAACAGGCACTAATATTAAGAAAAAATCAAACATACTGCTGGATAAAAACGCAAAATAATTATAGACGTCGGTGAAAGGCTTAAAAGATGACAGGAATATATTTAGGAGCTATTTAAAGATGAACGGACTGAGATAGTACTAAAGCAGGAAAAGTTTGACAACGGCCCAGACATAACAGAAGATGAGGTATTAGAAGCAATAATGCAAACAAATAATAACAAGGCAACAGGTCCTGACGAAATACCTGTAGACATAATACATTTAATAGAAGAACAGCAAATTGTAATATTGGTCGACTTATTCAATACAATATACAGTACAGGAATCATTCTCAGAGATTGGCTGATGTCAACATTCATAACACTACCAAAAAAACCAAATGCAAAAGAATGTCAAGACCACCGGAATAATAAGTTTAATGAGTCATACGCTCAAAATATTTTTAACAATTATACACTGGAGAATACACAACAAACTTGAGTAGGACATAAGTGTCACACAATTTGGATTTAGAAATGCACTGGGAACGAGGAAAGCCCTGTTCGCTGTGAATGTACTTGTGCAAAGATGCATGGATGTTAATCAGCCAGAATATATGTGTTTCTTGGATTACAACAAAACCTTCGATAAGGTCAGACATAACCGTCTTATCGAATTACTTGAAAAGAAAAATTTAGATATGACAGGATCATTAGCGCTATCTATTATAATCAGATCGCTGTGGTAAAAGAGAACAAAGTCTTTTCAAATGAAATACAGATTGAAATGGGCGTCAGGCAGGGCTGTGTTCTGTCTCCTACTTTGTTTAATTTGTATTTAGAGAAAATAATCCAGGAAGCACTAGAAGAACTAACTATGGGAATAAAAGTAATGGGCCGACCAATCAATAATATACGGTTTGCCGACGAGACTATTTTATTAGCGGAATGTCTTGAGGAATTACAACAAATGGTTGACAGAGTGGTAGAAGTCAGTGAAGAAAACAGAATGTCCCTAAACACAAAAAAGACACAATTTATGGTAATTACAAAAGCCCAACAGAGCCAAGAATAACAATTCATGGAGAACAAATTAAAAAAGTTGAAAAATATAAATATCTGGGTACAATAATTATTGAGAATAATGAGTACACTGAAGAGATTAAGGCAAGATATTCTTTCAACAAACTGAAAAAAGTACTCTGCAGCAGGGACATTTCAATTTCTTTAAAGATAAGACTTCTGAGATGCTACGTGTTCTCCGTATTATTTTATGGGTTGGAGGCTTGGACTTTAAAGAAAGATGTTTAGGACAGATTGAAAGCCTTCGAGTTATGGGCCTAAAGAAGAATATTAAGAATAAGTTGGGTAGATAGAGTCACGAATGTAGAGGTGTTGAGAAGAATGGGAAGAATAAAGAGGTCTTAAATACAGTTAATGTCAGAAAGTCAGAAAACTGCAATATCTGGGACATATTATGAGGGGCGAGCGTTATAACTTGTTGCAATTAATAATGCAAGGAAGAATACAGGGTAGAAGGAGTCGCGGAAGAAGACGTATCTCCTGGTTGAATAATTTGAGAGCTTGGTTTAACTACACTTCTGCTGACCTCTTTAGAGCAGCGGCGTCGAAAGTGCGAATTGCCATGATGGTTGCTAACCTTCCTAGAGAAGATGGCACGTGAAGAAGAAGAAGAAGTCGATAAATCCAGAAATTTTTGAGAAAATATAAATATTTTAATAATAATATACTACCCAAAGATGTGTAAGTAATTTTATGTAACACATTTTAGCTTGTCAAAAGCTAAACTATAGTTTATAAGCTAAACTTTAATTTTAAACCAATGTACAATCTTCATTATTATCATCGTTTTCATGTAATATCTCTTTTCAGAATGTTGGTTACCATTACATGATAACCATCCTTCGATATGATAACTTCAGTGCCCATCGAAAGGTGAAGGAAATAGCTGAAAAGTTCCGAAAACGCAACAGCGGAAAAATAACAGATGATGAAGGAAATATTGCCATAGCCAAAAAAGATAAAAAGAAAGTATGGAAAGAATACTTGGAAAAACTTTTCCACTACCTTAGAACAATATAAGAACCCACCATTAAAGAATATTCTGGTCTCGAAATCTTACCAAAAAAATAACGGCAGCCGTCAGACAAATGAAAGATGGAAAGTCACTGGGACTTGATAAAATTCCAGATATAATAATTCAGAATAAATAAAAATAATAACTGAAATATTAAATGAAATATATAAGGCAGGAAAAATACCAGTAGAGTGACTTAAATCGGAGTTTGTACCATTGGCCAAAAAACCAGGAGCAAAGTTTGTTAAGACCATAAGCCTAATGAGCCACCTGCAGAAGTTGTTCTTAAAAGCTATCCACAAAAGAATTTACCGGAAATGCGAGAAACAAATTACGCTTAATCAGTTTGGATGTGTGAACACCATTGGTAAGAGGATGTTTTACCTATGATGTTTTTGTATGCCTGATTAACTACAAGAAAGCTTTATGAAAGAGGCCTAAAAATAATAGCTAACCTGTATTTGAATCAATTAGCGGTGCTCCGAATAGATGGAGAATATACAGATCAGGTCAAAATCTTAACGAAAGTGATACAGGAATATATACTTTCACCACTGATACTTAATCTGTACTCAGAGCACATTCTTTAAGAGGCTCTAAAAGATATTGATAAAGGCATCTTAATAGATTGAGTCAAGCTCAATAGCCTGCTGTATGTAGATGATAGTGTTTTCGAATACCAAAGAAAGGCTGCAAAACTTAACGAACAAAGACAAGTAGAACATATGGACTGGATATAAATACCAGCAAAACCAAGCTAATGATCATCAGCAAGGAAAACAACTGGAGCAAATCTATATGTGAACCAAATGAGAATTAAACGTGTATCATAGTAAAACTACTTGTGAACTATAATCAATGACTCGTGGGACAATGCCCAAGAGATTAAATGTCGCATCGAAAAGGCAAAAATTGTACTCTTAACTGTGAGCTCTGTATTCAAAAGCCATGACCTCACCCTAGAAACATTAAAGGCGGAAACTCAGGAAATTAAAACTTCAGGCTTTTGAGCTATGGTTATACCGAACGATCCTGAAAATACCATGGACAGACAAAGTCACCAATGAAGAAGTACTGCGGAGGATGAACACAACTGCGGATGTGGTCAACATCGTGAAGAGCCGTAAGCTGTAGTATTTGAGACATATAATGAGAAACAAGACAGATATGAACTACTCTCTAATACATTTTGCAAGGTAAAATTGAAGGATAAAGTGGCCCAGGAGGAAGATGAATATTCTGTCTTGCTAACCTGAGAGAATGGTATAGAAAGACCTCAACACACCTATTCCGGATAGCAACCAACAAAGTTATCATAGCCAGAATGATCGCCAACGTTTAGAATGGACAGGCATCCTAAGACGAAGAAATAATTATTATTTGATCAGGAATTGATCACATGAACATTTATAGTTTATTCTTCCGGGTTTGGACCGTGTCATTTGTGAGTGAGCCAAAAGTGGGTTCATCTCTTCATCTCTCTCATCTCTCATCAAGAGATGAACCCACTTTTGGGTCACTCACAAATGACACGGTCCAAACCCGGAAGACGAATAAACTATAATTCTGACTCTGGCCGTGGAAGCCTACGATTTCATTTCACATGAACATTGATCAGAAACTCCAAATTGCCATCCGTAGGTGCTTTGTTACGTTGAATAATTTTGATAGCTTTTGAGACTTCTTCTGCATTGAGAGTGGTTACTTTGATACTAATGGACAGGTAGCTTTTAAATATTTAAATTCCTTTTCTGATAATTTTTAAATATGATAATGACTGAATTGGACACAAAAGAAGGAATTGCAAAACGAAAGATAACATGAGAAAGACCGATTGATTCCATAGGGATTAGATATTGGAAAAGAAATCAAGAGAACCCCAATATAATTATAATAAAGCAATATCAAATTAAGTAAATATTGCCTGTGATTATTTCATAAGTTTAGGGTTCCTGTCGTGATTGAGCATTGAATGACTTTTAAAAACTATTTTTCTGTATCATATTCATATTCTTCCATATTTCTAATACTTCAATTTTAATTTTTCACGTTAAAATGATTAATTTAAACGAGAAATTAATATTTACGACGTAGTGTGATTATTATAGAAACACTTTTCCCTGAACTGATTGATCTTTTTCGTTCCTCTTGACTAGGCTATCATACTAAATGATTCTGTTGGTATTGGACAGAATCATTTGTTGCTACTCACTTGAAATTTATTAGCGGATAAGATAAGTAAATAGAGCAATAATAGTTGCTCTTACGCAATATTAAATGCAAATTATATTGTCCGACATAAGGAGTGAATATATAAACTATCTCGTCCACATCTGTATGTGATATTTCCACTTTGTGAAAATTGTTATAAGCTTTTTAGTCCCAAGTCACTTTCGAATCAATGTTATGTAATTTTTAAGAAAATTGTAGCATATATAAGACAGTATTTGTAGAAGTATCTTTAGGTTTGTTAAATGACCATAATATCTTTATTTATTTGATTTTATCTACGTTTTATGATGTCCAGGTTGTCCAGTATTTTAAGGTAGTAGGTATAGGAATATTCACTGTATTAATTACAATATTGTCAATGAACAACAGTGGAAACTATGGATTTAGTGATGACCGTTACTAATTACTCATGAATAAAATCTAAATTCTAAATCTAAAATCTAAATTCCATGGACTAGCAGAACCAGAAACGAAGAAGTTCTTCGAAGAAGGTATGCGTAACATTGGTGTAACAAGCAAAATGGGATTTACTGACCTAGTAATTACATAAACCAATTTATTTTAGAGCTATTTAATTCGCAAAAAACAATTCACATATTCTTCTGTTAGTTACAAACTTCTAGATTCCACGTCTCTTAAATTTTTTAACACTTTCACCTGTATTTACTAAGTAAAACATGTTTTACATGTGTTACAAGACAACAATATAAAAACTTGAATAAAGAAGTCAAACGAGAAGTCGTTAAAAAGAAAAATAGTGCATGGGAACAAAAATGCCAATACCTAGATAACCATATAGGAGGGACAAAGAGCTCTGAAGCCTGGAGAACTATAAAAACGATGAGAACAATGACAAAAAAACAAGTCATAATAAATAAAATACCAGAGAACACATGGATAGAGAATTTTGAGAACTTATTAACAGAGAGAAGAGAAATGTTTAAACAGACAAATGAAGAAGTGCAAGTAGAAGGAAGAATAGAAATATCAATAGAACAAGTGAAAGAAGCAGTTAAGGGAATGAAATTAAGAAAATCTCCAGGCCCAGGCGGAATAGATCTAGAGTGGATTAGATATGGATCATCAAAACTGCTTA
This sequence comes from Diabrotica balteata, assembly GCA_918026665.1. Taxonomy (NCBI): domain Eukaryota; kingdom Metazoa; phylum Arthropoda; class Insecta; order Coleoptera; family Chrysomelidae; genus Diabrotica; species Diabrotica balteata. Next base: position 2,934,601 of record OU898276.1, read on the forward strand.
AAATAATCTGAAAATTATTCGAAAGATGCTTACACGGAGAAGAAGTTCCAGAAGAATTGAGACAATCGTATATCTCTCCAATACACAAGAAGGGCACAAAAACGGATCCTAAATACTATAGAGGGATCGCAGTGATTGCTACTATAGGCCGATTATATTCAAAAGTACTGAGAAACCTGATAGAAAATGATATTAAAGATAAACAACCCGAAGAACAAGCGGGATTTAGGGCCGGACGCTCCACTATGGATAATATTTTCACATTAAAAATTGCAATGGAAAAACGAGTGCAGAGAAATAGAGAAACCCATATAGCTTTAATAGACCTGAAAAAGCATATGATAGTGTACCGATCTCCCAACTATGGATAGAAATGGATAACTTGAAAATAAACCCAATTCTAATTAACGCCACTCAAAAATACTACGAACAAAACTTTGCAAGAATTAAAATGGGACAAGAAATCACCTCTCCTTTTCAAACAACAAAGGGACTAAGACAAGGCTGCTGTCTGTCACCCACCTTATTTAAAATCTATTTGGACAGATCCATAGTGAAATGGGTAAAAAAATGTAGAAACATGGGAATAACGGTGGAAGGAAACACGCTATATACACTTTTCTTTGCGGATGACCAGGTAGTAATTGCCGAAGATAGCTACGATCTTAGCTATATGGTAAGAAAACTGCAAGAAGAATATGAGGTGGCAGGTCTAAACATGAATATGACAAAATGTGAATATCTATCAGTGGGAACAGATGAAATATGTGACCTAGTCTTGGAAGACGACAAAATCAAAGGCGTACAATCCTGCAAATATTTGGGGGTTATTTTCAATAAGAAGGAAAATAGCGCAGATAAAATCAGGGAAAGAATAAACAAGGGTAGAGCAGCGACTCGGGCCTTAAACTCTCTTCTCTGGCAAAAAACACATCGACGAGAAACCAAAAAATACATTTACGGTAGTATAGTCCAAAGTATTACACTTTACGGTTCGGAAGTATGGGACGTCACCAAATCTAATAAAAACAAACTTATGACGAGAGAAATGGATTATCTGAGACGAAGCTGCGGTAGATTGAAACTAGAAAGAGTTAGGAACGAACAAATAAGAAACTAAATGAAAATGGAGCGAAATATCAATGATGACATAGAAAGAAAACAATTAATCTGGTTCGGACATGTTAAAAGAATGCCAAAGTACAGATGGCCTAAAAGAGTACTGGAATGGATCCCTCCTGAAAGAAAAAAGAGAGGACGACCACGAAGAAGTTTGCGCAACGATATTGATGAACCAATGGCGGCAAGAGACTTAGAAGAGGCAACTGCGTATGACAGAAAAAGATGGAAATTGGGGGCGGAGAAGCGGCGACAGCCGTAATCAATCCGTTATTATATATATAAAAACATGTTTTAATTATAAGAGTTACATCTATCATATACCTACTTATTTAAACGGTGATGGTTGTATTTTTTCTGACGGAAGCTTAATGCAAATTTATCAATTCTTTTAAATATTTTATGTGTATATAAATCGTGATTGTAAGGTACCTTTAATGATGAATAAATGCTTCCCTCCAGCGCACTGGAGCTGTAAAATTATGTGGCTCTACTGCACCAAATCACACTGGGGTAAATGGCTATACAAAAACTGAAATATTTCTTGTAAATACTCAGTGTGGATGTGCAAACTGAATGGTCTCCAAGTATGGTTCATGCATAATGAACTGATTAGGTACATACCATGGTGCGTTTGTAATGACACGTAGGACTGTTTATTGAAACCTCTCCACTATATCTACATTAGACCTGAACGCTGATCTCCACAGCTGGATCCCGTAACTGCATACTGGTTGTATGACTGATTTAAATACATGACTGATAGTTGTGATTTTTTACCTAGTAACCAGTAAAATAGTGAATAAGATTCGCGAGATCTATGGAGCGCCAGATGTTGGGTGTCTCTCTAAGAAACCGAATCTCAAACGAAGAAATACGACGTAGATCAAAAACAACAGACGCCATCAAAAAAATCGCGTCGCTTAACGTCACGTTGCTCGCCAGGTTAAGATTGGCCTGTAGTAGCTGAGAAGCAACGTTGGTGTTTAGGTGGGAAGCTAAAATTGCGTTGTCATCTGCGTACATGCTGTGATGATATTGTTTCTCGTATGTAAATTTGCTGTAAATATCAGGTAAAAAGCAGGTCCCAGAACACTATCCTGTGGAACCCGTACTTTGATTCGATGTATAATTATTGTGAGGTAAGATTTAAGAATAAGGAAATACTTTAAGGAAAGTTCGTAGAGTAGACCAGTGTGTGGTGGCATGTTGTTGTCTGAATCCAAACCGAAACCTATCCAACAGTAGTTTTTAAAAATCTTTGACATCATAGGCAGTAGACTAATAAGTCTATATGATTTAATGTTTTCTGTAATTCTATCTGGGTTAGGTATTGAAATAATTTGTGACACTTTCCATGAAATGTGGTAGTACATTGTTCCGATTACATTGAATATATGTGTCAAGTAGAAAATTCCTTTTTTGGAGGGTTCTATGAGGATTTAAGCAGTAATCAGGTTGTATCCAGGAGAATTTTTAGGGTTTAGGTGTAATTGAATTTTCTGGTGAACTTGTTTGGTACTGAATGTTTCGTTGATACGGCGATTCTAAAAACGTTTGGGTCCCGTTTGTTATATCAAGGTTGTTGTTGTCTGGAGGGTTTGGCTGGAAGAACACATTCACCAGGTGATGGCAAACGATTCGGCTTTTTCTTTGTTGCTCCTAGCCCATCTTCCATTACTTATTTGAATAGGGGTGTTAGTTAATTAAGGTGTAACACCAAACACTATTACTCTTATGATTATATAGGATATATAATTGTGCGGTAGCTTGATTCAATGCAGCTTTGTCCTGAAGCGCGGCTGTTCTCTGCCATATTTTCCTGAATCTTCGCTATTCTGCATTTTTTTCTTCGATTTCATTGGGCAGGTATTGTTGTTTAGTTTCCATCGGACTGGTTGGTGTTGACTGCTAAGCTACCTCTTGTATTATTTTAGTAAATTATTCAACAGCTTTGTCTACATCTCTTGAATAAATTGTCCCAATAGATGCGAGTTATCGACAATATTATAAAAATCCATGGTGATTATAAATTCTCTTAGACATTTTTTTTGTATTGAAACTTTCAATTGGTATTGTTCATCTTAAATATTTATTGTAAAAATTGTTATTCTTGAAAAAGCTTGTTTATGTGACAAGCCTCCAAAATGCCCTTATCTATTCTTATCGGTCTTATCTATTAAATATGCTAATGCAGTTTGGAAATTTCAGAAAAAACATAAAATGCGCAATCCAACGGAGAAAAACAAAAATACAGTTATATAAACAGAGATGGATAATACTAGTTAGTATACTGGTATTGAGAGTATATAATGGCGGCTGCATAGTATTTTTTATTTCTTTACAAAGACTAAAACTACAAAGCAAACGATCTTGTACCGATATCTCCTTAACACAGGAAGCGGTATTTTTAAGTTTTTGGTAGAACTTACTAATTTTATATTCAAAGCTTTTTATGGGGTGTTTACCGAGATAAGCGTAGAAAAGCAAGGGGAACGGTGCATTATACCTTGCTCTAAGTTTCCAGTAGACTGGTCAAATAAAACTAGGCGCCTCGACAAACACGATGTGTTTGAACTAAGTGAGAAAGAAAAAACAAATCCAGGTAATAAAAGGAAGAATGTTACAAACGCGTTATTTGTTTCAGGCTATTAACGAAAATGCTGGTGGGAAATTTAAAAACTGGTTTATTGAAAAAGTTAATAGCGCTTATAAGTAAACTAATTATATACTTTAAAAATGCTACTCAAGTAATCTAAAACAATTAGTTAAGGTGTCGAGAGATTTATGAGACACTACAAGAACCCGACCAAATAGGAAATAAAACTTTTATGTAGATCATGTTTATTGTTGTGTAATGCATTATTTTCTAAAGTATATGAGACTAAAAAAAAGTCCATTCCTAGTTATCCTTCGTTTGAAGGATAACACTTTTTCTAACATGGGACCAAAATTTGTCGTTCAAAATAATACAAAAAATGTTATCTAAGAAGAATATTTCAAACAAATGTTGATCTTTTACAATTCCACTTTCGGTAAAAGTATGATTGCATTACGACTCAGTAATTATTTGTTATTTTTTCTTAGTCTTGGTTCAGATAATGGCGAAATTTCTGAGTATCATTCCCTGGTGTTTAATGTATGCTAATAATATAGCGTTATTAGGACATACTGAAAGGGATGTAGGATAAAAACTGCAATAGTGAAGACAAGCTCTCGAGGAAAAAGATTTAAAAGGATAAAAACAGGGTATTTGGAATGTTTATTTAAAGATGAAGCTACTACAAATGAAATGATATCTTTGGATGGTGAAATAATTGTAAAAAGTAATAATTTTAAGTATCTAGATAAAGAGAATAGTGATAATAATAAGTTTCTTGGGTGTAGAAAATTCGAATACTATTAAGGTAGAAAGCATCGAACAGAGAAGAGTGCTTCGAGCATATGATGAGGGGTCCCAAATATAGATTGCTATTAGAAATTATGCGAGAGAGAGCAGGCAAATCGCAGTCCATGACAAAGAAAGACTTCATGGTTGAAGAACTTGTGAGATTGGTATGGTATTGACACAAGTATGATATTTAGGGAGGAAGTAAATAAAATTAAAATAACTATTATAGCTTCTTCTTCTTCTTAGGATGTCTGTCCGTTTCGAACGTTGGCGATCATTCTGGCTACGATGACTTTGGTTGCAATATAAGATAGCTGTGTTGAGATCTTTCTATATCATGCTCTCAGATTGGCAAGCCAGGATATTCTTCTATGTCCTGTGGTCTTTTTTCCTTCAATTTTACCTTGCAAGTTGCATTAAAATAGCTCATATCTCCCTTGGTTTCTTATTATATATTCCAAGTACTGCAGTTTACCGCCCTACACGATGTTGACCAAATACACGATTGTGTTCATCCTCCATAGTACTTCTTCATTAGTGACTTTGCCTGTCCATGGTATCTTCAGGATCCATCTGTATAACCATAACTCAAAAGTCTGAAATTTTGATCGAGTTTTCACCTTCACTGTTTACTTTTCTACTCCATACAGAAGCATTGAGACCGCGTAACATTTAACGAGACTTATTTTTGTTTTTAGGGTGAGTTCATGATTAAAGCATAAAGCTCATGTTGTCCCACGACTCATTGATTATAGTTCCCAAGTAGTTGTACTGTGAGACACGTTCAATTCTCATTTGGTTTACATACAGATTTACTCCAGTTATGTTTTCCTTGCTGATGATCATTAGTTTGGTTTTGCTGGTGTTTATAGTCAGTCCATATGTTCTATTTGTTTCCGTTATTTTGTTCCTTAAGATTTGCCATGTTTCTATGGTATTAGAAAACAGTATTGTATCATCTGCATACCGCAGGTTATTAAGCTTGACTTTATTTATTCAGATGCCTTCATGAATATCTTTTAGAGCCTCTTCAAGAATGTGCTCCGAGTACAGATTGAATATCAGTGGTAAAATTGAACCAGCAGTAAAAAGAAGGGAATAACCGCCAAAACATGGCGAAACGGCTTTTTAACAAAAATATACCTTTTAAAGTATAAAGACTCATCTGTCCAGGATAAGTATGAAATAAATACCTTATAAGTTACGGATATATTCCAACACTAAATAAGCGACTGTTTTAGAAGGAAATAAATCACGGAATTATTTTTTATAAGCCTCATAAACTGCTCAAAAGTTGATGGATTCGACCGTTACTTGATGGAAATTCATTTTATGTAACAATAAAACACTGAAAACTTTCATGTCATGTCATATTTGTTTTGAAGTCTGCTAATAATAAGACTTCTCCATATTTCATAAACCTACCCATACTGACACGACTATACACAATTCGTCATCCCATCCAACACAACATAAACTGACAGCTTATCATAGTATGTTACATAGATTAACAGAAATTCAGATGTCAAAATACAACTTTGAGACAGAATTAAATATAATTAAGCAGATAGCAGTAAACAACGGATACAACGAACAAACAATTAATAAAATGTTAAATCAAAAACTACACCAAAGAAATCCCTGAAATTAGTATTTCCACCACCAGAAAAAAACTCAGTACCTTCTGCTCGATTACATATACAGCCAAAATAACAACAAAAATTGCCAAACACATAAAAAAGAAAGGAATAACACCAGCTTTCCGAACAAATAACAACCTAGGCAAATATATTAAAAATAACAAGAGCCAAAATAAAAAACACTTAAATAGTGGTGTGTACAAACTTGAATGCGGCGACTGCCCAAAAACTTACATCGGTCAAACTGGTAGAAACTTTGATAAACAAATAGCAGAACATAAAAGGGCTTTCAAGAATAGAAAAACAGATTCGACATACGCACTTTACCTTCTAGATCATAATCATTCTTTTAATGACAAATTTAAAATTCTTCACATTCAAAATAAAGGCCTGAAGCTATCTTTGTTAGAATCTATGGAAATCAACAAATTAAAAAACACAGATATAATTCTGAATGACCAACTTGAGACAAACAGTTCTCCCCTCCTCAACCTATTTCATTAGAGACTATAAATTTGTAAACCCAAGCCAAAATAGATCACTTGAGAAAGGCAATCAGCCGAAACAGCTGTAGTGATAATATTTAAAATAAATTTTGTGGAAGTTTGAAAACAAAGTTTTCAGTGTTTTATTGCTTAAAAGTTATTCGAAGACGATCCAAAAACGAAAATCCCAGAAGGAGTAACAATACTTTTCTTTATTTATCCAAATCAATTCTGCAAAAGTTGAGGTATGTAGGCAAGCTTGTTCAATCTTGTATACTATAAAAAATATAGCAATTTTTCGACTGCCCTCTCTTATTGCAAAAGAAAAATTACCGGTGGATCACCGTGGTAATCATTTAAACCGTGGCAAAAATTTAGATAACAATGTAGTTCTTGCGATCGATCATCACATTCGATCATTTTCTTTAAAAGAAATACATGACAGCACCAGATTAATTCAATATTCAATAGACCCTTAATACTATTAGCAAATATGTAAAAGTCTCAATAACTAATAAATCATCAAAGAAAAATACTATCGCGAAGTACAATACCACAAGAAAGACATCGAAATCTATTTAATTATTTTTAATTTAGTGTACCTCCGACTCTACAATTAGTGATTTGGTTGATAATATACCACGATAAGACCGGTCAGTTGTGCATCGCATTGGTAGTTGGTGCTTAAAAAATGAAATAAACGAAAAAGCAAACATACTTACCGAACGGTCGGGTCGGCTTGACATGTTTTGTAGTACCCGGGGGGTAAATTTGACCTTCGCGTAGGTGGAACAGTATAATTTGGATAGCATAGTAGCTGTAAATTATTTTGCTCGGTGTACTTGATGAAACTGCAGATGTTTATTATACCGAGAAGAAAGATTGTTTTCTCATATACTTGTCGATATAAAAAAAACGGTTGGGTTTTCAGAATAGCGCAGAGCAAACTATACAGTTTTATATGAAAAATTAGAATACAGAACAACATCATGGAAGCCATTAAGTATCTTAAAATGAACTTTTAGCATTCAAGCTTCAATTTTTTAATAAATCCTTTCATTTAAATTACCAACCTTAACAATTTGTGAGAGAGGAAATGAAATGACAGTTCATTTTAAAAGGCCTTTAATTCTTTAAAGGGTATGACAAAAATAGATCACTTAAAAAAGTCAATCAGCCGAAACAGCTTGTAACGATGAGTCCAAGCCATCACCGTTAAACCAGCGTGCGCGCGAACCAACCCATGTAGTAGGAGTGTATCGACAGTAGAAAGGGCAAAACTAATTACCAAGCTCCGCTATATAAACCGCAACATTTCCTCATAGAGGAGAATCGACAGGTGTTGACTGAAGGTTCTCTTCTTCCCTACCCCGGCTTGTGGACGTGTTGAGTTCACAAGTTGTTCCGTTCTATACCACCGTTACCCGAAGAGCGTGTTGATCTCTTCATTACCCGTACTCTGAAGCAGTCGTGTTGAGACTGTCGAGGAGTGTCCTATTAACCCGAATCACGAACATGTTGAGTTCCTTTCCTTTCTTTGTACCTATCGTCCGCTGTTATTAAATCGATACAACGTTCTCGTAAAATTTCAAATACATACTCGCTTGCCGATAAGACTAATTTCATATGACAAGGTCAAACTTAATTTGAATAAATAGGCCAGGTACTGAGAAGACTAAACCAAATTGTAAATATGTACATAAGATTTTTGTCAATTTAATTTAAGGAAGACAATAAAGTTTTATTTTTATTTTGAACTCTGTCTCTGACTGTCCAAAAGCTACCCGGATAGTGACTCCTACGAGAGGACGTCACAAATGGCGCCCGAGCAGAAAAATACGTTTTAAACAATAATACCGACCGAATTCCGAATTTTATTTTCATGAGACAGTACTGTGAATTTCCATCTAATACCGTTCAAATCCATCAATTATTTACAAAGTTTCTTATTTTATTTTTTGGCCTTATTTAAAATTTTTTCCATCTTTTTTTGGTAAGAACTTTCCGAGCCATATAGCCATTCGCCATGCAGGCTACTATAAGAAGAAGCCAACATCTGCCAGAACTTACAATAAATCTACACATTCAGGTTAAATTAAAGCCAGCAACTGGAGCCAAAACATACACTAACTACATTCAACAAGTATTTACGTCCATTTAGACTCCATCCAACTAAACCCTACTATCCAGTCAACAATATATGCAACAACAATGCAATTAGTATCATAATATCATGGTTTATGTGTTTCAGCAGAACTCATTACTCCAAGAAGCCTTTAACAATTGGACCCCAACGTTAATTGGAGTTTGGTTTCCAATGATCAGATAATTGGCTTTACAATACATAATCACACCATTGGAAAATCTCTCTGTAATCACTATAGGACGAAAAGAGAATAATTAGGCAAAGCACTGGCCTTATAGAAATGTAAAAGATCCTCCTGTATAACTGAAATACCTTCTGACTACTACTTGACGTTATATCCTTTAACCTTAAGACCAATTTCCTTAGTTCTTGTTGAAATGGGGTGAGGACTTCGAACGCTGGGTACTAAACCCGTTTGTCAATTGTGGCTGTCCTTTTCGTACTGTATATTTCTAGGTAAATTTGAACAACATAAGAACAAGATGATCTTCTTGTCCAAGACCAGTATAAAAAGATATTCCTCGGATGTGGTGTTCCCAATTTTAATCCATGCAGATAAGTTCCTTACATGTTAAACGCCGTCTGAGACATAGCTGTTATCTTTACTTTGTGTAGCGTTGGATTGCTATGTCAGCTTCAGCTGACTTGTGGTATCTTTATTCGTTTACATTTCTGGGGTTTGTTCTTTGAGCTTTAGCCACCAAGTAATTTTTAAGTTAGCTTAGAGATAATTGCAAGATCTACATCAAAATCTATTCAAATTGTGTCAAGAAACAACTTGTTTTGTGCTACCGTTAGAGCCGTATGGAGTAATGTAAGAAGGGGAAATGGAAAAGCAAATCGTAATGAGATAGTACAGAAAAGATTAACAAAGTATAGTTTAAAACCTGCCCAAAAACCTCGTTAAATTCATTAACGAAGAGCCAAAGCTTCCAGAACAACCTACAGATAATACAAGAAAGTTTCTGGATGAGCGTCATTAATGATAACTTTTAATGGCTGAAGAATAAACATATATTTTTCTGAAGCTATTTTCTTGTGATATCTTAATGCAATTAACTATTTATAACAGATTTTTTTAAATACTACGTCAGTGTTTAACGTCTATTTACATTTACACTTTGTCACCCTATTTGATTGAAACTTTGACAAGTACAGAGATAAGATCTAGCTGTTTTGGAATTAGATTTTTAATAAAATGATTAAGATTAATCAGTAAAAAATACTTTTCTTTTTAAATATATAAAGCAATGCTCCTTTACAGTCAGATATTTTGGGCTAAACTATCTAATATCTTGTACAAAAATATAATTTTATTAATTTGTTAGACCATTCAAACATAGATTGTGAAACATAGTGTCTTATCCACCATTCTTTCACTTAGTTTTCGTACATTTATATGCAGGTACTGTCGTCCTATTTGTTCTAGTATACCACTGCCTCCCATTTCTAATATGTATATTTCATTGCAAGTACATCTTTGTTGTCGATACCGTTTCGTGTTTTTTTTTTCAGTTTACTATATTTAATTCTATAAAAGATTTCTAGTCGACATCTTAACATCCCTGAAGTAGTTTATTTAACGGAAAAAGCTCCTGGCTTGTCCCAAATGACTGAACGTACTCAAGAACATACTACTAAATAAGTCTCGGGTGCGTCTTCCACCATTATCGTATGCTTGTCGTCAAAATTCACCAGTTGTACCGAAAAACACAAAAAAATCCACAAAATAATTGTGATCATTGTTAGCTGCACTTGGATGGAATAGTAAAATGCTAGAAAATGTCAAAAGGTAGCCTTTGCTCACGTTTGATCTAAAACAACATTGTTCATTGCTTTTACGATTTAGAGGATTACTTTAATACGATTAACAAAAATATTTGCATTAAACTGGAAGAGTATTGAAGAATTACGCTATTTTTAACACATTTTAGAACAAGACATCTTTTAGTTTACTTTCAACAACAATACTAGTAGAATAAACAGGTTCCAGTGTTTTCCTGTTTATCGACGCGATATGGATAAGTACAAATAGGCACATAAAAGAATAGAAATATGGGCCAGTTTTGTTTTGGTATAAACCCAAAATATAGTTTATAACTAAAACAAAAAAAGCAGTTGATGTTAGAAAATTATTAGGAAAATATTATGATTTAAGGTGTAATAATTAATGACACGTGAATCTACAACTACAGTGCGAAGACAAATCGTCGGCTTAGTGATAGAAAAACGTAACTAAATTTTTTCCCGTTTTGAGATATCTACACCATTGAACTTACCTTGGTGAGTTTTATTGAGTAACACAAAACTGTATCTCTCCGAACACCTAAAACAGGAGTAAGGAGTTTTAGTAACTATATCTCTTAGCAATGTTTTAGTGTCACAGAAATGTAAGAGTAAAAGAGGTCGTCATCTCCCTGGAGTAGCAAGACCTGAAGACGCTAAAGAATTTATCAGAAGCCATATTAGATCTTTTCCTACAGTACCTTCACATTATTGTAGAAAGTCTTCAACCGATGAATATCTACCACAGGACCTCAACGTATAAAAAATATATGATTTGTATGTTCATAAATACAACAGTGAGAAGATAGTGCCTGAGAAATCATGGTTGTATGGACAAATTTTTCACAATGACTTTTATTTAAAATTTCAAGTACAAAGAAAAGACAAGTGTGATACCTGTTTAAGATATTAAAATGCATTTGAACATGAAAAGAAAGAACTGCATGATAATTATGAACAACATCAACAGGAAAAATGCTACAAGAGAATTTGACGACAAAGCTAAGGCGGATGTGTTGGCAAACAAAATAAATTTCATTCAATTTGATCTGGAAGCTGTAAGATACTGTCCTTTCACAAATGCTAAAGCAATATTTTACAAAAGACGATTGGACATGTATAATCTTACTATTTATGATATCTGGACCAGAAACGCTACTAACTATATGTGGTATAAAGGAGTAGCTGGCAGAGGTTCGAAAAAAGTATCCTGTTGCCTTTATAATTATCTACAAGACAATTGCGATGGTAAAGAGTTTGTTTTAATGAGTGACACGTGTAGTCTCCAAAACCACAACGTAAATGAACCTGGCCCTTCGATGATGGAGTGTGACTCGGTCCGTGTTCATATTGAGAAAGCATCAAAAATGTGGACATCTTTGACCCAACTGGGTGCATTGTAAGAATGGCGTCAAAGAAATCAAAATACACTGTACACAAGATTGAACAGGAAGAAATTTATGACTTCAAAGCTTTTACCACAAATCTAATAAAAAACAAAAAAGTGGACATTGATAGTAGTAATATAAATGGCTGCAGTACAAAAAAGACGATAATAAACATATATTTTTTAAATGTAACAAGGAAAATGAAAATTTCGGGTGAGGATATCCGAAAAGAAACTAGGAAATTTTCAATCCAAACTTAACAACGGCGTATGAAGGACCAAGGACAATAAAGGAGGAAAAATATAAGGATTTAGAAGAGCTGTGTAATAAAGGCAAATAAGAAATGAAAAATGATCACACAGATAATAAAAATTTATGTCACAAGTATTGAATATTTAACTAATAGTACCTCAAAAAATTCCAGACTACTGTAACATGATTTGATTCACTTTTCTTTTAAATTTCATTTTGTTCCTACTTGTGTATCTGCAAGAAGGTTTTTGTTAAAATAATTAGTGACTGTAATGAACAGAGTTTCATTAACTTTTTACCTCACCCGACCTCATCTCATTACGAACCGGCCAAGGCTTTTAGCATCAATTTTTCAAAGTTGTTTTGTCATCGTTAATTCCCTTCGTAGTGTCGATGCACCGTCGGTCGAGGCGAAAAAAATATCATTTTATGGAATTATTCACTCAGAAGTATTCAGTCATTGTCTATAACGAACAGAAAGGTGTTTCTCGTCTGGACGAATCCTGTAATTTAGTTCGAAAAACCGCAATGACCCTCACAAAACACAAAATACGAAATATACGAAATGAGAGAGATAGTCCGAGAGGACCCAAAGTACGTACTACCATAGCCACGTAGGTACAGTGGCGGTACTATGGAATAGACTTTGGAAAAAAACCTTCAAGTAAAAATGACATAAAAAGTCAATATTATTTATACATCGTTTGAAAATTATTAACAGCGTAATTATTTACGACACAGCTGGATCCCGACTGTAATGTCAAAAATTAATCACTAAAGAATTTTAAACTTGTTTAAATTAAAAAGTAATTTTAATAAAATAATACATATTAATACATCCTATTAACCAGAACTAGTACCGTGTCCCCAACACGTATAGCGGTTCATCATCATGGCTTATTCACTCCTGGCGGAGTGTTTGCCACCCTTTTGGGCTCTTTGATTCATTTATTGAGGAGAATCAGTCCGCTGTTGTTTTTTTTTTATTAACTATTATAGCAGCGTGTGTAACTTGGCCCTGTCTACAATTCTTCTACATTCTTTCCGGTCCTTACAGCGCTCCTTCCAATTGTAGATTCTCAGCTTCTTTATGTCTCCTAAGACTTGATCTCTCCATCTTGTTTTGGGTCTCCCCTTTGGTTTCTTTGTTGTTGGTCTCCATCCAGTTATTCGCTTTAGCGTAGAGTCTTGGTTAGCTCTTTCTGTGTGTCCCAGCCACCTGAGCCTTTGCGTCTTCACGAACTTGATTATGTTTTCACCCTCGATGACTTCTTTAATTTCTTTATTAGTTAATCTTCTAAATTCGCCTCCACTTATCCTCACCGGTCCCATTGTTCGTCGAATTATCTTTCTATCTAAGATTTCCAAACTCATTTCATCTTTTTGTGTTAGGCACATCGTCTCTGCACCATAGGTGATCACCAGCCTGATTGCAATCTTGTACATTTTTAATTTGGTTTTCTTACTAATGTGCTTTTCTTTCAGGAATTTTTGGTAGTTCCAGTAGGTTTTATTACCCAGTAAGATGCGTTCATTTATTTCATCCGTTCTATCATTTCTGTCATTCACCATCACTCCCAGGTATTTGAAACTGTGTACTCTTTCAAATATATATGCACCAAGCTTAATTTCTTTCTCTATGTTCGTATTCTCTCTTGAAAACTTAAGGTATTTCGTTTTGCTTTGGTTTATTACTAGCCCTCTCTTCTTTGCTTCTTTATCTAGTATTAATATTATGTTTTGCGTGGTTTTTAAATCTCTAGTAACCAGTGCAATATCGTCTGCATACGCTATCAGTTGGGCTGAAGATTCGATAATCGTTCCCATAATTTTGGCTGCTCTAACTGCCCCCTCTATGGCAATGTTAAATAATGTTGTTGAGAGGGAGTCTCCCTGTCTGACACCTACCTCCATTTGTACTTCATCTGACGGGCCTTCCCTTGTTACGTATAGCGGTTAGTGAGTCAAGATGTAAATATGAGCAGATTTTCAGATAGGATACTAATGAAATTCTAAAAAGGACCATATTTAGCTTAACAACCCTTTCACCTCTGACCATCCTGGATCCACCTCCTCCGCAGGACAATATCCATCGAAGCATACCAGTGGTCAGCCTAAAAGCAGAGACAAATGCCAACACAAATAAAAACAAACCACGTCCTAAAGAGGTGCTCCACCTATAGCATGACAGCAAAATCATCAACTAAGAGTACCAACCAAAAGCAAAGAACAACAAGACAATGATCGAAGACCAAGCCAGTCCAGTCCAGATGACCTCTGCTTCTCCTGGAGTCTCGGGCCCTGCCGATCTTAACCCATTATGGGCCAGCGTCCTATTTGTAGATCACTGAAAATTTTATTTTTTATTTTAGCCCTTAAACTTTCTTTAAATTTAAAGAACAGTTGTCCACCACTGTTATATTTTAAGCTGTAGTAAATATAAATCTTTGAAACGTCGTTTTTTACTGATCTATAAATAGTATACTGATGTTTAACGTTATTAAAATGTGCAGCATTTCAGTATTCAGTTGAATGTAGATCTATGCACAAACAAGTCGTATTTTTTTTAAATTTACATTCGTTTATTGCGAATTGCATAAAAATTTGTATATTTTTTTTTATTTAGAAGAAATTATTCCGCAGTAAAGCAATTTATATGTGGAAAACTTATTCAACTTACTCGTTCGGCTACAAATTTTGGGTTATTGGTGGAAGTAGCAGATACCATTATAATTTTGACTTTAATACTGGCAAAACAATCGTCATCAGCAAGATGATTCAGAATAGTTGACCCTAGGGCAAAAATTAGTACTTGATATGTTAAACTGCATTTTTAAACCTGTAAGCGACTATATATTTTTTAATTAATTGCTTACCAGCAGAGATTTATTACTTCATTTACAAAATGTCAATGCAACAGGAACCTTGCGGGAAAATAAATTAGCGAAGTGTCATACAAGATCCAAAACTCTTTTATAATTTAACCCAAAAGCTATATGGCACCTCATGAGAGTCCTGAGCCTTCGTACTCAGATCATTAGCTCTCGGACTGGTATACTTAGCGGCTGAATATGCTTTCCAGGTATGACTCAATAGCAAACACACAAAGATTATGTAAACCAGACAATGCGAATGATCACAGGTACAATTAGACCCACACACAGAGTCAATAAGCAGCGGTAGATGTGCTGACAGCTTATATAGATGGGAAAAAGCCTTACTACTGAGTGTGACTGTGAGATCGTCCGTCACATTGTTGAAGAACGTCCCCGAAGGCGATTCCCTGGAGTTTTCGATGAGTTCCTGAATGCAACCGACAATGTTTATCATACTTCATGTAAAGTTTTATATTGATGTTTAATTATGTGTTCTTTAACACTTCTATAACACTTTATGAAGAAATATTATTATTAGAGAAAATATTATTAGAGAAAACATTATTAGAGAAAATATTTCTATATTAAGAACAATATTACTGATAAATTATATATAAGTAAAATTTTGAAATTAAAAAAAATGTATTAGTGGGTTAATTTAGGCGCTAGAACTAATTCAGTTTCTTTTAGTGTCTTGCAGCTTGTGTTTTATTGTAATTAGAATTTAGAAACCACAAAGCTATTCATTTTTCAATATTAACTCTTTTCTTAATACGGAATTCATCTATTTGTGAGAGCGCACTTTCCCATTTAAAGGTATTTTCTTAATATTTATTGGTTGCCTTTAGAATGAATATCTGTTATAGATACCTTCCACAGGATGACCATATCACCTGCAGATATTACATTGATTATCACTTTGCCTTCTTCTTCTTATGGTGTTGCCAATTAGTGGATGTTGGCGACAATTCTGGTATACTCCTCTCAATCTTGTGTGACTCTAAAGAGTGCATGGGCATCGAGGTATATCTAATCCCATATGTTTTTAAGTCATGAGTATTTCTTTCTTCCGATGCCCCCATTTTCTTCTATCTACCCTTCCATAATAAACTCTAAGAACTGGTACTTGAAATTTCGAAATATATAACTCAGATAAGCAGTTTTTCTTTTTTTTATTATTGGCAGCAATTCTCGTTCTCTGCCCATTCGATTTAATACTTCGATCACTTTGTCAAAGAGTATAATTTAAATTAGTATAAGGTGAAGAGGGGTAAATCTGAACCAAAAACGGCACTGTCTGTTCTTCTATGCACAAAATTTGATTCGCTCAACAACACCACACCCGGACGAACATCAAGCTAGTAGATTGCTTATCAGTAAAACCGTTTACTAATATTGGTGAAGTCACTTGTTAACTTTATGATGGAGGGTAAAATCGAAGGAAAAAGGGGTCCTGATAGACGACAAATATTCTTGCTGAAAAACATTCGCGACTGGACCAGGTTAAACATACAGACCTCTTAAGAAAAACAAAAGATAGATTCTAATTTGCACTGGTTCATTAGTGGAGACGGTACTAGAAGAAGAAGAATTTGTTAACGTGGAGGTTATAATGAGCTGAATTTGTATTGCCCAAAATTGTTCGTCTCAGTTACAATAAAACCAATTGTCAGACTTTTTATAAAATGGATTCACATTTGCAAACGATTCATCGAAAAATACAGTTATTTTTCTTCCCGAAATCTACGCCACTGTCGACGAAGTTTGTGGCGACTCGACGACCCCCTCATTTACACAACTCTGCAGGTAGAAAAGCCAGAGATCTCATAAAGAATTAATGGGAAATAAAACAAGAAGGATCAGTTGAGTTCTATTCAGGTAATGGCCAGCTTAGAATGTTTAATGAAAAACTAACATAAATCACGTGGAAATATCAAAAAGTAATTACATACTCGCAGATTAAAAGCAGCAAGGATTATTAAGGTTTCTATTCGCATTATCGAGCTATATAGTCAATAGATCATTTTATTAGAATTCTGTATAGTAACTTAATTATATTGCCTACAATAAACCTCAATAGTAGTCTAAAACTGATTAAAATATAATAACCATATAAACACAGAAAAGGAATAGTCAAATGAAACGTATGCAAGAATGTTATTCAAGATCACATAAGAGAAAGTAAAATACAGTTTTGCAATAAAAAATGTAAAATTTTGAAGCAAAAACTTTTGCAAACATAACAAAATTAATGAAAGATGGAAAGGTTCAACTCTCCATTATTCTCTTTGGTTTTGTTCCTATGCAGCAGAGGCGTTTTTACATTTTTTGGTTAGTTTCAATCTTGAATCATCCAAATAATAATCCCCTTTTTCGAGATGTCCTGTTTAAACAATCCCACTAGGTCTTTGGTATTCTCTTTCTACTTCTTCAGGAGCTTGGTTCTCAGGAAATTTTAGTATTGGATGAATAAAATTTCGATGTAAGAGATAGTGCAAATAGTCCTGACCATGGCGCAGTAGACGAAATTTGATTTAGTCTCCACTTCCATGCGAAACGCACTGTCACTGTACTCATCATCATCATCATCACAGTCATTAACATCTTAGTAGATGTGTTGTGGTTCATAATTGGGCTTCAGCAGCTCGGACAGTTTGATAATATTTCTCCACTGGTCGCGGTCATCAGTTATATGTATTGCCTCAGTATACTGTTTATTGAGAAGCTTTTTAGTAATGTCCGCCCATCGCTGTGGAGATCTTCAGCGTTGGCGTTGAGTCTGAGGCCTTCCTTGGACCACCAACCGCTCCATTTTGTGATCACTTCGATGGATATGGCCAAAGAACTTTAAAATTCTAGAGTAAACGGTACTGGAGAGACGTTGATCCGGTTTAATTTCATCCAGAACCGAGATATTTGTACGGCGAGCCGTCCATGGAATTCGAAGCAGGCGTCTCCATGTCCACATTTCAAAGGCGTCTATACGTCGTCGATCTGATTCTTTGACTGTCCATGTCTCGCATGCATAGTAAAATATGGAAAAGACCAGAGTTGAAACGAGTCTCTTTTTGTTTGTCATAGTAATGTGACGATCACGCCAGACCCCGTTTAGTTCACTCATTGCTGCTCTTGCTAGTTGAATGCGTCTTCTAATTTCGGATTCACAACTGCCTGTGTTGTTAACTAGAGCTCCAAGATATATCATAGATGAGACTACCTCGCATCCCGCAATAGTTTGGGTTTCAGGAAACTGTTGTTGGCGATCAATAACCATGATTTTGGTTTTGTTGTAGTTAACCATGAGTCCAAATTTAGCACTTTCTACCTCGAGTTTTTTTAATAATTTAATAATTTCTTCTGGAGTAGAGGCTAGAAGTGTAGTGTCGTCTGCGAAACGCAAGTTAGATATCTTAACACCACCTAGGTTTACTCCTCCCTCCCAACCATCCAAAACTCTGCACATTATGAACTCCGAATAGATGTTTAATAATAAGGGAGATAAAACGCATCCTTGGCGTACTTCCTTCTCCAAAGTGCATTTGTCAGACAGATATCCGTCCATTCGAATATATGCCAGGTTATCTTGATACAGTTTGCTAATAAGGTGAGTCAAATGTTTAGGTACACCCATTGTCGTCAATATGTTCCATAGTTTGTCCCATCTAACATTATCAAAGGCCTTTGTATAATCGACGAAACATATAAATATCGGGATCTGGTATTCTCTGGCTTTTTCTATGATGTTTCGTACATTAAGGATTTGTTCTCTAGTACCTCTGCCCTTTACAAATCCAGCCTGCTCAGGTGCTATTTGCCAACTTATGAAGTTTTCTAGACGCCGTTGCAGTATGTAGAAGATCACCTTACTGGCGTGTGATATTAGAGCTAATAGCCTGTAGTTGTTACAATTATTTGTTGAACCTTTCTTATGAAGAGGTATGATTATGGTCTTTCTCCAATCCTCAGGCCAGACGCCTGTGTGCCATATTTCATTGCACAATCGATGTAATATTTTCACTGCACATTCCGGAAGATGCTTCAAGACGTCTGCAGTAATGAGATCATATCCTGCTGCTTTGTTTAACTTAAGTCTTTTTAAAGCGAATTCCACCTCGGAAAAAAGTCACTGTACTATGCACTTTATAATTCCACTTACAATAGAACCTTTCTACCTTTACGTAAATTCTGACTCCGCTTTTGCGCAGCTCCATGGTCAGGAGTATTTGCACTATCTTTAACACTGTCCCATTTTCGCATCAACTGCTTGCCTCTACTGTTTGATTTTTAACTAAGAATTTAGAAATCTTAAAGCTGTTACATTTAGAAATCACAGAACCTCTCGAGGAACTCTAATCATATACTTTTTGAAGATCAATGGATAACCTATAAGCGTATGTTAGTGTCTTTTTTAGTTCCATTAAATTTCTGTCAAATTTTCGATTGAACAAACTTTATATAAGAAAATAAAACTGGTTCATCTCCTCCTTTATTTCTTGTGTCCTATTATTCTTGGACTCTAAATATTATTAGACTGCTATCTCCATTGGCTGCGATCTTATGCCACATGGATGGATTATTTAGGGGTTCTAGACCTACCAGAGTCCTTTATTTAGTATGTTCATCATGCTGGAGATCTTCTTCTTGGTCTTTAGCCTGTTAGCTTTCCTTCTACTAATAGTTTTATGATACCTGTTCTTTTAGCGATGTGGCCAAAGTAAATTAGATATCAATTTAAGGTTGAATGTTCGAATAAATGAACTTTGATGGTACACAAGGCAAATATCGAACACAGTATTTAATCAAATCTTGCCCAAGTACTTTCGATCACAAGATCATCTTCAGGGGCATTTCGTCAGTTGTGGCCTATCCAGCAGCAACAGAATGTCATAAATGTAAATTGGGACATAACAAATACACTAAACAAAGACAAACAAACACTTTAAAATTTAAAATTGGAGAAGCTACATTTTATATAGAAGCCGGAGACAGCGGCTGTCTCCTGTCTCCGGCTTCTATATAAAATGTTAATAAATAAAATAAAATAAATAAAATAAAAACACAATCCGACTCTCTTTAACGTGGACAGTAGCATTATCCTATAAAGGAACTCTTTAACCATTATTCTGCAAAAAACTTTCGTGGTATTTTTATACACAGCAAGTTTAAATGAAATCCACAAGGAAAATAATTCCTGCATCTGGCTGTATACCACAGATGTATACCAAAAAAGAGGTTAGATCTTTGTAACTGCGTATATTTAACAACCCTTAAAAAGGGGTATATCAATTACACGAACGTTTTTGGAATAATAATTCCATCATCAGGTTTAAAATGCAAAATGCCTGAGTCACCAAAATATTAGGGTAAAAACCCTTTAAATTACATAAAAGATTGTAAATAATGTTGTTAATCACATTTAAGTCCCATGTCTTAGGTGAGTTCCAGTAACCGGAGAGTAAACCTCTTCAAACGGGTTTCAGCTGATAACTGAAGTGACTGAAAGGAGCTGGAGATCAAATTGTAAAATAACATTTGATTTCTTCGTTTCATAAGTTTCTTATTCTTCTTTTTTCGTACTGTCTAAAAGCTATATATTGCTGACTGTATTGGATAGTCATCGTATCCTCCATCCACGATTGAAATGTTTAAAATCAGCTTCCTCTAGTTTGGTGCTTAACTTGCTTGTATTTGGTAGTTTCATATTTTCTTTTCTAGTTTTTAAATCAGTGTCTCAATATCTTTTTGTAACTAGCAATTAGATAATTTGTTGCATATTTGTAACAAATATAAGTGAGAGTTCCGAGTTAGTCTTTCATCAAGAATTGTTGACAGTAATGTTATTAACAAGTATTATATTTACAATTTGGATCAATCAAGAATTAAATAGTTTGGAGATACATTCTAGCACTCATGTATGACGTCATCATATCTGCGATGTTTATTATTAATATTAAAGGAAGTTAAAAGGATCCGTATGTGTACGCTTACAAATGTTTCAAATATATTATTAATCATTGTACAGTGATCTGAATCCAACTATAGAACACAAGACAACAGTGTATTTGTACATTAAAAAATAAACTGCAATGCCCAATTATCATTATTTTTGCTTGTTTTTCTCGCATTGACATATTAACGTGTGAATAAAAAGGAATGTTTCACACTTAAAAATTATAAAAGCCGTCTAAAGATTCGTTTATTTGTCAGCTAGCGATAAGTGTAAATGTCCAGACGGCCTTAAATGGACAGTTTTATGTGAAAGAGGAAGTGAAAGATATCACTAAAATGGATAATTGATTTTAGTCAACTAACAAAGTGGTTTACACCCATTAAGCCGGTAATTCGAAGACGTTTCGAACAAGAATCTAATGGTTTTGATCGGAAATGAAATTGACATTTATTAAAAGTTATTTTTGTTTGGTTTGTAACGGAGATAGGAGAAGTGTTGGTGAAAAACATTTTGATAAAGAGTACAAAGCGTAATCAATCAGGCGTTAGTTATTTAATTATACGTCTATAGCATTTAATGTTCTTCGTGTGTGGCATAGCTGACAGCTCTACATATATATTAGATAAAATATATACGAGGTGAATGTTTAAGACTTGTTTTGAGCTTATATGTTAATAACATAATAAATAGTCAAATTCATATAAGTACATAGCACCCATATCTCAACATATTAGATGAATAGCTATTTGAGCTAGTTATCAGATGAGGAAAACTCGTGCTGATGAAAAAGTGTTGAGATCTTAAGTATTCATTTAGTCGGTTGTCTGGATTTCAGTAAGTTTTGTACTTTAATGTCTAAGGAAGTTTACCATGACAAACCAGAGAAGTCTATGATCAAGGCATGATATTTTCCAGTCAAATTCTTTATCGTTACTTGGTAACTTTTATTTAAACCAATAAAATCTCGATAGGATTAGGCTCATAGTGATAAGAAGGAATATTCTAATGGAAATCTAAAAAATTTTACTCGCAGCAAATCACCACGAAGATCACATTGATATTTCACCACCAAGAAGACTACAAGATACATTCTTATCTTTCTATAAAGCCACTGTTATTACTTATATATTAAGATAGAAAAACTATCTTGAGTTGAATTTATTGGAGGATTTGGAGATTACAAGGGAAACAAATGAAAACTCTCACTGTCTTAATACTCAAATTAATTGAAATTGTACTAAATTTAATCCTATATTTAAAAACTTTATTACAGCTTCACCTCGTAGAGGACCCAGCTCGACTGTTTAGACTTCATGCACTGAGCATTTCGATATTAATTTTAAAGTTCTTCCATTGACTGTGGATTCAAATGAACTACTTGGATTATAACCCATTTATACATTTTGCTTTCAATTTTGATTTTAACTTTTAGTAATTTAACTACATATTCAGATTTTTCCTTTTTTACAGTACTAATAGCGGTTGGTGGACCATTTCATTGTAGTCAACCATCCACTGTCTAATATAATTGTTTAGTCTTTTCTTACATTCATACTTTATGTCAACTTCAATTGCTCTCAAACTAACATCCTAATTATTATAGACAGGTTTGAGTGTGAGATTTGGATTATTCAATCTACATAAAAAATATACTATATAATTTTATATTTCATCAGTTGATTTCCTATAGTGGTGTCAGTTGGACCTTTGGTCAATACTTAGTTTCATAGAATTTTGAAAGGTGCAGATCACATATCTATTATAACTGCCCTTTACAAGCTGTCATTTTTCACATGTCATCTCAATATTTCCGCCAGACCGGGAGCCATTCTGTCTCCGGCTTCTATATAACATGTAGCTTCTCCATTTTTAAAAAAATTTAAAGTGTTTGTTTGTCTTAGTGAATTGTATTGTTATGTCCAAATTTACATGTATGACATTCTACTCATGTCGGATAGGCCACAACTGACGAAGTAAGTCTATAAACGTTTATCACATAAAAACTTTTTTCAACCATAAACTTCGAGTTTTTTATCGAAGTGAATTAATTTTCCTTTTTTATAAAGAAAAACGTTTCTTGGCTTATTTCAGATGCCCCTGAGGATGATTTATTGATCGAAAGTACTTGGGCAAGATTTAATTAATTACTGTGTTCGATATTTGCCTTGTATACCATCAAAACTTATATATTTAATATTCCTTTGCCTTAAAATTTGCAAAAAAGTATTTTATAAAGCGATTTTATTTTGATAAAACAGAACTTTTGTGAAAATACGTGTTTCTCTATTTTATCGACTAGGAAAAAGCGTTCGATCAAGTAAAACACACAGAACTCATAGAAACCCTAACACAACATGGCGTCGATCAAAATAGACAATCGTCTGACAGCAGAATTGACAATAAAAAGAGGAGTCCATCAGGGCTGTTTACTTTCTCCACTGTTATTTAATATATATTTCGAAAAAATCTTTCAAAATGTCCTCGAAAATATTGAAGAAGGAATAAAAAATAGAAAAATAGAAGTCTTTGAGATGTAGGAGGACATATTTCCAGATGAGAAAAATACTTCTTACGACTTAAAATGGAAGGGAAAGTGAAAGGAAGAAGAGGCACAGGAAGAACAAATGCTCCTGGTTAAAGAATGTAAGAGACTAGACAGGCATGGACACACGTTCGATACTAAAAACAGTATCAAAGGTGGAGAACAATTTGCTGTAGTTATAGCCAACCATCAGTAATGGAGGA
This sequence comes from Diabrotica balteata, assembly GCA_918026665.1. Classification (NCBI taxonomy): domain Eukaryota; kingdom Metazoa; phylum Arthropoda; class Insecta; order Coleoptera; family Chrysomelidae; genus Diabrotica; species Diabrotica balteata. The sequence goes on from OU898276.1 coordinate 2,958,378, forward strand.
GACATCTTAAGACGAAGAAAAACAAAACTGTTTGCATTTCCTCTCTCTGATTTTAATATTTTTATTTCCCTTATCCGTACTTTGTTTGTACGCTATTGAAACACCCACAATATGCAAAAAAGTAAACTCTCATATCCAAGAATTAAATAACAGCAATTTTGAAACTATTTTTTGCATAATAGATGTAAGAAAAATAATAAATAAGTATACCTATTAGTACTTATATGGGGCTTGCATTAAAGATTTTCATCTAAAATTTAATAACCTAGAACTCCAGACTCCAGGCCAATAGACTCAGATGGGCAGGAGATGTGATACGCAGTAACGACAATCGCGTTATAAACAATGTATTCTGGGAAAGGCCAGATGGAAGAAGGTCTGTAGGGAGGCATAGAAAAAGGTGGAAAGATGTAGTCAGAGAAGATCTAGAGAAGATGGGAGTACGACAATGGGAATTACTGGCACAGGACCGACAAACATGAAAGGCAATAGTAAACGCAGCAAAGACTCACGAAGAGTTGTAGCGCCATTGATGATGATGATAATGATGATGAGAACTCCAGACAAATTCAACCAAACATAAATTCAATAGGCAAAAAATAAAAAAGGACAAAACTTACAATTGGATTTATTATAAATTGGATGACCTATTTAGAGCTTTAAAGTGTCATCCCTTCTTCAGCTTCCCAATCAAAAAAGTTTAACCAATAATGGTACAAGTAGGAAAGTTTAAAGTACAATATCCGCTCGATTCTGTCTGGTATAAGAAACCATTTGAATTGGTGCTTTATGTAAGTGGTAGTAAAATTCTACACGACATTTTGTGATTCTATTTTTGGTAAAAATTTACCTGATGTTAGTAATAATATACAGTAAATAGAAAAACAACTTAGATTACTAAAACCTCTTCCCTTTGTATGTATTAATCATTCAGCCCACTCATTCAGGATTCCAATATCTCCTTTTCGTTTGTTATAAACAATACGTACAAATACTCTACCAACGAATACACATACAAATAAAATTGAAAGGGAATGCAAATATCAGTATCTAGCGGCCATATTAAATAAAAAATTGTGTCTCTTAACCGAGTAGGTGGGTGGTTTCACAACCGGCTTAGTCAGATAATAGAACCATTTTCCTATAGTAATAAATTACGTATATGGGGGAAATCGGAAAAATAAATAAACATTTATAAGTGTTGTTTGTGGAGTATTCTAAAAGTACCAAATAATTTAATATGTTAAAAATGTGATAAAGATTTAAGCGAACTGATTATGATGATAACGATGACAACGAGTCTTAAGCTTGTATTGAATACAGCACTCATTGTGAACACAACTTTCTGAAACTTCGATCAAATATTGCTTACACCGCCAAATGAGATGCCAAAATTAGCATATCAGTTAACAAGATGGTTTCTACTAAATCTGGACTCAATAGGTCATCTCTCTGATTTTCTATCCGTAAAACATAGAGTCCCACAATGTTCGGTCTTAGAACCTCTTTTGTTTATTATTTATATCAACGATTTACCTAAATTCATATCTCCGTATAATTCGCAGATGATATGACAAACGTTTTATCAGGAAAAATAAAGTTTTTTGGTCAGCGATCCACATACTGTGACATGTCGATACTAAATGGCTTGAAAACAAAGAATGAATTGAATGATTAAAATAAAACTTTACATGCGTCAATATAAAGAGTGTATCAACATAAAAATATTTATGCAAGTAGCGACGCCCTCTCTTATCTAACAGCAAAACTTATTGATTAGCTTAATATATAAACTTCTTTGTATAATGTTCCTCATGGACATGGGCATAAATTTGCAATAGATTTATCGTTATTTAATCGAATAATTAGCACTACTCTATCCTACTGTTTCCGTATAACCATAAATAACTGTTGCACAGTGCTGTTGATGAACAATTTCTTAAGTATTTATCCCGAGATAAAATATGCAAAAACAGCACACTATGTCATTTCTTGTGACGTCGTTAAATACAAATGGGTGCACAATTGACATTCTAATCAAATATTAATTGCTAGTTCTCGGTAAGGACCTTATCTGTTCGTAAGTAAGTTACTATAAATTTTAAATTATCTGCATAATGTCAGGTGTCGGTTAACGGCTATTATGTTTGTTTACACGCCGACATCATTTTTTTTTTTATATAATTTATTTTATATTCCAGGGTCGGCTACAAACAAATCGATCGTTATTACTTGCCTTTTATTATAACATCCTAATGTTTCGTTAGGTCAATTACTCTGTGAGAAGTTTTACTCCTTATTCTGATAGGATCTTATCAATACAACTTCAGTCCAAAAAAGGTATAGTAAATTTTATTCAAGTTTATGCTCCTACAGCAGATAAAGATGACGGCGATGTCGAACTATTTTAACATGCTTTGGAACAAGTCTTAAAATCAATGAAGAACCATCACAGTATAATAGTAATGGGCGACTTCAATGCCAAAGTTGGCCAGGGAAGAATGGATGGATATGTGGGGGAATATGGTCTAGGAACTAGAAATAAATGTGGTGACCGTTTGATAAAATTTTGCCAGACGGAAGAATTTGTAATAGCTAATACACTTGTTAAGCTACCAAAAAGAAGATTGTATATATGAAAATCTCCCGGTGATACAACGAATAGAATAATCCGAAATCAAATTGACTTTTTCCTCATTAGACAAAGATTTCATAATTCTATACTGTTTGCCAAAAGTTTTCCTGGAGCAGACACCGGTTCAGTCCATAACCCCATAGTAGTCACATTACGAACCAAATTGAAACTGGTTAAAAACTCACAAAGAGTAGAATTGATATTAAGAGATTATGGGAACCACAAACAAAGGAACAACCTTTGTTTGTGGTTCCCATAATCTCTTAATATCAATTCTACTCTATGTGGGTTTTTCAACCAGTTTTAATTTGGTTAAATATCTTACTGAAAATTTATATAATGCCCATGAACTGAATAAAAGTAGCTATAAGATTGATCAGAAATGGGAAAATATAAAAGTAGCAATAATTAAAACAGCAAATGAAAACTTAAAACCAAAGAAAAGAAAACAAATAGACTGAATGACTAAAGAAATACTACTATAAATGAATAAAAGAAAATCATTCAAAACAAAAAATCCAATTAAATATAATAAAACTGATTGATTAATTAAAAAGAAAATAAAAGCGGCTAAGGAGGGAATGTTACATGAGCAGTGCCAAGAACTACAAGAAATTAAGAAAAAATATGACTTTTTTACATGCGTAAAAGAATTAGAGAATTAACAGGAATTAGAAAAACACTTCACACTAGGCTACTAAGAGATGAAAGTGGGGCACTTATAACAGATATGAATCAAATAATGCAGAGATGGACGCAATATATAATACAACTTTTTGAAGACAAAGAGAGAACATAAGCACCAAAAGAATTTAAGGATGATACTGGGCCTGAGATTATACAAGAAGAAATTGAATATGCAATAGCATACAAGCTAAAGGTGGTAAATCTCCCGGGCCTGATAAAGTTCCTATCGAATTACTCAAAATTGTGTATACTGAATCTTCTGTCTTCTTTAAGTTCCATTTTCTATCGAAGGTTGGAAATCATCATAGCTATGCGGACTCTGTTGACTTAGGAAAGGACTGGGAACACGAGATGCACTGTTTGCAGTAAATGTTCTTTCGCAGAGATGATTAGATATAAATCAGGAAGTATGTGCCTGTTTCATTGATTTTTAGAAAGCATTTGGCAGAGTGCAGCATAATCGGCTTAAAGAAATTTTATTAAATAAAAACATAAATAGTAGAGACATTAGAATCATATATAACCTCTATTGGAACCAAACATCAAAAGTGAAAGTTGAAAATGAAGTGACTGAGTATATCCAGATTCGCCGTGGGGTCCGCCAATGGTGTATTTTATTACCCTTGTTATTCAATTTATACAGTGAAGCTATCTCAGAATTAGCGCTTGCCGAGGTCAGTGAGGACCTTAATAATAAAAGATATGCTGACGACACCGTCCTTCTGTCAGGAACACTAGAAAAACTGCAACACCTTGCTGAACAACTAAATATGTATTGCAACGATTATGGACTAAAAATAAATTTAAAGAAAACCAAGTTCATGGTATTTACAAAAGCACAAAACATCAAAATTAAGCTAGTACTAAATAATACAGAAATTGAACAAATATCTTCGTACAAATACCTTGGAGCATGGATCACAAAAGATACTGATCAGACAAAAGAAATACGATGCCGCATTGAAATTGCACGGTCAACTTTTAATAGAATGAGAAAACTTTTTTGTAATCGCAATATCAATATATCGCTACGGATAAGAATGCTTCGATGTTATATTTTCTCTACCCTTTTGTATGGAGCTGAAACTTGTACACTTAAAAAACCCAACATTAAAAACCTAGAAGCATTCGAAATGTTGTGTTTTTGAAAATATCATGGATGGATCGCAAAACAAACGAACAAGTTCTCGAACAACTAGGAAAACAATGCGAAGTTTTATACTCCATAAAAATCAGGAAATTGGAATACTTGGGGCACATCATGAGAGGTAAAAATACGAACTACTAAGAAATATAATGCAGTGTAAAATCAAAGGCAGAAGTAGCGTAGGAAGACGTAAAATCTTGTGGCTACGCAATCTCCGTGAATGGTTTGGATGCAGTTCAATTGAACTATTCAGGCGCGTAACCAACAAAATCATAATTGCCATAATGATAGGAGCGGAACTTAAAGAAGAAGAAGAATTACAGCTTAAACCTAAAATTACGTCAAATAATGATCAAATACCATATTTGGTCAGTGTTGTTACATGGTGTCGAGACCTGGACTCTGAGGGCTGATATGGTCAATTGCTTTGAGCCATTTGAGATGAGGTTGCATAGAAGAAGACCAACGAAGCTGTGTTAAACAGAGCAAATGTCGTTCGTTATTGCAACTTATTAAAAAGAAAAAAATGCATACTTAGGGTATATTCTTAGAGGAAATTGGTACAGAATCCTTCAACTCAGCAATTCTGGTAAAATCGGGGGCAACAGAAGAATTGGAAGGAGTCAAATGTCATCGATAAAGAACATTCGTGACTGTACAGGAGTAAGCAGTGTTAAACAACTATTCCGATCAGCTGAAGACTGTGAACAATTCGCCAATGTAATTTACAACATTAGAGGAACCTAAGTAATATGGTATCAAAATAAAAAGAAAAAGCGATAGTATATCTTTCGTGTAAATCATTTTTAATTGTATCTCTCTGTACATACAAAGTAAATAAGTTCTTGTATTTCCTATAATTTTTCTTGTACTTCCTATGGCAACTAGAAAAAAAATAAAAATAATTAAATTTAATAAGCACAAATTGATGCACCAAAGCAGAAATTTGTTAAAATATCGAGTGTGTATTATCGAGGTAACAATTTGCAAAATCCGGTACACAGAAAAAGTTTAAAGTTATGCACACATCCGCTGCTTACCTATAAATTATAGCACAACTCCTGTGCCACATAGAAACTATTAGTAGCCATAAAAGTTGCTATATTATGTACAGTGAATCCGTTCGGACGCTGGCAACGATTATTGGAAGCTGTTTGTCAACTGCTATGTCTTTGTTATTCAAATACTTCTATTGCATGATAAGGAGCGAGACCTATTAATTATAAACGTACAACGCTAACTGCGCATACGGCCATTCATTTGTAAACAAGTCCTACGATTTAGAGTTATCCCCGTGAAATTATGCGGGAAATACGGTTCGTACTTGTACTAATCCTTCTATTGATGGTATTTATATCCTTATTGGTTGTCGTAGAGAGGATAAGTCGTTTAAATTTCCGAACATTATTCGAGATAATATTCTTTTCGCGAACGAATATGTTTCGATTGAGAGGCCATAACATTTGAAGGGTCCAGGGGAAGAACGGCAATAGTCCATTTGGATTTATTTCGAGAAAATTGAAAATTAAGATTTATAGACTTATTATAATGTCAAATATACAGAAAAATAATCAAAAATAATATTTTTAGGTGAATATTATATTTTTTATTAAAAAACGTTAAAAATAACCTTATTCTAAAAATAAATGAGGTAGAAAAAAAATATAATACAGACAGATGCGTGCCACTTTTCTTCTATATTAGACGTCTATTGGCGGATCGTCCACAAATTCGTCATCGGTTTCTCCAGATTGTTCGACAACTACTGTTAATTGTTGATAAAACAACCTGGATTCTGGTTTCTCGAGGAAAGCAGTTAGATCTTCCAGATCTTTCCATTTGGATTTTTTAATAGGAATTGCGCCTTGGTAAAGTTTTCGTAATGGTTTCTAATGGTAATGGTAATTTCTTTTTTATTGTGATTATTTTGTGTCCTTTTGCGGCACGCCTTAATCGGTTTATTTTCGAATTAAGAATTATAATATAAACCCATATACGTAGATTTATGGAAAATTAACCGGTTATCCTTGCTGCAAAATTTAAGCATCCTGATTGGTCGAGTTGGGAAAGGGCACTTCGTTGGATATAGCGGCGATAAAAATGAACTCCAATTTTGAAAATCAAAATTTTTACTGCAATCAATCACTTCAAATGGTGTAGGTTTCAAACGGCAATTTCGCAATTCGTCTCTCCAGTCCTCTGGTACCTCAGTGTATGCTTTCTGATTGACAAGGCTCATGTTTCGATCGCATTCAAGATATGAATGCCCTCTAATAGGGAATATTACTTTCACAATATCAAAACGATTTTTTCTTGTAACTAAGTAATGCAAGAATCGAACGAGTAGTAAAATTTTTATTTTGCCCTGCACAGGTCAGCTCCTTTCTTAGCAACAGATTCATGGTAGGTATAAAATACAGATTTTGAATCCGACAGAATATAATATTCAAACTGATGAAGTTTAGTTGACGTTTATAGTATACGTCGTTGATTGTAATATTTGGACATGGTAAGTTTTTTGATAATCCATGCTTATACCTTCCATAGTCGAGGACTTTGAAGCACGTTTGCGGTAACTTCTTTTTAGACTATAAAATCGCTCACTTTTTTTTAGATGTAGATTCCTTTCACGTGTCTTTTTTTCTATATCATTACTTGCTGTTTTCCTAGTTTCAAGGTCCGAAATAGAATTTAATAATGTAGTTATCGATGATATGTCGGCTTTTAAGGAGCCAGACGTGCTACAAGTGTCTTTTCGTGGATATCCGAACGATATATTAAAATTTGACTCAAAAACGTCACGGAAGGATTCGTAGGATATTTTATTGTCAACGTTTGTTTCGGAATACATTTTGTGTAATTTCACTATGTTTAAGTTTTCAGGTAAGTAAATTTTATTCGAGTCTGCTAAAGAATAATGAGATTTGCGTCCTTTTAGACTTTTAATGAACTCCATCACCTTTTGCTTTGTTACTTCAGAAAGTTTGTGAGGTCGCGAATTATGTTTTCCTCGCATATCGATAGGTGCTTTCCCATTCAAAAGGAGGGAGTCTCTAACGTATCTAACTCGACGTCCTGTGATTCCATGGAAAGATAAAAAAGCTTTGATACATACTGAAACATCACGAGTAATTCCATCCTCAACTATTCGAACACGAGAACTAAAGGAAACACTATTAAGTCTAGATTCTTCAGCGTTTTTTCTAGGTCGCCTGCGGTTGACAGGAAGAACACTGATTAGACCACTAATGTAAGAGTTTTGTGCATCAGTGTTACCTAATTTATTAAATTCACGAATTATTCTATACCGTTCAGGTTCAGGAATGACAGTAAAACATTTAAAACGTTTAAAAAAACAGTCGAGTCCCAATTCATGCGTTGTGGTACGTAAAATTTTCATTACATCTCGCCCTCTGCCATTTCTTTTACGTTTCTTCGTTTCCGTGCTTGATAGACCAGTTTCACTTTCACTGGACACTGAATAGTCACTATACATGATAATTCTTGTGTTTTTAAAAACTTTTACACTACAGCAATATGCACAACGTATCAATATACAACAGATGTACGTGGCTATGAGTGGTAAACTAACGGCTGAAGCAACAATTGACTTACCGACACCAACTGATAACAGGGACTGATGCCCTTTTTCCATACACGCGCACGGACTCATGCCATTCTTCCCCCGTATAGTAAATCTTGTAATAGTTATTTTAAGGATCTCTGTTGTTACAGATTAACGGTATCACTACTTGAAAGTAACCTAACAGTATCACAAAAATCAATGGTGTCCTCAGTTTGTTGAAAAAATGGACTAATGCCGTTTTTCCCCTGGACGCTTCATTTATGATTACCATTTTATCTACTTAAAACTAATAGAAATTTAAAAAAAAAGCACAGCAAAAGATTTTTCTATTTATACCATACCAAGATTTTATTTTAGAAGCCAAACAGTCTTCTAGCTTAGGGTTATTAAAAAAGAAAGTCCCTTGTATAGGACCGGTAGTAAGGCAATAGGTCTATAGTTGCAGACATTAGATTTTTTACCACAATTATGAAGAGGAATAATAATGGCTGTTATTAGACACTTTGAAAATATACCATTATTAAAGGAATCGTTTAGAATAGATATAAGGTTGCATATACCCTCCGGTTTCCGTACATAATGTCTATTTTAAAACCTTATCCTCATGTCTTATGCCTTTGTCAGGGTGTGTGAAATATTATTCGCTTGTTGCCTACAAGCGAATGGCGAAGCCTGACTATTCGATTGTTAGCCAAATCTCTGACGAGGTGGAAGAAGAACCTGATATACTCGAAAATGAAGTAAGACAGGCTATCAACAAGCTCAAATATAACAAAGCACCAGGTCCAGATATGATAACAGCAGGAATGCTTAAAGCCACAGAAAAAACCGGCGTAAATTTACTTCATCTACTCTGTAACCAAATATGGCATTCCAAACAATAGCCTGAAGACTGGAGAAAATCTATAATAACGACCATACATAAAAAACGCAGCTTCCATAAATGCGACAATTATAGAACTATCTCTCTTATATCCCAGGCCAGCAAGATAATGCTACATATAATCAATGAGAGACTGAAAACATTCCTTCAAAGAGAAATTCCACAAGAGCAAACTGGATTTACCAAAGGTAGAGGCACTCGAGAACACCTGCTGAATATAAGACAGATAATCGAGAAATCTAGGGAATTAAACATCCCACTATACATCTGTTTTATAGATTACCGTAAAGCGTTCGACAGGGTCAAGTGGAGACACTTATGGCGAATACTAAAAGAAGTAGGCGTACCACAACATCTAATTACGCTTATAACTGAACTATATGAATACTTTACTGGATCAGTTAAAGACACACTTTCGAACGAGTTTCATCCAGAATGGGGTGTCAGACAAGGATGTATACTATCTCCACAATTATTCAACATATATTATGCGAAGAGCACTTCTGCCCTTCCCAAGGATGGGAAAAGGGCATCTTAATAAATGGTCATAGACTAAACAACCTACGTTTCGCAGATGACACAGCCCTTCTTGCAAATAGTCAAGCAGAGCTGATGGAACTTATACGACTGATCGAAAACGAAAGTCAAATATTTGGTCTGCAATTAAACATATCAAAGACAAAGATCATGATAGTGGATAGACTACACAACAATCATCCACACATAACCACAATTGACCGGTTCGAGGTTGAGAGCTCATACTTATATCTGGGATAATTAATCACAAACACAGGGTCATTACAAGAAGAGATTAAACGTACATGTGATCTAGCAAAAGTTTTCACAGCAAAAATGACCAAAATATGGAAGGAATGTCAAATTTCAAGAGCGATAAAGATGAGGTTGATCAACTGCTTAATATTTTCAATACTGACCTACGGATGTGAATTTGGACTCTGAGACAATCGGAGAGAAAAAAGATAGACGCCACTGAAATGTTCTGTTGGAGACGAATGTTACGAATTCCTTGGACCGACCGTAGAACAAATAATTCAATTTTAAGAGAGCTAAAAGTTAGCCAACGACTCTCTAGTAAAGTCCATCTCCAACAATTAAAATATTTTGGGCATGTTATGAGAGCAAACACAGAAAACATGGAAAGACTCATAATACAAGGAAAGGTAGAAGGCCGAAGATCACGAGGAAGATCCCCAACAAGATGGATAGATCAAATTACAGGAATATGCCAAAGACCTATGCATGAATTAAAAGAAATGACCAGAGACAGAGATCTCTGGAGACAAACAATACACGACATCACGTCGACCACTACACTCCCCTTGGGGGGTCAGGATTGAAGAGAGAGAGTTTGCCTACATTATTGGTCGGGTTACTTTTTTTAAATTTTTTTGTTTCCAAGTAAAGATTATTTGCAATCTGTCCTGTTTAGACAATAATCAAATTTGATAATTCAAACAGAGAAATTAACATAAGCGACGAATACCTGACAGTGCTACTACTTTTTTTAATAGCCTGTCTTTTATATGAAGCTCACGACAGGGCTTATGGTCACGGTGATTAGAGAACTTAAAGTAATCTAGAAGCGAAACCAACCTCTAAGGGTGCGTTCATTACGCAGACCATCGCATGATATTCTCGCCTAGAGCATAGCACTGGCAGTAAACGCTCCCATTTAAAATAATGCATTTATTTTACTTAAAATCGATAATATGATACCATCCTATGGTCCGATCGTGGGTAGGCGCCTCATTATGCGCGCAAACTATACCAAAACATTTCTTTAACGGCTATAAGCATCCACTATGTAAAGCAGTTACCTCCAATATAGCATAATGATACAAGTTGTGTAATGTCTGTTATTTTCCACAATAATTAAACTTCTAAACAATTTGGCCCAAACAAGAACATATTTTCTACTTTATCTCATAATTAATAAAATCTTGAGTAGCTGCACACAGGAATTCATATTTTTCTCTCGAACCGTCTATTTCCTGTGAACTCTTTATTACTAATAATAACTTTTGCATGTTCATAATACACGCAATATTTATTTGCACAATTACCATTTCTTTATTATTTATTAGACGAGACATAAATCACGACGGAGGAATTTTAATAGCAATCGGAGTAGTTTATGAAATATATCGCATTAATTGTCCCATTTTACACAAAGTATGATAAATTAACAGAAAATGATTTGAATAGAATTCAGGCTTAGCGTAAGTTAACCGACATAAATCCGAGTCAGTAAACTGCACCTTCGGTAGAGCAAATAGTTTGGCGCATGAATTCTTTCTCATGCTCATAGTCTATTCGCGGATTATTGCACGGCTTAGAAGTATTATTGTAAAAGTTTTTATATTATCTTTTAACTCTTTTTTTAAGGATTTACCCTCAGTTCTTATACAAGTATACTTAGCCGAGAGTAATAGTATACTTATAAAAATGCGTAAACTAATTTTCGAAACCAAATTCAGATTAATTGTCTTTTCCTTAGTATACTTATAATTTGCCCAAACCTTATAACATTAAATAAAATATTGTCAATTTTTTCTGTCGTATATAGTTATGGCACTGACAAATTGCAAAAAGGAACTCTAATCGATTACATATACAGGCAAAATATCAACAAAAATAGCGAAACACATAAAAAAGAAAGGAATAACACCAGCTTTCCGAACAAATAACAACCTAGGCAAATATATCAAAAACAACAAGAGCCAAAATAAAAAACACTTACACAGTGGTGTGTACAAACTTAAATGTAAGGACTGTCCAAAAACTTACATCGGTCAAACTGGTAGAAATTTTAATAAACGAATAGCAAAACATAAATGGGATTTCAATAATAGAAAAACAGATTTTACATACGCACTTCACCTTCTAGATCATAATCATTCTTTTGATGACGAATTTAAAATTCTTCACATTCAAAACAAAGGCCTTAAGCTATGGAAAGCTATGGAAAGCTCTTTGTTAGAAACTATGGAAATCAACAAATTAAAAACACAGATATAAATCTGAGTGACCAACTTGAGACAAACAGTTCTCTTCCCCTCAAACTATTTCATTCAAGACTATAAAATGTGAACGCATGCCAAAAATAGATCACTTGAGAAAGGCAATCAACCGAAACATCTGTAGTGATAAGAGTTAAAATAAATTTTGTGGAAGTTTGAAAACAAAGTTTTCTGTGTTTTATTGTTACATAAAATGAATTTTTATCAAGTATCGGTCGAATCCAGCAATTATCTAAACTGATGACACTGGTCTGCAAAAAAGTGTTATTTGTCATTATTTTTATGCAAGAGAATGTTTTTTTATACACTGAACGCAGTATTTATTTCATCATCATCCAGCCTCAAGAGTCCACTGCTGAACATAGGCCTCTTCCTCATGTTTCCAACCCCGTCTATCTTGCGCCGCTCTTATCCATTTTTTATTGTCTTCTTAAATCGTCAGTCCATCTTGTAGGTGGTCGACCGACGCTTCTCTTGTCTTCCCTTGGTCTCCATTTCAATAAACTCTTTGTCCATCGCCGATCTGTCATTCTGGCTATGTGTCCCGCCCATCTCCATTTTAGTCTGGCTATCTTCTCGATGATGTCAGTCACTCCGGTTCTTCTCCTGATGTCTTCCTTGGATATTCTGTCTCGCAGAGTTATTCCTAACATGGACCGCTCCATTCTTCTCTGCGTGACTCTCAGTTTGGTAGCTGCTGCTCTTTTTAAGGTAAGTGTTTCTGCTCCGTACGTCAAGACTGGGAGGACGCACTGATCAAATACCTTTCTCTTTAGACATGTGGGCAGCTCACTTTTAAAAGTTTCTCTCAGTTTTCCAAATGCTGCCCACCCAAGGCCGATTCTTCTCTTCAGTTCATGAGTCTGGTTATCCCTGCCAATCATAATTTCATGTCCCAGGTATTTATATATATCTATGACTTCTATTTCTTTCCCATCAATACTGATGTTCTGGTTGGGACCAAATTGGTCATGATTTTTGTTTTCGAGATATTTATATTTAAACCTACATTTTCTGTAGCCACAACGAGTTCCTGTACCATCTCTCTTGCCATACCTAGATCTTCAGCTATTATAAGTATATCATCGGCGAAACTTAAGTTGTTTAGATATTCTCCATCTATTTTTATTCCCTTTGTCATCCAATCAAAATTCTTAAAAGCATGTTCTAGCACCGTTTTAAAAAGTTTAGGTGACATTGGGTCTCCTTGTCTAACCCCCCGTTCTATTTTTATGCGATTACTGTTAGTAATCGCATAAAACCAGTATTTATTTACCATGGAAATAAATAGACTTTTCATATAATATTTATTTAATCAAAAAACGATATTATTAGAAGACCAACGACTAAAAAAACAAGTTTCTGGAAATATCTAGATGCGAAAATGGTAAATATATAATTAGGAAAGCCAATTCCGCAAAGGGATAAAGGCAAAGATAATGTCATGTATTTAACAGATTTGTGACCGCCGGAAGGAACACAAAAACCACTTTGTACGATCTTATTCAATCTTCTCATGTTTTTATTGATTTTTTTACATACTTTTATTGAGGTGTGCGATATGCACACACCGAAGTAAAATTATATAATCAAGAAGATATTTACTGAATTTATGTTTCTTATTTTTTTACTAGTTTATTTGTCAGCATTGTATGATATATTTACAGTTATCTCAGTGAACTCTTTTCCCCAGACAAGTAAATGAATATATAGGTTTCTAAACAGCAAATTAAATTATTTTTACTGAAGCACAGTTTTTGTTCAAACGTGGATAGTAAAAGTAAAATAAATGTGAGACTCGTGACCAAAATAAGTTTTTTATCTGATCATAAGATGCACGAATTATTTCTGACCGAAAAAGTATCCTATAAAATTAGATGTAATCTGTCAACAACCGTAGAATTACTTTGTTTTATCTTTATTTTAAATGTTATTTGTAGAATAGAAGTTGTCATTTATTTAGAGTAACATTTTGTGTGTTTCAATTTCAGTTACTTGACGAAAGATTGTTCCTAGTCAATTATCTTCTTATTTTGTATTAATTTTTTATTCAACTACCTTCTTTAATGTTTGGCTTCCAAATCAAACACAGTTTCCAAAATACAAGTTTTGAAAAACTAAAACACTCACAATTGAAAACAAAATATTGACTGAATTAGATATTTTAAAAAATATTGTAGGTAGCAACAAAATTTGACATTTTTACTATTAAGAATTGCGTGCTCGAATAATTTGGCTAATCAGAATATTATCCTCACAGAAAACAATGAAGATCATGACTACACAAAAAGAGCATGTACAAACCCAATGTCTTCTAAAGAAATTTGGTTGTACAAACCATTAGATGTGCAGAAGCACAATAATTATTATATTATGTTGATGATCGTGATTTGTACTTTTTTATCAGCGTGAATTATAAGTTGACAATGAATTTAGTGTTTTAGGAGTTTGTGAATATAAAGGACAATAAAAAGTGCGTGGCAGCACCTAAACAATTTGTATGTATTGTTCATTATCATCATCATATAAGCGAGAATCCTATAGCCTCTGCCGCTTCTCGCATTTCGACCTCCATTGTTTTCTCCGCCATCTCTCATTATGTGCTGTACATTTTCTTCCCAGGCAACTGAAGGTCTTTACTTTCTTCTTCTTTGTTTTAGTATGTAATTTAAAGCTTTCTTTGGCCATCTATCTTTATTAATTCGCTTCACGTGGCCATACTACATTAGTTGTCCTTCGAATATCTTCATTCCTCATATGCTCTTTTTTGGATACATCACACGCTCTCCTTAGAATATCCATTTCTACTACTTCTATTCTTTTTCTATCTTTTTTCGTGGTCTGCCAAACTTCTGCCCCATAAGTCATAATAGGCTCTACCAAGGTTTGATAGATTCCACGAGGAAACTAAGTTCCTGTAGCTGGCTGTATACCATATATCACAAAAAATTGTTTAAAATCCTTTATAAAAGGTATATAATACAATGCCCAAACGGGCTATCATAAACACATTGCAAAACGTTTTCGGATTAATCAATCCATCATCAGTGCAAACGGTTGTACATGCTATAGCCACCAAAATATATGGGTCAAAACCCTTTTAATGTTTTAAATTTGTAGTTGTTTTAACATTATTAGTAGTTATAATTTGTTTATGTTTAAGTTACCGTTGGATAGGTAACATGGCGGCGTCCCACTTTTGTCAATGACTGAAACCAAAGGTACCGTTCGTATAACTTCTCTAAATTTACAAACAATAGGTGTCTAGATAGATTTCCTGCCTCGCGTTTTTCAATTATGTGCTGCAGAACGAATATACCATCAGTGCACGAAATCCATTTTATTCTTCTATGTAGAAGACGCTAACCACACGCTTAAGCGATCTGGAACACGCCAAAGATATCTGTCTGTTCGGACAAAGGTTCCAAGATTGATCAATTGGAAAGACTTTTCACTGAAGCCAATAAAGTAGGTTTGAAAATCAATATTAGTAAAACCAAACCCATGAGAGTAAATGCAAGAAACAACACGCTATTTACTATCAACAAAATGCAGATTGAAAATGTGAAAAATTTTACATATCTTGGAAGTGTCTTAACAGAAAGCGAAGGTATAGAGGGCGATATTCGTATGAGGATACGAAAAACTCAACAAGCATTCAGCATGCTCAAACCTGTTTGGAGATCTGGCGAATATACCACAAGGACAAAAACCCGCATATTCCAGTCAAAGGTCAGTTCTACTCTATGGATGTAAAACCAAGGAAGTGACAAAAGCCTTACAGATAAATTGCAGGTCTTTATTAATAAATATATACGACGCATTGTTCGTATTTTCTAGCCTAACATCATCAGAAACAAATTACTACACCTGACCAAACAAAAAAGGGTAGAACATCAAATAAAGTTCAGAAAGTGGGGTTGGATTGGTGACACACTCAGAAAAAATAATTCCACTATTTCAAAGATTGTCCTAGAGTAGAAATCCCCTAGAAAGAAGAAAAAGAGGTCGCTCAGTACAAACAGAAAAGATCCAGATGGACGAGATAAGATGCCAAGGAAAGTCTTGGATTGAGGTGAAGGCCTTAGCGCAAAATAGAACCCAATGGCGCGTTTTCACTGAAGTTCTATACTCCACTTAGGAGTTTAAGAACCTTATATCTAATAAAATCAGCAGCTGCTATTAGAATTTAGGACAGAATTCACAGAACAAAAGGTATGATTACCAACGGAGTACTTATGTTACCTACACAACCTACGATATGTTGATAACATAGTTTTGCTAGCAACAAATAAAGATATTTTACATATTATAAATGGGTTTGAAAGTAAACACAAGGAAAATTAAATATAGATAGTCATTAGCAGACACAAAAATCTAGCTAATAACTTAATCAACATCAGGATAGATAAACAAATATTGACGAGAGTATTGTTACCAAAGCAAAAGCACAAAGCAGAATAGGGCAGGCTAGAATTGCATTTAAAAAAATACAACATATATTAATCAACAAAGCGATCTGAATTCACTTCTGATTTCCGTATTACGCTTCTATATCTTCAGCATTCAATTCCATGCAATGGGAGCATGCTTCACTGTTCGAATATGTAAAAGAATTGAGACTTTTGAGATGTGAGTTTATTTCAGAATATTTAGGATATAATACACATGCAGGGTGACGAATAATCAAGAAGCTTTTATACATTTAAACAAATAAAGGGGGATTCTGAATACCATAAAAAGTAATTCCTACTGATCACGATTAAAGTCAAAGGTTTTAGAGATGGTTAGTAAGTTCAGGTAATCACTATATGAGTTGCATACAATTGATGTATGTTATGCAACTGACAAAAAAGAGGAGTGATGTCAAAACAGTCAATAAATTCTTAAATTTTAAAATGAAGAAAAACCGACGAATTGTAACTAACACATGTTAACAAGATACACATCGTAATTTAAAGCAACCACCACATTTTCTTTTGTAGCCAAAGACCGTTGTTCTTCTTCTCTTTAAAGTGCGTTTATTATAAATATATGCCTAATAACTATCAATCTTAACACTACACACAACCTGTAGTCATCCCATCTTGTGGTGCATAAATTCCGGCAACATTGGCCATTTAAAATAAAAATCTCGATGTTTTATTATTGATCTTCAACACAATCCGCAAGTACAAGCATTTTATTAGAAATCCGTACCATAACATCACATAAACGTCAAGTTATGGTAGCTGTTCACTACCATGAAAGCGATAAATGTTCAAGTTAGCTTTAATTAACTACAAGTATTAAGTGATATACTGAAAAGTTGTTAGCAGTTTAACAGATTTAGAATAAATAGATCAGCATGGCGTAACCGAAGAATGCTCGGTATAGGTAAAGATGTCAAATAGCGGACATCATGAATATCAGAAGTTATGGGAAATATATTTAAAATTAATGTCGATATTTAGTTTCTCATAGTAATTGACTGTTTCGCAACAAATTCTTATCGGCATACATTCCCAACGTACTAACTATATTTTTTACGAATCAACTAACGGTTTGATATCATTTAGTTTAAGTAGCGATCGTTAGATTGAAAAATGTACATTATGGAAAAGCTGTTAGATACACATTTAGGGCCGGTTCTACAATCCAGGTATAAATTGGAGGATAGTTATTCTGAGTATGACTTATACTGTCTTATACTTGAGTTTATTCCAAGTATAACCTTTCGAGCGTTCTACATTGTGAAATCGACAGCGGAATAGTTATTCTGGGTAAAACCACAGAACACTAAGGTAAAACAACAAAATAGTAGATCTGATGTTCTTAAAATTAGTTCAAATGGTTATTGACAGTGACATTGGGACTTAATTAAAAATAAACACAAACAGTTTTTTGAGATAGACAAACGTTTGACACAATAACCGCTAAACTCCATTGATGGAGACGGCAACTTGAAGAAGAAGAAGTTTTTAAGAGCAAAAAATATTTTTTGTCATAAAAATTTATACCATTATTTCAATTAAAATTTCGTTCAGTCTGAGACAATATTCTTCCTTCTATTTGGTACAATAAAATTCTGCATGTATGTTTCTGTAAACGAAAACGAGTGAAGAATTCTAATTCGTTACACTCTTCAAAATAATTTGTCCTAAAAAATTTAATTTTGTTAAAACTTCAAATGCTACATGAATATATATCTAATTCATACCGAATTCTAAAAGTTGTTGGATGCCTTAGCCAATCAGATTCAAAAATATTAATATTAACTCTATCCATATCAAAAATTTTTATATTATATATGTATAAAAATACACAAAACGGCAGTTCAAAGCTCGAATGGCATAAAGTGAGGTTAAAATATCATAGATTTGACAACCCGTCCCGGCAAATAGAAATGCAGTATAAATTTATACTAGGTATATCTGCTCAATTTTGAAGGGATAAAGTTATACTACAGATATACTCCGATTATCTTATTCCTTGTTTATTCTTTGTTTGTAGAACACTATAAATGAAGTTATTCCAAGTATAACTTTATTCTCAGTATATACTATCATTGTAGAACCGGCCCTTAATGTTTGTAACAACAAGGTTAAATACACATTTCGTGCAAGCTTCGATACGATACCTCATATGCAGCTTTGACGCAATATAGTAACTCTATCAAACCTACAACATTCTACATAAATATACTCATTTTATAGTGTGTATTTCCTTGTATAAAAAAAATATACCTTAGG